>OX377618.1:272043253-272553253 GCA_947397865.1 Polietes domitor
AGTTTTTAATATTTCCCAATTTTGTATATATACATAGCGTCCCATTTTGCAAATCTCAAACATAAACCTGGAAATAAAAATGAATGTAATTCTACATTTCAAAGTCAAAGTAATTGGTAGTTAATTATTATTAACAGTTATTTACGATTTGAGAATTTTTGTAAATAATAATAATTTGCTAGTATTACAAATTTGAAAATTTTGTAGAAGCGTTTCGAGAAGGTTCATTAACCAGATTTTTTGAAAATTGTTCCTGAACTTTCTATGTGAAAGTGAAACTTACAACATTTTTAGTCATTAATTGGACATTTAAGCGGCTGCGATATATATATATATATTTCCAAAATGAGAGTATACATATTAAAAAATTTCCATAACAAGTGTTGATTTTATAAAAATATTATTTTAGGTCTCAGACATAATATTTTTATTTTTTTGTTGTATTGTGATATCTTTACTAAATAAACAAATTTTAATTTTGTTGAGCAAAAAGCCATAAAGTCCACAGATCATTGTCATCCTCCATTCCGGATATGAGTCCAACTTGTTTGTAATTTTTGTTTTCCAAAGCATATTTTTTCAGAACCTACCCTAATCAATATAACCCTGTATAACTCTCGTTTAAATCGGAAATAAATATCGCCCACAGCTCAATGTTTCTTATTTTTTTTTTTCAAAGCATATTTTTCCAGATCCTACCGTAATCAATACAACCCTATATAAATCTCGTTTAAATTTCCTATAAGAATCATAGGTCACCAAATGAAAGACATCGGAAAATTGACCGCGCCAACGTTGATAGGAAATTAAGTTAATTCCAGTTGACATAAGCCCGCAATTAAAAGTTTTCATGACATACATACATAGATTTATATATATTTAGATATTTTTTGATTCGTCAATTTTTATATTTCTTTAGATTTAAATTATTTTTATACATCGTACATTGGTCTATGGTTTGTCTAACGATTACTTTCCCTCTTCTCTTCTAATTTCAGGCCATAAATTGTTCAAACCGTTTCCACGACTACAGTTCAGATCTGCCGCCAGCCAGGAAAACTTCCTATGCGAAAACATCCACCTCCGGCATATGAAGGAGTTTAACGAAAATGCCGAAGACTTTCGTGTAGCGGTCGTACTAAGTCGTCTTATTTGAAATATACTCTTAGTTGTAGTCTCAATCACACTGAATTCTATTTTTTTAATATTTTAGCAAGTAACGCATATGTTGTTAGTATATAGAAATGAGATGTTGATTTTTAGTATGTTGTTGATTAATTAATAATAATAATAATGTGTATAAGTAAATTAACTATAATAATTAAGTGATTTTCGATAAGATTGTTGTATTGATCATATGTATTATATTGCGCCTTTCATGTGGTGAACAATTTCACGTTGTAACCTAGGGTGACCCTAAACGCTGGCTATTCCACTCTACATCGAAATAGTGTGTGTAAAATGACAGTGACTCTCAATCCTCTTTAAAGCAGACTATTATATCGCTCCCTGTGATAGTGCTTCGACCCATGAATAGAAGTTGAAAGTTTACGTCTCAGAGATGAAAGATACGTGGAATACTCAATGAATGGCGTCACGAGAGGAAACAAAATGTGGAGTTTGTACGTCAAACTGGTGGAAATCAAATTTTTTATTTTAATTGGAAACTAATTTTCAAAAATTTATAAATTAATCCGGATTTTTATTAGTTTTTTGTTTACTGAAATAAATAAAAAATCCAAAATAAATTTCCCAGAGAAAATTTTTCACGTAAAGACTAGAGCGTCAGCGTCAAACTAATTCAAGTTTGAACAAGTAAGAAAACGTCAGTCGGCTAAGCCGGCTTATATATACCCTCACTCTCAGAGAACTTAAATTTTACGTAGGGCCGGATGATTTGCTTACATAGCTTCCACAGTTATAAAACAACTGCAAAAACACGATAAAATATCAAGTCATAGTGGATTCCATGCACCAGTATAGAATTTATGAAGGATTTAATTTTACCTAGGATATAGACAATTGTGTGGGAGGTACATTAAGGAGCGTGGCTAAACCATAAAGATTGTTTGGTTTAAAGTGATTATAAAAACATTTTCAAATATCAAATTTCAAATGATTTTAACTGGAAGTTATATCGGTTTTATTTCAACAAAGAGTTATATCACTTTGTGTCGGAGGTACCAGAAGTGGTGTGGCAATATCGCCCATATAGCATGTTAATGAAATTTCTATAAAAGCATTACCAAATATCAAATTTCACAGTATTCCGATCATCCGTATAGAAGTTATAATAGTTTTAATTTTACGTAGTTTAGGGCGATTTGTATGGGAGGTAACGCAAGGGGCGTGACAGGACGATTATAAAAACTTCATCAAATACCAAAATATAGCTGATTCCGAATATACGTGTGGAAGTTACATTGGCTTTAGTTTAATATAAAAATATGTAACATTTGTGTGGGAGGTACCAGTAGGGGCGTGGCAATTTCGCCCATCTTCGAACTTAAACTAAGTTTGGGAAAAATATTACAATGTGCAAAGTTTGAATTGATTCCTGAACTCCTTTCGAGAGTTATCGTGTACACCAGCCAGCCGGAAGGACGGACGGACGGACATGGCTCAAACGGCTTAAAAGTCGTGAAACGGATTTGGTCCAAACATACTTGGAGTCTTAAGTCACTGCTTCAATGCGTTACACTTTTTTCTGTCCCAAATGATATATACCCTCCTACTATGTAGAGTGAGGGTATACAAAATAAGGATGGCTTCAAAGAACACATTCTTAAACTTGTCAATGGCCAAAAGTGGACACAAGAAATGAGGTTCTCCAAATATGGGTGGTGTTGAGACCACTTTACAATTTCTGTCATAAAATTCATAGAGCTAAGATCGAAAAAATTATGTATATCTCTGTAAAAATGTATTATCTCCAAATATTATTTTCGATAAATAAGAATGTAATATATCAGCAATGTGCTGACAACCACATGGTTTTCAAGTCGCATTTTTGAACGATTTTGAGTTTCTAAATTTCGAATTTGTATTTGAAGCAACTTTGTTCACTTTAATTTTTTTTAAGCCCAGCTAAAGAAGAGGATGTTTGGTTAAAAAAGTCATTTAAAAAAAAATGTAGAAACTCGAAATCACCAAAAAATGTGATTTGAAAATCGTGAAAACATACGACCCACATTTTTGCGTTTTAGCGAGTTCCAAAAAATATTTGAAAAAAGTAATTATGCGGTTTTGTTTGAAATCGTTTTTTATTCATATAACAATAACAAAATGCTTTACTTCAATATAAACTTAAAAGATATTGCCAAAATAAAGAAAAAACACCTTGACAAAAGTCTACATACGACATAGCATCCCATGCTTTACGTCATTTTTTATAATGTAATTTATAGGAGAATTGACGAAATTTGTATTGTCATTTGCCTTGTGCTTGCACTTCTTTAAATAAATATAATTCAAGAAACATTAGTCCGCGAAAATGGCTTCTCGTAAAGAAATTGCAACTGAAATTCGAAATTTAGTAATAAAATGCAGAAACGAAAGGAAATCTTTAGGCGAAATAGCTAAAATGGTTAATTTAAGTAAATCAACTGTCCAAACTATATGCAAAAACTTCGAAAATACGGGTACTGTTGAAAATAAGCCCAGAAGTGGGCGTCCAAAAAAACTTAGTCGACGAGATGAAAGCTTTATTTTAAAAGAAGTTAATGAAAACCCGAGAGTGAATGCTACAATGTTGTCCAAACAACTCGCAGAAAGGTCGGATACAATTGTACATCCAAGAACAATTCAAAGAAGTCTGAATAATAATGGCTTCCGAAGCAGAACGCCACGCAAAAAACCTCTTATAAGTGAAAAGAATCGTAAGCTTCGCCTTGAATTCGCCCAGCAACACTTGGACAAGGGATTAGACTTCTGGAAGCGGGTTTTATTTACGGACGAGTCGAAGTATAATATATTTGGAAGTGACGGGAGAGCCAAAGTATGGAGAAAAGCGAATACGGCAATGAATCCGAAGAATTTACTTCCTACGGTAAAGCATGGTGGTGGCAACGTAATGGTTTGGGGTGCCGTCGCGGCGTCTGGAGTTGGAAATCTTGCGTTTATTGAGGGTAACATGGATCGCTATCAATATAAATCCATATTGGAACAAAATCTGAAGGCATCGGTCGTTAATTTAAACCTCGGAGAGCGCTGGATTTTCCAACAAGATAACGATCCGAAGCACACAGCCCAATTTGTTAAAGATTGGCTGATTTACCATGCTCCAAGACAACTTTATTCGCCGCCACAAAGCCCCGACCTGAATATTATTGAACATTATTGAGATTCTGCAACGCAGGATCCGAAAACATCACATAACTAGCGCCCAAACGCTAAAAAACAAGCTGGAAGAGGAATGGCGACAAATATCACCTGCGGAATTGGAAAACTTAGTTGCATCAATGCCCAGACGATTGCTGGCTGTTGTAGATGCTCATGGTGGACCAACAACATTTTGTCACGTTAAATTGCATTTTGTATGTCTCATCTCAAACCGTATGTAGACTTTTGTCAAGGTTTTTTCTGCGTATTCTGTTAATATCTTTTGTGTTTATATTGAAGTAATGCATTTTGTTATTGTTATATGAATAAAACACGATTTCAAGCAAAACCGCATCATTACTTTTTTCAAATATGTTTTGGAACTCGCTAAATCGCAAAAATGTTGACTTTTGTCGGCCACTATATAAATATCCCCTATCAGTCCATATATGTTCTTTATAAAATAAGAAATGTTTGATTGGCTGTAATAAATATATATCGAGACAGAAGATGAAAACAGAATACTTTTGAATGTACCGGGAGCACAGAGGAAACTCCATATACTGCTTACGAACATTTTTAATATATTTGCAATTATTCACAAATTGGTGCTATCAGAAAAACCTACAAAATGTACTATTTTACCCCTTTGTACTTCTTTGAACCAAAGAACTTATGTATTTGTATGTATGTATGTATGTACATAGTTAATAATCTCAAGTCAACGTAAAAATAAAAACGATTTCAAAAATATATTATGACAGCAAAATTATACCTTATTTATTGTTTAACTTGCATGGACATGGAATTTAAATTGTGACAATTCTTAGTAAATATTTGGTATTTAGAATATTATATTTTTAGCAATTTATTTGTACGAAATATGGAGGATTTTGCCATGCTTCTTCTAAAGGGTGTTTTTTATTGGGGTATAGAACTTTAAGTTGGCATCATGAACAGGTTGACAAAAGAACAACGCTTGCAAATCGTTATTTCGAAAGTAATGGTTCAGTTCGCGAAGTTCACCGCAAGCTCCGTCCATTTTATGGTCGACATAATCGTCCATCAGAGCAATTAATTCGGTTAACCATGGATCGTTTTCGCACTACGTTTACTCTATGTGATAATACGCATCCGCAGAGACGTCGAACAGTGCGCACCGAAGAAACAATTGCCGCTGTAGAGCAAAGTGTTGAAGAGGACCCGAATGAATCGATTCGCCACCGTGTACAGCAATTGGAATTATTGAAGGAAACATTCGATGAGCGCATAATTTCGCGGAATGGACCTGTCAATTGGCCACCAAGATCGTGTGATTTGACACCATTGGATTATTTAAACATTAATTGCATAAAATTATCCTTCCAATAAAGCCAAATTGATGGACATTAAAACGATTTTCTTGTGTTTTATTTCAATTCGAAGTTCTATACCTCAAAAAAAAACACCCTTTAGCTCCTACACAAATCACCCTAACCTACGTTAAATTAAAACTTTTATAACATTATATATATAATGTTTTTATAGACGTTGTATACACCTAGAATATGGGTGATATTGCCACATATGGCTAAAATATAAATTCCACACGGAGAATCGAAATTAATGATTCATGAAATTAGACAAGGAGGCAAGGATTATTTTTAGATATTAACATTGAGGATTGAAATATATACACAGTGGTTCAGAAACAAATTCCATCGGCTAAAATTCAACAATTAGATATGGGAAATTCCACAAGATTTCAACCCAACATGGATTTGGACCATCATCGATTTTGATGAAATTTGGCACATACAGTCTACTAGTGTTTGCGGAAAATGTACCGTTTACCGTTGCTCAAAATAGCACGTGGATTAAGTTTTACAGTGGGCCACAGTTGGTTATCTCGGGGTTCTTTATCCCATTAAGGACGAACCGCTTGAAAAAAAAATGTGCGTCCGTCAATGGGTTAAGAAGTTCTTAAAATTACAAATGGCGATCAATACCTCTCCAATGAGCTCCTAAAACACAAATCGAACTAAAATCGTGGAAGTTTAGAGGTTTTATAAAAACGAAAATAACGCAATACTTTGGGAAAACAGCCGTAATTTCTTAACCTATGGCCACCCCACTCAGAAATTTTGATATTTTGTAGAGAATAATATAAGCTCAAATACAAACAAAATAAAGATACTTAAAGATATGTTTTTCAGGATATTCAAGGACTAAATTATTTTTAATTTTTGGAGTCCTTGAATCACAAGGACATTCATTAATAAATCTTTCAGATGAAATCAATTTCGTTAAAATCTGATGACGCGATCCAAAGTTATGATATCGATAAATAAGCCATCTCTTCCAAAAAACCCCCAGATAACCAACTTTGGGCCACTGTAAAACTTAAACCACACACTACTTTGAGCTACGGTAAACTGTATAATACCCGCAACCACTAGTAGAATGTATGCACCAAATTTCATCAAAATATGATGAAAATTCAAACCCATGCTTTTTGGGTCGTTTTCTGTTGGAATTACCCATATATTTTAGAAATTAGCCAAAAGTTCGATTTTAATGGAAAATAAAATTTTTATTTTTTTGTTTTCATGTTTAATTGACATTGACGTATTCGTAAAACGTAATTTCTTTTTTCGACTTTATCGAACAATTTCTTTCTCAAACATTTCAAGAGGTTTTGGACACGAATTTGTTTTTTAGAAGTTGTGGTTTCTTAGCTTTTTATGGCGCAAAACTGTGTTTATGCCAAATAAAATTTTGTTTGTATAAATATTTTAAAATATATCCTTTTTGAAAGAATTTATTACTTCTCCCCTTTGAAAGTCTTTGAAAAATAAAAAAACATATTATGAAAGGTTGAAGTTTTGGCAGATAGGATACATTTAGTTCAAAAGGTCTTCCAGAACGTGAGTTACTCACGTTTTCTAATTGAGGCAGCTAAAAAGATGAGCGATTTTTCTTTATCCTTAAGCCAAATTTTATGCCAATCGCTGTTCTGCCAAAAAAATGTGCCCAAAAATCCTAATAATACATGACAGACAGGTAGTACTGCCTGTTGGCAGTTTTATTTAAAGCTACACTTTCGGAGCACTCCCCCACCAAGAGTCTTACTATTTTGTGAGAGTTCACAGTCGTGAAAAAGGACGTGGCACCTTCCGTACGAAGTTAAACCCTATTATCAAATATATTCAACTATGTAAAAATGTTGGCGTTACTGGAAAAGTTGGCGTGGAACCTCCCATACGATGGCGTGAGTATATGAGATAAAAATGGGCAGGATTTCAAACAGGGACGTGGCACCTCCCATACAGATCAAAAACATATTATCATATACATATCTTTCATTGTATGGCAACATTAATTTTGCAATTTCGTATAAGTTCATGTGTGTATTTGTACAAATAACTGGCGGTATTGGAAAAATGGATGTGGTTTGCCCCGCATCCTTTTGTATGTTTTGCAATTGTACAAAGATATGAGCACGTGGGGAAGAATATATAGGCCATATATTAAAAAAACACTTGTGGGTGGAAAAATCATGCATTGCCACGTATTCTAAACCAATAAAATTTATCTTTAGATTTTTAGGGCTGAGCTTGCAACCTCTTAATTGGCACATAAATATTACTGGTCACAAAAAAAGATCAATTTGAACCCGGATTTTTGATTTGTTTTTTTTTTTTTGGTTTGTATGCAGTGGAACGTGACCAAAGTGTTTGAGAACTAACAGACTGAAATCTAAATTCTTATTGTTTTTTCTAATGTTATTCAAATTTCCAAAATATCTTAGACTATTTATTTATTTCTACTCATACTTTATACTGATTTAAAAAAATCTTTCAAATATTTTGCAAAAAATGAAGATATTTCATTTCGAAAGATACTGGATATTAAGGAGTGATAGAAAATCATCTTCTCCTCGAACCCGTACTGCTGTACGAGTGCAAAAATCATGCACGTCAGAAAATCAAATGTCGGATCATATCTTGACAGTTACAGACACAGACGACGATCATCGTCAATAATACAAATTCAACTTAATAAAATCGATGATTGTAAATAATATTAACTAATTGTGGTTACTATTATTTACAATCAATTAAACCATAAAACTTACAAAAGCAATTAAATCGCATAACGTTTTCTACCAATTATAAAGGCAATTACACAGCAAATATCTCGGTATGAACATCAGGGTGAGTTTTCTGCTTTGCACTTTCTCAACATTTGCAATCGCCTCTAGCAAAATCAAATGGATAATATTATTAATAGTGATTTGCATATGATACTAGGAATGTTAAAGTGATATTACCAACCACGTGGAATTTTTCGTTGGTTTAACTTTTTTAAATATTTCAATTTGAAATCTTTACTAAATTTGTAATTTTCGTAAAAAGAGATTTTTCATAAATTAATAAAATTATGAGAAGATCATTGTCTATCACGTAGTAGGTGAAGGTGTGTATTTATATTTTTACAATTTAGTTTATATTTGAGAAAAAAAACCAAGAGGCTTAATTTGTATAAATACACATACAAATTAAGCCTCTTGATTATATTTATTTATTTTCACAATTTTTCGACCAAATTAAACGTTTTTAAATCGATGCTATTTGAATATAGTGAAGCACGAATGAGAATCATTTAATTGTGAGACTATATATAAAAAACAACTTTATAGGCAAGTGAAGTTTAAATGGAATATTTTAATATTCATATTCCATTTCATTTTTATCAAATCCACCACAGACATGGTCTTTGAATTTCTTCAAATAGACTTTGTTTTTGTTTTTCGTTTTGAAAATTAACCAAAATAGTTTTAATGGGCTTTTCGAGCCTTCAAAAATGCGGTTCATAACTTTTACATTTATCCATAGATATTTTTCAAATAAACATTATTTTCATATTTAGAATACTTCATAGATAACACCGTTGAACAAAAATGAAAGAAATGTAATGCACATCAACCAAACTATATATTTATGATAGTAGTAAACCAAATTACCAAAACCGCCTCTCGGTTTTTCATTCTCTGGTCGAGTTTCCTTACACAGTGCAACACGAAAAAAAATAACCATATACGGACACCGCTACATGATAAAAGACAAAAAAAAAAAAGACCCGTGTTTTTTTTCCCCCAAAGTCATGCACTTTTTTTATGGGCCCCCAGAGATTTGAGGCCTCGGTGTAATTTTTGGAAAAAAGTGATCATATTCTCAGGCTCATATCTTGCAAACCGTTCGGAATTTTGATTTACTCTCTGAGGCAAAGTTCTAGCTCTTGTCATAAAGAACAAAAATTGTGAACATATAAAATCAAAAAAACTTCATCTTCAAGGTCAAAAAAATTTTTTAACCTTTTTTCCCCTGTTCAGGTCCATAGGTAGCAAACCGTTGAAAATTCAGGGAAACAATCAACTACAAAAATGTACCTAAGATCTCAATAAACAACTTTCTAGAACATATGAACTTCCTAGGAATTATTCTTAACACCGTTTAGGTAGCGCTTAGGTAGCCGCAAAAGTGAAAAATTGTTTATTCCAGTATTTCTTACCCACACGACATCATCGATGCCATTCAACAAACAACAACAAAGTCGTCGGTCCAAAAATTTGCACTAACAAAACACATGACAATTCAAAGCAGCGAAGTAGTCGCAATCCATTTGTACCAACAACATTAACAACACATATGTAGCCGCAGCACACAATATAAAAGCGACACGACGCTCACATTGAGGCAGTACACAGCGCGACGTCAACGAGAACTCAGCGGACAAAGTTATAGAAAAAGTGCTACAGCATAATTCACACACAACATTGGCAACTAACAATTTCAATATGCAATGTGAAAAAATTGATTTATTTTGCTACGTTTGCGGTCATCAAATCAGAAAACAAAATTCTAAAAGATTTCAAAAGCAAAAGAATCTTTTAACTAGTGAATTCATTATAGCATATAAGTTGTTTTTCGACGAAGTAGACTTGACCGGTGAAAATTACACACCTAATACAGTGTGTCGTCAATGTTATAACAATCTCATGGCATGGTTGAGTGGAGGAAATGTTAGTATGAAGTATTGTAAGCCGGTAAACTGGATTAATCACCCAGGTGATCATGATGCAACCAGTTGCTATGCATGCGTAAATTAACATGTCGTCTAAATCGACATGCTGAGAAGAACAAAATCTATAAAGCAACTGCAACAGCAACACTACCAGTGCTTGCACCTGAAGATTTTGTATCACCAAGGCCGCCAACTCCAGATCGTTGGACAGAATTAAGAGAAGGAATGAGTAGATCCAGTAGTGTTACTTATGAAGATCCATTTGATACCGATTATGAGCTCCAACAGGGAAGAGATGGACCACAACTAATAACACAAATGGAAATGGATTTTATTGTGGCCATATTGGGACTATCGCAGCGACTTGCCATATTTTTGACAGCGTTTTTAAAGCAAAGAAAACTCACACTTGCTAATGTTAACTCTAGCGCGTACCTCAAACGGCAAGCTGAATTTCAGAGCCTCTACACTCTAAATGATGACAATTCGTTCGCTCACTGCAACGATATAAAAGCTTTGGTGGTAAAAATGGGAATGAACTACATCGCTAGTGAGTGGAGATTATTTATTGATGGTTCTGTTTCAAGCTTGAAAGCAGTGTTGTTGCATGTATCGAACCGAAAACCTTCCATTCCGCTAGCAATGGGTATCAACATGAAAGAAACCTATCAAGTATTGAAAGATATAATGGAAAAAATCAAATACTACGAAAATAAATGGAAGATTTGCTGTGATTTGAAGGTCATCAACATTTTGCAAGGGATCATCGATAAGGGCGGCTTCCCAAAATTCTTTTGTTTTCTTTGTAATTGGGATTCGCGCTCACCTCTGAATCAATTCCAATGTAATTCGTGGAGACCAAGAGGAAGTGTGGAGGAACAAATGAAACAACATAGACAGAGGAATAAACCTTTAATTGACAATACTCAAGACATCTTGCTGCCACCGCTCCACATAAAATTGGGAATTGTTAAAAAATTCATCGAAGTGGCCGTTGTAAATTGTCCAAACGCATTCGACTATTTGAAAAGCGTTTTCCCAAAGCGTAGCGATGACAAAATTAAAAAAGGTATTGTAGTAAATTTAAAACGAATTTTTGTTCACCTCATTGTACTATTTACACTACGTTAATGTTATCTTTTCTGTCTTTATTTTTTGTCTTCATTTAACAGGCGTACTTAATGGCCCTGACATTAGAAAGTTATTCAAGAGTAACTTTGATTCATCGCTTGATGAAAATCATTCAATGGCATGGATTTACCTTCAGCGTGTATGCACCAGGGTCTTGGGAGGGGATCGAGACGCGGAACCGGAAGCAAGAGAATGGGTGAAAGAAATGCTGTATTATTTTGAGAAAATCGGCACATCGATGACCTTAAAGCTGCATTTTCTTCATTTTCATTTTGACGATTTTATTAAACAACTCCCTACCGAATCCGATGAGCAAGGAGAACGGTTTCACCAAACCACAATGCCCATGGAAAAACGGTACAAAGGCAAAAAACTCGACGCATTGCTTGCAGAGGTAATATCAATTTTATTGATCATTGTTTTGCATTCCTTTTTTGATTTCTTTTCTAATTCATTTCAGGTATGTTGGTGGAGTCACAAGATCACCCTGTATGATGTTAATGAAGTATATGAAGAAGAAAAAACTGATGGTGGAGGGCAGTCTGGAAGCAACGTGCCTCTGCACACCATAAGTTCTGAATCAGAGTCAGATTCGGACGATTCGGAGGACGATTTGGATCCACAACTTAAGAGAGTGCGATATGCAAGTCCAGGGCCATCAACATTATAAACATAATACGAATATTTTTTTATTATTTTTGTATTAGATAGCATAGTATGTCAATGTTGAAGTAAAGAAAAAACAAATGAAATTAAAAAATTTTTGGGAAATTTTTCAATTTTGCGGCTACCTAAGCGCTGCCTAAACGGTGTTAAGAATAATTCCTAGGAAGTTCATATGTTCTAGAAAGTTGTTTATTGAGATCTTAGGTACATTTTTGTAGTTGATTGTTTCCCTGAATTTTCAGCGGTTTGCTACCTATGGACCTGAACAGGGGAAAAAAGGTTTAAAAAATCGAATTTTTTTAAGTTTTTTGCGATTTTGACCTTGAAGATGAAGTTTTTTTGATTTTATATGTTCACAATTTTTGTTCTTTATGAGCTAGAACTTTGCCTCAGAGAGTAAATCAAAATTCCGAACGGTTTGCAAGATATGAGCCTGAGAATATGATCACTTTTTTCCAAAAATTACACCGAGGCCTCAAATCTCTGGGGGCCCATAAAAAAAAAGTGCATGACTTTGGGGGGGAAAAAAACACGGGTCTTTTTTTTTGTCTTTTATCATGTAGCGGTGTCCGTATATGGTTATTTTGAAATGACTTCAAAAATGTTGCACAGTGTTATATAAGGACATCGAAGTTGCAAAAGACATCTCCCCTTCCATGAATTTGCACCGTTTTTTGCAAGTCGTATTATCACACTACTAGCAGTACCCGCTGCTTTGCACGCGGGTCTCTGTTTTTGGACAGTATTTATTTAATTTTATTTTGGTGGATATAGATAAATCTAGAATAGTAATTTGGAAACCTCCTAGTATATGGCACTCACACACAGTCAAAGGAATGTGCTTGTCGATATGCACTATTTATGCTGAATTCCTTCGTATGTATAATTTTTATCATTTTCTACCAAGTTTTGAACAAAAAATTAGAACCATTCATATCATCGATCTCATGTTTCTAGATGCATCCAGCCACTTTATAACTTTTTGCACCTCTTTCCCAAAAAGTACATATTTTGAAAAATCGCTATAGGCAACATGTGTTTTTTCTTTCTCTGAAAATATGTGCTTTATTTGGTAACACGTTTATCACTTGTCGGCCCGTATCCTCCTTTTAAGTACAAATTTTGAAATATCCATTTATGTTCCGCGTTTACATAATTAAAGGACTGTACAACATTTTTATCCTTTTTCGTCCCGCGCACCACTTAAAAGTACAAATTTCGAAAAATCAAATTTTACTACGTCTTATATGGTCAGAGGAATTTACACACTAAATTTCACGATTCTAGCTGTAATACTAAAGTTGGTACCATTTTAATCCCTTTTTGTCCCGTTCGCCCCTTAAAAGTACAAATTTCGTAAAATTCATATAGATTTGCGCTTCTACGTTGTCAGAGGTATTTACACTCCAAATTTCACGTCTATAGCTGCAATACTTAAATTGGTACCCTTTCTGTCCCGCCCACCCCCAAAAAAGTAAAAATTTCGAATAATCCAATTTTACTGCACTTCTACATGTTCGAAGGAATTTACATACCAAATTTCACGATTCTAGCTGTAATACTTTAGTTGGTACCATTTTTAACCCTTTTTGCTCCGCTCATCCTTTAAAGGCACAAATTTCGAAAAATCCATTTATGTTGCGCGCCTACGTGGTCGGAGAAATGTACACTCCGAATTTCACGATTCTAACTACAATACTTTAGTTGGTACAAATTTTATCCCTCCATTTATATTGCAAGTCTACGTTGTCATAGAAATATAGATACCGATTTTCACGAATATATTGCAATACTTAAATTGGTACCATTTTTTATCCCTTTTGGTCTCTTTCCTCCCTTAAAAGTACAAATTTCGAAATATCCCTTTTTTGTAGATCGTCTGCACACACCGAATTTCATGCTTAGTCAGGACGAAGGTTCGATGTTTATCCCTTTCTGGCCCATTTTATCGCCTAAAAGTACGAATTTCGTAAAACCCTTTCTTAGTCGACGTCTACGTCATATTTGGGAACTACCCTGAAAATTTCGTGACCCTGGCTTCAGCCGTTTGGTCTGGGGGCTGGTCAATGATAAGTCAGTCAGTAACGCAATTCTTTTATAAATATATATAGATGGGTATCAAATGAAAGGTAACATTTGAGCTTCCTTCCATGATTTTTTTGTTTTTACCATGTGAACCAAAAAGGACATAAAATATCCTTTCAAATTGTTATTTTTTCATTAAACCGACTTATATATACCTTCACACTCAGAGAACATCTGTGTGGAAGTTATAAAGGCTTTAATTTTACGATGTGTTGGATTATTTGTAGGAAAGGTACTAGAAGGTTCGTTGAACATGGGCTCAACTTCCTCATTTATAAAATAATGGTAAAAACCTTATCAAATTTCAAGTTCAATCAGGCACCGGTATATAAATTGCAAAGGATTTAATTTTTCCTAGGCGTGACAAAAGCTTACATATTTAAAGTGATTATAATAAAATTTTCAAATATTAAGTTGCAACAGATTTTGACAATCCAAATGAAAGTTGTATTAGTTTTATTTTAACCAAAATGTATACTAATTTGTGTGGGATGTATCAGAAGGGGTGTGGAAATATCGTCCATATTTTGAGTGAATGAAACATCTATTAAAACATTGTCAATGGTAAACTTTCAGAATATTCAAATCATCCGTATATAATTAATTAACTAATTTTATGTAAGTTATGATGATTCATTTGGTAGGTAATGGAAGGGGCGTGACAAAACCTGCCAGATTCTTTGGTTATAAAAACTTTATCACACACCGAATATATAGCTGATCTATCCGCTATCCGTGCAGAAGTTACACCGATTTAAATTTAATATAGGAATGTGGAAAGAATCGGAAGAGGTGTGGCAATTTCACCCATCTTCTGCAAAGTTTGAATAGATTCCTTACCTACCTACGAAAGTTATCGTGTATACCAGCCGTACAAACGGACGGAGTAACATGGCTTTAAAAATCGTGAAGCGGATTTGGTCCAAACATATTAAGTCATTTTTTCTATGTGTTACATTTTTTTTCAGTACCAAATGCTATATGTACCCTCCCACTCTGTAGAGTGAGGGTATAAATACCCACATCCACCAGAGCATTGAATGAAAACAAATCTAGCCACATTTATGCAAAATGGTCCAGTCCAATGTTGCCATAAAAATACACTTGAAAATTTGTTTTTTCTATTTAATTCAGATCTTGCCTACTTTTTGGGATAACCTTTAGTTGAGATTGTTGTTGTGATAGAAAAAACAGCCAATTAACAAGAAAACCCAAGAAAAAATCAGCGATAATGTTTGCCTTTAAATCGAAATAAGCTTTCAATGGAGGAGCTAAATACTTTTAAAGGGAGATATTACATATAAATATATGTAAGTAGCTATGGCAAACCTGGCGCATCCTCATCTGCTGGCATTAGCATAGCCTGGTGGTGGTGGTGGTATGGGTTACCACCACCCCCAAAAAACCCATTTATTGATATGATCTACAGTTTGAAGTGTCTTTGAGCCACAGAAAGGAAACGGAAGTGCCGGGTGAGTGGGTTGGTTGGTTCGGTTTGGTGTGCGATTAAAAGAGATTTAAAGACCCCCATTCTCGTAACTTATTAGACAGACACTGCTACACTGCGTCCACCAGCTCCATTACAGCATGTAATGTTGCTGCTGACGATGTTGCTCTAACTGATGTTGTTCGAGCATGATGTTGGTGTGCATCTGCATGTGTATTTATCCACATACAACCTCATACATGCTAATGTTGTTGTTGTCGTCATTTTAATTCTCCCGTTTTTTCGGTGTATGACGGCCACCGTTACAATTTATGACAAAACACAACAACAGGAAGTTACTACCATAACAGCAACATCAATGTGTGTGTGTGTGTGGGTACGTGCATGCATCCGTGAGTGCACGAGGGGGAGAAGGGAGGAGTGTGTGCATGTGTGTGTGTTTCGGTGCGTATGAAGCCCACACATTCTCGAAAGCAAACATTTGCACTTGTTCACCAAACACCAAAACCAACAACAAGAACAACAGCAACATCACACAACAACAATAATCACACACAAACACACTCGCATGCACACTCGTCCATGTACAGAGAACAGATGCAATGTGAAGTGCTACAGATTTCTACTACTGACCTAGACAACGACAACGAGAACGACAAGCAAGTGCCGTTTGCTCGCTTTCGTTTTTACCCAACAACACACACACATACGCACACACACACGGACAGTCGGAGACACGGGAATACACAAACAAAACGATGGCGATGGCGACGACGACAACAACGACGACGTCGTCGACAACGAGTACAACGACAACAAAACAAAAATGCAAAATTTGCCGTTAAATAACGCAAAATAGCGGTAATATTTATGTGTTATGCTTTCTCTTCGCTCTGTGGCAATAAAATGAAACAATGCTCGCTGCCAGCCACCGACTCAACATGTCTGGTTTCCGTTTCCATAGCGATTCCTCCCCCACAAAGGAAACGGAATGGAATGCAATGAAAATTCATTAATGTTCCCGTTATGATGTGTTCCTCGGCTGGGACATGCGCCGACTGTGTCTGTTGTTAACAGAACTCCGAATGGTGTGGTGAATTTCTGCCGCCGTGAAACGTAGCGGAATGGGGAGAATGTTAAGTGTGAACGTAGACGTACTTAAATGCCATGTAAACTGGGTGAAATGTAACAGTACAAAATGTACTGTTGCTTCAGTGGCACGTTATGCTCACTGGCGTGAATGAACGAACTACCGTTAGAAGAAGATGCATTTCGAATTGGCGTCTGTTTTCAGTGCAATTTATGTAAGTCAAGCGTCTGGCCAGAGTTAATTAAACAATATCCCATAGTTGTGAATTAGTTCACAAGAAATTTAGAAATTAATGCTGGACCAAGGGAGATTTGATATTGAAATCAAAACAAAAATTCACAAAATGTGGCGAATACTATTTAGTCGATAAGTAATACATAGTATGACATTAATGATGAATTAATTTCAGACATGTGTATAATCATAATATTCGACAACTATTTGGTGGGTAATATGGCATATTAGAGGAATACTAATTCATATGTTCACTCTACAGAATGGGAGGATATATGTACATTAGGAGGGGTCACGAAAATAAATTGATGTGGCCACCCCCCAATAATTAACATTAGATTGTTTAAAGATGATCTGCAAAACATTTCGACTCTGGGTCTAGTCTTCTGTGAGCTGTACGCTCCTGAAAACTCCTCTAAAATCACGTTTTTCCCGTGTACTTGTTTTACAAAATTTTTTCCTGAATTAATAGACCGTTGGAAGCACTTTAAATACACATTTTTTCTTGTCTTAGAATAAACCATTGATCGTATTAATAGACGTTTATATTGATTTTTTGTGGTTTTTGAGTTCTTTAGAATACCATTCTAAAGATGCCTAAATGATGAATATAGGACTAAAAATGACATCACTGAATCCATTTATGTGAAAAAATTTATACAGAAAATGGATTTTCAGAGCCAAAAATGTGCGCTGCAGTGTTAATATCCTTCCAATAAATGTTTTCAACGGTTTATTAACTCAGAAAAAATTAGGCAAAAAGGCAAAATAGCGCAAATTACACGGAAAAAAGGGATTTTTAGGAGTGTTTTCAGAAGCGTTTAGCTCACAGACGGCTTGATCTAGGAACGAAATATTTTCATCAATCAAATCATCATTAAACAATTCACACTTAATTTTCAGGGGGTGACTGGAAGTTGTTTATCCATTTGTATGGAAATCAACCAAGCCTAATGTACATATATCATTTGTTATTTAATCTATTTGAGCCATGTCCGTCCGTACGATTGTTTGACGGGTGTGCATGATAACTTTCAAAAGGATTTATTTTATACTTTACACATAGTACTATTTCCACACTTAATTTAAATTCAGAAATTTCAATTTTAAGATGTCCTTCTTGTTACACAATGGTTCCTGTAACACTGATATACCGAATAGGTTGTATTTTGATTTTTTTCGTACGGGAGGGTTAGACATGCCGCACTGTGGAATATTTTCATATAAGCCGCGATAAAAAATGCAGCTAGGATCTTGAAATTTCCCACATTTTCTCCACATTGTCAAATTAGATTAAAAAGGTTTATCTCCCATATAAGATAAAATGAAAAAAATGATAAACAAGTTTCTTATTTGAGTCCACAATTAAATAAAAATTACCAGTACCACACCGAAATGAAAATTTTAATTTTTTTACGAATTTTGAAAATTCTTATGCAATAGTTTTTTCATCTTTTAAACGATGACAACCATTTTTTAACTCACTCATCAAAAAATTTTAAGTACTTCCCTAGGAAGCACATTTTAATCGTATGTCAAAATCCAAATGTGCATATTTCACGCTTTTGAGGAAGTTACTTTAAACATCTTTCAAAAAAGATAGTAATATGTTCATATCCCGTAAGACAGCATCTTCACAAATGAATGGAAACGAATTTATAGTATGGGGTCACGGAGATAAGTGTCCACTTTGCAACCCAGAAGTTCTCTGCTTTGAATCGTGGCTTCGATTTTTTATTACATTTGTAAATAAACAATCTTTAATTTTGTATAATTTTATCAATTTAACCATTTTTACTAAAAAAATACAAATTTATTGTTTTATTGAAGTACTTGAAATTGAAATATTTATCATTTAATAATTGCACTGTCCAACAAATTAAGACTTTTTGCATGGAACAAAACAGAATATAATTATGAAAGGGGTTGTTGCGTAGATCATTTTTGTAGAATAAACTTATAGTCCAGCTGGTATGAGTTTCTATTTATCGCGGGTCAAAATTTTAAGCGAAGAAAGTGTTGTAAGTTAGTATCTGAGCGAATTTTTATTGTCAGAACTATATTATGGAATTTTATGAGGATCAATTTTGTGGAAGATCTTAACCATCTAGCTCCGCTCTTCATGGGTCAATTTGACCATTTTTTGAGAAAATCAAAAAATCCTTTCAAAAAGGACATTTAAGGATTAAAATATTCTACGAAAAAATTGCCGGACAATTTTAATGGGAGTCAATAAAGTTGTTAAAAAAGCTTATACAAAATGCATTAAGTTCGGCCGGGCCGAATCTTATATATCCTCCACCACGGAGTGTATTCCATAGTATTACCGGTAGATTAGAGGCTACAAAGAAGTGAAGTAACTATTAATATATAAAGGGTGATTTTTTAAGAGCTTGATAACTTTTTTTTTTAAAAAACGCATAAAATTTGCAAAATCTCATCGGTTCTTTATTTGAAACGTTAGATTGGTCCATGACATTTACTTTTTGAAGATAATTTCATTTAAATGTTGACCGCGGCTGCGTCTTAGGTGGTCCATCCGCTTAGTCCAATTTTGGCATTTCCACGTTTTTGAGTAACAGAGACCCAATTGGTGCGAACGGCGACGAATCGAAAATTGGTGGTCATCATTAACACTGGCCGATACAGCTGCGATATTTTCTTCAGTTCGCACTCTACGTAAGCGTGTTGGTGGTTTAATGTCCAACAATGTAAATTTGGTGCGAAATTTAGTCACAATAGCCCGAATAGCCGCTTCAGTGGGTCGATTAAACTGACCATAAAATGGAAGCGCGCAATGAACTTTCTTAACAGAGCACGCATTTTGATAATAAAATTCAATAATTTGCAAGCGTTGTTCGTTTGTAAGACGATTCATGATGAAATGTCAAAGCATACTGAGCATCTTTCTCTTTGACACCATGTCTGAAATCCCACGTGATCTGTCAAATACTAATGCATGAAAATCCTAACCTCAAAAAAATCACTCTTTATATATATATATAATATTGTAATCAAAAAATGAACATGAGGGAGCAATCTTCAAAAATGTACTCTAAATATTAGGTGTATTGTCAGTCGTCATTAGAGAGAAAAAATTTCCATCAGGGCCATTTGCAATTTCTAGATTCAGCTACAAACAGAGTGACTGTATCACTTTGATAAGAAGAGTACAAATTTCAGAGATCCATTATGTTTCGCGTCCATATTGAAATCAACACATCTAACTTCATGATTCTAGGTACATCCGTTTGCTTGATACCACTTTTATCATTTTTTGAAATATTGATCCTAAAAGCACGATTTTGAAGAAATAATCATATTGTGCGTGTCTACGAAGACAGACGAGTACAACCACTGAATTTCCTGATTCTACAGCCGTTTGTGTGGAACAAATTTTATCTCGTTTTGATCCTAAAGGTACGAATATCGAAAGATATCTTTATTTTTCGTGTCTACGCACGGTGTACACACCGAATTTCATTATCCTAACTGCAACCGTTTGATTGGTACCATTTTTATCCCTTTCGCCCCATTTATGTTTCACGTCTACACAGTCAGATAAATGCATACACCAAATTTCACGATTTTGTTTTTGGTTGGCACCATTTTTATCCCTCTTTTCCAATTGCATCCCTTAAAAGTACAAATTTCGAAAAATCTCTTTATTTTACGTGTGTACGTAATTATAGCGACGTACATACCGAATTTCATGTTTCTAGCTGTTGTCGTATCAAAGGAACTATTTTTATCCCTTTTGTCCCATTTCATCCCCTAATTATTGTTTGTACTTTTTGTGATTACGCGTTACTGGAGGAAGGTACGAAACAAATTTCAAATGTATCAAAATCGGAAATTTTCAAAAAAATAATGCTTAAATAGTCTAAATTTTAGGGGTATTTTCAGTCCGTATTAGGGAAAAATGTTTCCCTCTGGGCCGATTCCCCCACTTTCAATTCTAAGCGATCTGCAACCATAAGACACATTTACGGAAAATGTCAACCTCTTAGCTCATTTCGTTCGGAAGTTAGCGTGCTTTCAACAGACAGATGGACATGGCTAAATCGTCTTAGAATTTTAGCAGGATACAGAATATATATAGGAGACCCCATCTCCGTTGAATATATATAGGATACCCCATCTCCGTTGAATATTTCAAGGTGTTACAAACGGAATGACAGGGTTAAAATTCGTCCATGATTTCTGGAAGATCGTACTTTTCGACTAAAAATATGAGTATTATGGTAGAGATCGTTAAACAAAAAATTCAAGTACGATAGTTTTGCACAATTTTCATTTCCGCGGAGATATGACTAAAATCATTTGAATGCATGAAATTTCTGTTTTGTAATTTTCGCGCGATCTATCCAATGTCGCTTTTAACATATATGTATTCAGTCGAGAAAAAAGCTGTCAAAAATCTACAATTCGCGGTTCCATTTGCATTTATTTCATTAAATGAAAATTGCCAGTGCCACGACCGTGGAAAATTTTAATTTTTAACGATTTTTAAAAATCCTGAAAAAGCCATTGTATATTTAATCGATAACTGAATAAATAACTTAAGCATAAGGTATCGCCAATCAGCAGTATTTGTAAGGCATAATTTTCAACTTGAATTCGCATGCCATATCAATACATATTTGTAATTGTATACTGCACAAAATTAATCATAATGAATATAATCGACAGTCTGAAAATAATATAATAATAATAATAATCGCGATATAGCCATAATTTTTTAGAATATGCTTATTTGGAATGTTCTTTGCAGGATTCGATCAAAAAAGTCGAGATTTGAGTGCATTACATTTGGGAGTTTTTGCCGCTGATCGCTGCCACTGTTCGTCCCTTCCAGTAGCATACATCCCTAAATTTGTAAGAGCGATCGGAAGACTATTAAGTTTGGCAATGTTTTTGTAGAATATGGTCCGGAATATGGGCGATTTTGCCACACCTCTTCTAGTACCTCTCATACAAATTGGCAAAAGCCTTGGCTAAAATAATATTAAAAATAAAATTTATATTCAAAAAACTCTGTCAACTAACGGAATTGTAAAACTTTTATCCTTTATAGACATATTTTTAAAAACGTTTAATATTATAACGGGTTCCTTAAACCTCTAACCGGCAATCTTTTTAAAATTAAAAATATAAGTTCAGATATTTTTCTTGGGTCAGAAAGTCATTTGATAATTTAGTTCGAGAACCACATGATAAAAAGTGAGGAGTGCCTTGCGTCCTCTACAAACAAAACAATTTTTTTCACATTCACAAGTACATATGTTGAAACTAGATAGTCGCACCTTATCAAAAAATATAACACAATTACATCCGGGCCCAGAAATCAGTATTATTTAGTTTGGAATAAGAAGAATTCACACAAAAATTTCACGATTTTTTTCGGAAAATCTAAACCAAACATTATAATGCATTTGGTACTTATACAAAAGTGTTACTATGTCTGCTGTTCGAAGTACCATTATAAGTATGTTTTTATAAGCATAAGAAATTATTGAGTAAATTTGAGATTTGTGAAGAGTGTCCTGAGACACTCTTTCGTGTTAGAGGGTTAAAAATAATAAAGGGTGTCCCAAGAAGAGCGCAATTTTTTAATTTTAAATAAAACACAGATATTTAAGAAAAAATCGTGAAACTTTATTATATCGTAAAGTAGACAGAATGAGGTTATGTATGGAACAATATATCGTGCAGATGGCCGCCGCGGCTTTGCTGGCATGCACGCGATCTTTTAATGAAATTTTCAATGACCGTTTTGCATGAATGCTGCGGTATTTCATTAATGCAGCGTCCAATTTCGTCTTTTAAGGCTTGAGTCGTCGTCGGCTTATTCGCGTAAACCATCGACTTCAAAAAACCTCAAAGAAAAAAATCTAATGGTGTTAAATCGCACGATCTAGGCGGCCAATTCTGATCTCCAAAACGCGAAATAACACGACCGGGAAATGACTGATGCAGCAATTGAATTGTTTCTCTGGCTGTATGACATGTGGCGCCGTCTTGTTGGAACCACATGCCCTCCACATTCATTTCTTCAATTCTAGGCAAGAAAAAACTGGTTATCATTTCACGATACCGAACACCATTGACTGTTTGCGCTTGACCTGCCTCATTTTCATAAAAAAAGGTCCAATGATTCCTCCAGCCCAAAAACCACACAGTGACACGTTGAGGATGCATTTGCTTCTCGTGAATCACTCGAGGATTTTCCGCGCCCCAAATGCGACAATTCTGCTATTGACGAAGCCATCAAGATGAAAATGGGCCTCGTCACTGAAGATGATTTTATCGGCAAAATCAGCATTTTCATGTTGTCTCTCCAATACCCAATTAACGAACTCCCTTCGCTGTCCATGGTCAGTTGGCTTCAGTTCCTGAGTCAATTGAACTTTGTATGCATGAAGATGCAAATCTTTCGTCAAAATTCGCTGCAAAGTGGATTTGGAGACACCAATTTGCTGAGCTCGGTGTCGAATTGAGGTGGATGGAGTTTGAGCGACATCATCACATACAGCTGCGACATTTTCGATCGACCGACCTGGTCAATGGCTCGTTGTTGTCTTTACATCACTAACAGACCCAGTTTCGGCAAATTTATCCATTAATCTCTTTACAGTTGACTCCTTTGGAGCATTATTGTGACCCCAAATTGATCGCAATTTGCGAACTGTAGCCGCAAAACTTTCACCATTTTGGTAAAACAATTTCACAATGAGAATGCGTTGTTCATTCGTGTAGCGCTCCATTTTTACTAACCTCGTACCTTCTAAAGGGTGTTTTTTATTGAGGTATAGAACTTCGAATTGAAATAAAACACAAGAAAATCGTTTTAATGTCCATCAATTTGGCTTTATTGGAAGGATAATTTTATGCCATTAATGTTTAAATATGATTTCGGGCATGTGGCGCCGCGGCTGGCTCGAATATAGCCAGCATATGGGGCCGTATGTTGGCAATAACGCCACGAATGTTGGCTTCCAAGTCCCCTAACGTTTCTGGTTTGTTGGCGTAGACGAGCGACTTCACATATCCCCAAAGAAAATAATCCAATGGTGTCAAATCACACGATCTTGGTGGCCAATTGACAGGTCCATTCCGCGAAATTATGCGGTTATCCGAATTAATTGCTCTGATGGACGATTATGTCGACCATAAAATGGACGGAGGTTGCGGTGAACTTCGCGAACTGAACCATTACTTTCGAAATAAATTTGCACGATTTGCAAGCGTTGTTCTTTTGTCAACTTGTTCATGATGAAATGGCAAACCAAACTAAATATTAATCACTTGACAGCTGAGAAAATGGCCGCCAGTTAAAAAAGTGATGCCAACTTAAAGTTCTATACCCCAATAAAAAACACCCTTTACTAACAAACAATAACAATTGTTCAAATGTCAAACAATGACACTTCGAATATTGCCAGATTTAAAAATTGCGTTCTTCTTGGGACACCCTTTAAAAACATAGCCAAATTCAAATTATTAAAAATAGTCCCTTATATTTAAAGTAAGCAACGGATATTCGAAAGATGTGGGCTTTGTATAGACATTTTCTTCCCCTTTTAAGGTAGAATAGTCTCAGCGATATCCATGGGTTCGTTACATACCATTTATTTGCGAGAGGGGGATACTACCGTCTTAGTCTTAGGAATATTATCGGAATAGGTACTGAAAACGGACTCACACATTTAGGGTACGCTGGGTAGCGACCCATACAAATGGAAAAAACAATTTCCAGTCACCCCACGAAAATAAAGTTTTGATTGCTTAACGATGATTTGCAAAATATTTCGCTCCTAGATCAAGCCGTCTGTCAGCTAATAACTACCCCTAAAAATCACGTTTTCCCATTTAATTTTTTTGTGTTGTATTTTTGTCAATTTTTTTCTGAAATAATAAAACCTTGAAAGCATTTTAAATATGAATTTCAATTCTTGTCTTAGAGTAACTTATTGGTCGAATTATTGGACTTTTATAGTAATTGTTTGTGTTTTTCATAAAAAGCAAATAGCGGCAGTCAGTACCTTTCGAATGATGCCTAAATGATGAACATCGGAATTAAATGAAATTAATTGATTAATTCAGAAAAAATTTGGACAGAAATGCAGCATAAAAAAACAAGTAAGGAAAGGCTAAAGTCGGGCGGGGCCGACTATATAATACCCTACACCACTCCCTGCGTATGTACCTCACTTTGATTACTAAACCCAGGTATTTCATGGGAACAATTTTATGTAGTTCATACAAATTATATAAATTATATGAATATAATGTATATGCTATAAATTCATCTTTAGTCAAATTTAACGAATATGGTAAATAATATGGTAATTGATCCAATTGTCCGACAGACAAATACAAATTATACAGTAGTATACCAAAGTCATACCAAAGTATGGACATATGGGCATCACCCAAACAATTCTCATTGCAATTCAATTCGGTAAAAATTGAAATCGGGAAGGATTTTTGCATCCTGTAAATGTATGTGTTTGACAAAAAATGTTAAATCGGAAAGGACATTTGTATGGGGGTATATTGAAAATCGGTTAAACATTCGGGAGCAACATTTGTATGAGGGCTATATCTAAATCTGAACCGATCTTACCCACTTTCACCATTGGTTTTTTAGTTGGATTATAAGATGTTGTGCCAATTTTAAAGAAAAACGGGTACAATATCTGGATTTTAGAGCGGAAAAAGTCAAATCGGGAGCGACATTTGTATGGGGGCTATATCTAAATCTGAACCGATCATACCCACATTCAGCATAGGTGTTTCTAGTTCGATTATAAAATGTTGTGCCAATTTTAAAGAAAATCGGGTACAATATGTGGTTTCTAAAGCGGAAAAAGTGGGAGCGACATTTGTATGGGGCTATATCTAAATCTGAACCGATCTTACCCAATTTTTACATACGTGTTTCTAGTTGGATTATAAGATGTTCTGCAAAATTTAAAGAAAACCGGGTACAATATGTCGTTTCTAGAACGGAAAATGTCAAATCGGGAGCGACATTTGTATGGGGGCTATATCTAAATCTGAACCGATCTTACCCAATTTTTGCATACGTGTTTCTAGTTGGATTATAAGATGTTCTGCAAAATTTAAAGAAAATCGAGTACAATATGTCGTTTCTAGAGGGGAAAATGTCAAATCGGGAGCGACATTTGTATGGGGGCTATATTTAAATCTGAACCGATTTCCTCCAAATTCAATACCAATGGTCCTTGGTCAGAAAAAATAATTTCTGCCAAGTTTCATGACAATCGGACAACAATTGCGACATGTAGAGTGCGAACAAGCTTAGATGGACAGCAGACGGACGGACGGACGGACAGACGGACAGACAGACATCGTTAAATCGACTCAGCTGGCGATTCTAAGCCGATCCGTATACTTAAAGGTGGGTCTAGCTCAATTATTTCTTGGTGTTACAAACATTTGGCGGAAAACTAACTTATAATACCCTAGACCACGAAGTGGTGTAGGGTATAATTACACGAAAAAAAAATGATTTTTATAGGTATTTTCAGGAGCGTTTAGCTCACAGATGGCTTCACCCAGTGACGAAATATTTTGCCGATCATCATTAAACAATCCAATCTTCATTTCTGCATTTTATTTTCGTGACCCATCCTAATGTACATATACCATTTGCCATTTAATCTATTTGAGTCATGTCCGTCCTTATGACAGTTTGGAAAGGATTTAATTTATACTTGGCACATAGTAATATTTTTTCCAAACATAGTTTAAGTTTAGAGATGCCAATTTTAACACGCCCTTCTGGTGCCAGTCAAACAATATTCCAGTCCATATTTCATATAAATACAAAATATAATATAATAAATAAATATTATATTATATACATATAAATATTTCAAAAAATACAAAATACATGAAAATTGGCCACGCCCAGTACCCACCGCCCATAGAACCCAAAATTTATTTTTGAACCTAACTTTTTGAAATTTGACACAGAACATTTTATTACCCCAATTAAGAGTAAAATAAAGTTTCATCAAAATTGGCCACGCTCACCTCCCACCGGCCATAGAACCCAAATTTATTTTTGGCCCAAACTTTTTGAAATTTGGCACAGAACCTTTTATTACCTCAATTAACGCCCACTACTCACCGAGCATATAACCCATATTATATTTCTTCCCAAAACTTTTTGTTTCTGTAGCAAAACTAATTATTTTATAAATAAATTTCAGTACATGCATTTAAATATAGACGTTTATTCATCATCTATCATTTCTGTAACTATATCATCAAGTTCCAGAGCCTGTTTACGGGGTTGACATCTAATGCTACTTATAAAAGGATCGATACTAGAAGTCGATGAAAAACATCTGTATTTGTTGCAACTCTATCACACTTTCTGGAGAACTTTAATCTATAATTTCTATAATCTTTTATCTTTTTCTATATCTTTTTGTAATTTTTTAATTAAAAATTTCATGAATTTGGAGACAATTTATTTTTATTTTATAAAATATTATTAATTATTTAAACTTTTTCTTTTCTAATTGATAGTATGGAGTCTCTCTTACCTTTCATTTTATCATAGCGGGAGCACCTAGCACGACCGAGCAACCTTTTTTTCTTCCAAGCAATAAAATTATCTTACGTACAAACACTATAGAAGTGCGTAAACAGTTTTCAATATTTTGATACATAATTTACATGCGACTTTACTTCATTATTTCAAAGACAAATAAACGTTTTTGGGATACAATTTATGGATTCTTCATACTGAATTAATTTTCTACAAAACTGCATCATTACATTTTTAAATTTTATGTGTCGAAAAAAATCCCACTGTGCAGCGTGCTGTATCATATCAATAATATAATTTTATCAATATACATTTATATTCTCCCAAAAAAAGAACAAGAAAAGGCATTTGTTTAAAACACCCCGAGTACTGCGTTGCACTGCCTTTTATATCTCACCGCCGCACAGTGGCGCCATTTGAGTTTTTTCGTTGCAAAAATCATATCTGAATCTGATCATACATGAACCGAATAAGATAATTGAACAGTTTAAACAGCATATGATAGATAACTGTTCAGCCTATGAAATGAGCGTTTGGAAAGGGTGCTACGCTCTGTAGGGACCTAATTATGGGTTATCAAAGTTAAAATTAGTAGAAAAATCAATTTTATGGTAACTAAAAAAAATTATTTTTAAATTTTTATATTGTTTTTATTTTTTTCTTTAGGGTTTTATGTTTTAAATTATTACCCAACAAATTAAAAAAAAAATATTTTTTTTTAAATTTATTTATTTATTATTATTTATTTATTATTATTTATTTTTTTTTTATTTTTTTTTGTCCGGATGATCCATCGCAGCCCCATTTGCTGATCAATGTCAAATTCTCAGGAAGAATTTTCACCTCATTTTCAGGAAGACTCTCCAACAACCGTTTTGCTGTATGGCCCATGAGATCCTGCAGAGACTTCCGTAAACTCCGTATGCAGTGGTCGTGAATTTATTTTGGCTTGCGTAATATGCTTGTATCCGGGTAAAACGTCAGCGCCGCGTCGCGTTAAAGATGTCCGTAGTTTCTCATATTTCTCTTTGGAAAGTTCTAAGTCCATAAACAAGGCCAAGGCTTTTTCGGATCCATACTTTTTAATGTGTGCGTTTGTGGGCGTGGGAATGCTTTCCTTAATCCTTTTTAGTCGCAGTGGGCTTGCATCAGCAACAGATTTGGTTATCTGCGACCTAACTCTTTCACTATCCTTTGTAAATTTAATAGACAGCGCGTCCGTGGTCAAGTCATTGGTGGCATCGGCAAGTTTCCTTCCTCCTCAATACTTTTTTTGGCCTTCCTTTTGCTCCTCTGGTTGATGTGGTGGGTTTATCTACTGCCAATATATCCAGGATGGTGTCTTCATTAAGCCAGTCCTCGTATTTGGAGTTGAAGTTCTGAATGGTTCTATTAGATTTCACCCATTTTGCCTTAATATTTGCATATATCAGATAAAATTTATTTTTTATAATTTCGCTTCTCTCAATATTTCCGTATAAGCTATCAAGTTCTTCTAAAGCAGCTTCCGTGAAAAAATTTGGTGTGGTTGACTTTCTAAACAGTTCAAATAATTTAAAATTGTTCAACGCCATGTTTTCAGTACTTAAATTGTTTAATGGTTTCAGTAATTGTTGCGCCAACTTTCAGTCGTAGAGTAATCCAGGCATTATTATTTGCCTTATTTTGCAATATATAGGTTTATGCTACCATGCCTAAAAATAAAAAATAAAAATAGGGACCATAAGTCAATATTGTTCTTGACCATTTGTACGCCAAAGTATTGTTTAAGTGAGGTACGTACCTGCTAATTTCAATGAGTAGTTTTTTTCAAACTATTAGATCAAACTACTGTCAGTCAAAACATATAAGGGATGGACGCCATACAATTTCTGCAACCATGTCTTTTTAACCTTTTTTACCTCTAGAAGCCAAACGGGCACGTACGGGCAGCTAAAATTTTTTGAATTATGTAAAGAAATAATCAATGAACAGGTTTTGCAAATATGGCAAATATAGAAAAATATAGATTTTTTTATTTTCCGTCAAAGTTGAAAAATAGTAAAAAAAACGGATAGTTTTTAAATAGTGATTTACCAGGAGAAACACAAAGCAAACAGTTATTTTTTTTTATCATTATACATTTAATAAATACATCAATCAATACAAACAAAAAATAAGGCGATTCGTTACCTATTTTTCGTGATATTACACCTGAAATCGCAATAAATTCACTAAAAATTGTGTGTTTTTTTGAAAACCGAAAGTCGGTCAACTTTGAACGGCTATATCTTCTAAACTAAAAATGTGATATTCTTAAGAGTGGCAGATTTGAAATCGTTGAAAAGTTTCCTATAACATGGGTTTATTCAAAACTTCGTCGGCGCTCATGAAAATTTTGATTTTTGCAACCTCGTTTGCTCTACGGGCGCTACTGTGCGCCGCTGAGCTGTTGCGTCGGTAAGTATGTATGCGCCACCCACATCAGATGTTGCTACACTCGTGGCTGTGTGATTTGTGTGAAGAAAACGAGAGTAAGCGCCTTTCATCCTCACAGCTTCTTCTTTTTTAAAACCGATGAGAAACTGAAAATCGGTCGATAATCAACTTGAGGCTTATAAGTGCGCAAAGACACCGAAATCCGGTGTTTTACTCGTAATTCAAAATTGAGGGGGTATTTGGGAAATTTCACAAGCAGATTCCTTGTTATACTCGAGGTGTTACTTACTTGGAGGTGTTACGTTACAGAATAAATGGTATTTGTTTTTCTAGATAGATTTTTTTAATTAAAGACCAGACTCCAACGGAATACCCTAACATGGTTGTATGTAAAAAATCCACATGTACCTTAGCACGTTTGAAATTATTAATACAAGTCTCCAACCACAAAATCGCTTTAAATTACCCTACATTTCCCCAGTTTAACGCACATGCAATCAATTTACAGTCCATCGCAGTTAAATATCGGACATGTCTATCGTATCGCGTTATCAGACGTTCTAAAATCTATTTTTGAAAAAATTTCCCCTCCAAAGCAAACAAAACAAACGGTGAAGATACCCCGCGAGTGGTGAAATCAATCATTGTCAGATTTTATAAATCACGGTCAACAATACAAAAAGACCGAGATTTCTATTTTACATTTTCATCCATTTTGTTATTCGCTGGTCGTTGTACGTTGTTCGTGCTGGAAATCCGTTTATTCCATTGTTGTCGCTTGACGTTGCAGTTGTTGGCATCGATTTCCGGCGAAAAAGGGCTCTTTTTTTTTGTTGTTGTGGCACGAGTGAAATGTCGATTTTTCATTCGTCATTTATTGTTTTGTTGGCGTTGTTACATATTTAAATAGATGATAATGGTAGAGGAAGGGTTTTTTACTCATCAAACCACTCCCCCGCCCCTTCTCTCCCTGTCGTGTCGGTTGGCCAGCGTGAATAAAAAATGATGCAACATTTAAAAATCCTAAATATTCGCCTACATTCGCTTTTCACTGCTTTTTGGTCGGATTATAAGCGTGGCGATCTGAACCGTTCGATTAAAAATGAATTAAGAGCTGTGGATAGTGGAATGGGGATTAGTCCTAACATCGGAAGAAAGATATTATGTACATACATACATATGGTAATATACATCATCTATACCCACCAGCTCGCCAGCACTGAGAGTAACACCTTCTGCCTGAGCTGTAACTTGCATATCGACACGGCTTAAATAGACAAGCAAGTTCCGGTGGAATTTGCAGGGTCATTCCTATTCTGGCAAGTTCGTTAGATTTTCAGTTCCCTGCGATGTGCCTATGCCCTGGCATCCAAATAACGTGAATTGACCTAAATCAGGGTACATACTTATGTCAGAGTTAACATAGGACAAATGAGAATTGTTAGTTGTTTAGTATTCAGCCGAATAAAGTCGACAAACTAAAAATCTATTTGTAAGTTCTGAACCGTTTCATAAATACAACAACATTCTTCATTATATTTATGAAAACATTAGGCAAATAGTTTATCGGTTATGACTTCTTTCATAATATTTAAAAAATGTATGTATGTATGTATGTTACATTTCATTTCTTTTATGAAATTTTCATACATATTAAGAATTCACTTAATTTATGAAATCGCTTCATAAATATTATGAAGGAAAATTCATACAGCTATTATTGATTCACTGGTACCATTTTTATCCCTTTTGTCCCATTTCACCTTTTAAAAGTATCAATCACTTTATAGTACGCGTTCACTATAAAAGGAATTAACTTACCAAAGATCAACTATACACAAGGAAGAAATCTTCAAAAAATGTGTGTTAAATACTAGAAATATTAGATGTCATTTTTTTTTGCTGTCCTTGTTAGGGAAAAAATTTTCCTCCGCACAGATTTCACCTTTTTTCAATCCCAAACGATCTACAACTAGTCGACCTATTGTTGGTCAACAGAAGGACGGACACGGCTAGATCATCTTCGAATTTTATGATGATCAAGGATATATATATACTTTATAGGGACTCAGATGGATTCATACCCCTATCCTATGGTGGAGTGTATAAAATTATCCATAAAACACTTTATTAATATCTTGTTCAAGTTTAGAAAGCCGATATGCATCAGACAAATTTCGATGCATTATCTAATCAACTATATTACACTATTATAACTGTGAAAGGTGCGGAAAGTATGGGATTCTCTGAGAAAATTCACAAATAGATTCTTGTTTTACTCGTCAAAACAAACCATTTGCCAGGTATTAAAACTTCAGTTTTTTTCGCACTTTGTTATTTTTATTGTATTTATTTACTATGTATCGTTATAGGTGTGCTAATTATGTTAAGATACAAACACACATACTACAATTATACGTACACATGCACATATACATAAATGGTTACTTAAATACATATACATATATATCTAAAATTATGTGCAATCTTTTATCTGATTTTTTAGTAGGAAAAATTATAATTTTTTTATTAAGTTTAATTACGCATTACATATGAAAAGAACAACTTTCTACAGAAACACACACTGACACACAGAAAACAAGAGGAAGTAAAAACTAAAATATAAGGATGTGTGTGCGAATTTGAATGCATGAGTGCATGTATGAATGTGTGAATAAACCTATACAAACAAAGTTATTGAAGGTCGTTTGCTTTAAGCAGAGGGATGATAAACACTTTAAATTATGCATTCAAATGAATTTCTTATTTAGCAACAATTTTTATGCACGGACACACACACACATGGTTCATATACACGGGTACACTGAAGTGGGTACATGCGATTTGAACATGTATGTTCAACTGGGCGTTTTTTCTTTGAAACTAAAAACAACTAAAATCAACAATTGAAAGTGTGCCCCAAAAGACATTTTAGAAATAGAAAACTTATTTATAAATCAAAATTCTGTATTAATATTTATTTGCCACTATAACGTACAGTGTAGACGTTGCAGAAAATAGCGATAATTTAATTAAAAGTAGAAGTTATAAATGTTGAGTAGATCTGTTGTCCAATTGCCTCAAAAATTCTGTTTCACCCATGTTTAGATGATTATGGGGGATAAATATTCTCTTTACGCCACCTTCATGGATTTAGATACCCCCACATGATTATGCATTATCATTCCTGAATGTGTGTCTGATGGTGTTGTTATCTTCCTGTATTCGAATGCATACCAACTCAGTTGGTAACGTCTTCAAGATATCCTAAACTGTGGATACAAGTCCGTAAATAAATCGTTTAGTATATATGGTTACATACGCTATGTAAATAACATTTGGCAATTTCACAATACAAAAAATATTATTTTTAACAAAAAGTACTACCATATCCATGCGGTAATTAAAAAAATGGCCACGATTTTAGTAAAAAAAATCCCATATTTGTATACCCTCCACCTGAGGATGGGGGTATATTCACTGTGTCATTGTGTTTGTAAGACCTTGAAATATTCATCGGAGAACCCATAAATATTCGGGGCAAAATTCTAAGACGTTGAAAGCACGGTAGCCGCGGAACGTAGGTAGGAGGTTCAATCCAGGTTCAAAACATGAAATTTGGAATGCGCATCCCTCTAATTGCGTAGACACGTATAATAGATTGATTGGTCAAAATTCGTACTTTTAAGGGATACAAATAGTACCACCCAAACCACTGAAGTTGAAATCGTGCAATTCGGTATATACATTTATCTGACTGTGAAGACGCGAAACATAAAGAAATGTTTCTAAATTTGGAATATTAATTTAAAAAAATGGCGCGAAAAGGGGATAAAAATAGTACCAAGCCAACAAACGGCAGTTAGAATAGTGAAATTCGGTGTGTGTATTGCTCTGACTGAGTAGACGCGACAAAGAAAGATATCTTTCGACATTCGGGATGACATTGGTACCAAGCTGTAGCTAGAATTATGAAATTCGGTGTTTACACTCGGCTGATTGCGTAGACTCTCCAAATTCGTATTTTTAACATCGACTTTCGTAAAAGTTCAGTAACATTACAGGAAAATATATTTTTTTTTAATATTGCCAAACTCAAACAAATATAAATATTAAAAGAAAAATAATTTTATTAATACATATAATATTTTTTATTTCGAACCACACGTATAAGACAAGGCTACCAATACGTTTACATAACGAAATAATACGTCAAGTCAATTCAAAGAATAAATATTCTTATATTTATATTTTCAAAAAACATAAAGGCTTACGATAAATATTGGTAGTTAGTGGGTGCTGCAGTTGGTTGTATTTCCATTCTTCTTAATTCCAAAAGTAAAAATATTGAAAATCCATTATCTCACGTACATAGTGCAAAATGATTCAGTACATCATGATTCAACCCACTTTTGCCGCAAAAGTAAAAATTACGAATTTGGATTTTTTTATTTTGCGTGTCTATGCAGTCAGAGAAATGTATACACCGAATTCCATGATTCTAGCTGCGGCCATTTGGTTGGTACCATTTTTATCCCCTTTTTCCTATTTTACGACGAGTACGACTTTCTAAAATCTCTTTATTTTACGTGTTTCCGTGTTTACGAATTTCATGACTCTAGCTACGGTCATTTGGTTGGTTCTATTTTCATCCCATTTTCCAATTTTAACCCCAAAAAGTAAGAATTTGAAAAAACCCTTTATTTTTCGTGTCTACGCAGTCAGAGGAATGTATACTCCGAATTTCATGTGGTTGGTACTATTTTCATCCCATTTTCCAATTTTAACCCCAAAAGTAAGAATTTCGAAAAATCCGTTTATTTTACGTGTCTACGCATCACCGCATTATTCTACGTGCTGTCGTTTGGTTGGTACCATTTTTTTCCCGTCACTCTTTATGGTGCACGTTTTTGTTATAGGGGGAATGTACATACCCAATATCAAGTAAGTACAAGCAGACATATTGAAAAATACTCCAAAATATTGGGGAAAACAATTTTCCCTGTGGAACGATTTCGTCCATTTGCAATTCCAACCGATCTACAACTATAAGACGTATTCATGCAAAATATGGACTTTCTAGCTCCTTTCGTTTAGGTGCTAGTATACCTTCAACAGACGGACGGACATGGCTAGATCCATTGGCGTAGGAGGGTTATTCTTCTGAGGGGCTACAGCCCCCAATTTTTTTTTGTTAAAAAGTAAAAAAATGTTATGATGTGTTGACCTGTTTGATTTTAATGGTGTGTATTATTGTCCGGCTTTTTTTCACTTTCACAAGTGACAAAACTTGTGAAATTGAAAGGATCGTTTTGTTTTTTTTAAATTGTAACGCCCCTGAGGATGATCGACGAAGTCGTTCGAAATATCGGGAACAAAATTGAAAAATTAAATAATAAACAAACAACATCTTGTTTTCATTTACTTGAGACCTTAAGCCGGACAATAATACAAACCAAAGTAAAAATATATTTAGCCGCACGGATAATATGGCTGTTTTTCTTTAAGACTGGATAAGACTGCGATTGTGGCTCCCCCATGCCCACCCGTCCTACGCCAATGGCTAGATCGTCTTAGAATTTTATGACGATATTTCAAGGAACTTTGCACGAACTTTGGTCTGTTAATCTACATTCAATCGTATCAATTGCCTGTCTACTTGGAATATGGCTTAATATGTTATCTGCTGGAGTTCAATTACCTGGCCCCGTTATCGAATAATGACAATTCTTGTGGACAGAATTATTCAATACATTTGATACGTTAGTGTTTTTAAGATCAATATTTGAATCTCGAACAAAAATATTTGTTGGCCAAGAAATACATATTTAAAAAAAAGTAGGAGAATGAAGTGATTGGTCATTCCGATGCCGGTGGATGTTTAATAGATCTATGCAACAAAAATTATGTCAAAGGGCGATGTATAACATTTTTATACCTTATTTTTATGGTATTTTTATACTCTCCACCTCCAGGATGGCATCCTATAAAGTATATATATTCTTGGTCGTCATAAAATTCTAAGACGATTTAGCCATGTCCGTCCGTCTGTTGAAGCACGCTAGCATCTAAACGAAAGGAGTTAGGACGTCCAAATTTTCTACAAAGGCGTCTTTTAGTTGTAGATCGGTTGGGATTGAAACTGGACGAAATCGGCCCAAAGGAAAAAAATTTTCCCTCACAATGACTAAAAATATCCATTATAACCCCTAATATTTTAGAGTACTTAAGTACATTTTTCAATATGTATGCTTGTACTTACTTGATATTGGGTATGCGTATTCCCCCTCTGATTGCATAGACACGTACAATAAACTAAATAAAAAATTTCGAAATTCGTACTTTTTGGGGTTAAAATGGAAAAAGGGAATTAAAAATAGTACCAACAACTGACCGCAGGTAGAGTCATGAAATTTGGAGTATACATTCCTCTGACTGCGTAGACACGAGAAATAAAACGTTTTTCTCCAAATTCGTACTTTCAATGGATACAATGGGTACAGAGGGATACAAATAGTACCAACTAAATTACTGCAGCTAGAATGATGAAATGCGGTGTGTACATTCCTCTAATAGCGTAGACACGTAAAATAAAGAGATTTTAGAAAGTCGCACTCTTAAGGGGGTAACATAGTAAAAAGGGAATAAAAATGGTACCAACCAAATGTCCGCAGCTAGAATCGTGGAATTCGGTGTATACATTCCTCTGACTGCATAGATACGCAAAATAAAAAAATCGACGCAAAAATTGGTTGAATCATGAAGTTGTACGTGAGATAATGGATTTTCAAAATTTTTACTTTTGGAATTAAAAGAGAATGGAAATACAACCAACTGTAGCACCCACTATCTACCAATATTTATGGTATTTAAGTTTTTTTATTATTTCATTATTTTGATATATAAACGTATTGGTAGCCTTGCCTTATAAGTGTGATGTGGAAATAATACAAATATTATTTATATTTTTTTTTTTTCAAAATTTGTATTTGTTTTGGTTTGGTTATATTGAGATAAATTATATTTGCCTGTAATAAAGGGTGATTTTTAACTATTGTCTTTTTGGCAACACTGGTTTAAACAGCTGATGCACGTTTCGTGTTTTGTTTCACTTCAGTTTGGTCTAGAATTTAACCATGAATCGTCTCAGAAACGAACAACGCTTGCAAATTATTAAATTTTTTTATCAAAATGCGTGCTCTCTTAAGAAAGTTCATCGCGCGCTTCTTCCACTTTATGGTCAGTTTTATCGACCCACTGGTTTTTGGCTCAATGGGTACGTAATTAAGCAGAATTTTCGATTTTGGAGTGAATATTAGCCAGAAACATTGTCAGAGCTACCAATGCATCCAGAAAAAGTCACAGTTTGGTGCGGTTTATGGGCTGGTGGCATCATTGGACCGTACTTCTTCAAAGATATTCGCATCATCTTTGAAGAAGTAACGTAACTGTGAATGGTGAGCGCTTGAGATGATATCCAACTATTTTTGCCCAAAATGCAAGAGCTTGACTTGTATGGCATGTGGTTTCAACAAGTGGTGCCACACAGCACGCGCAACTATGGACTTATTGAGAGGCGAGTTCGGTGAACATTTTATTTCACGTTCGGGACCGGTCAATTGGCCGCCTTGATCGTGCGATTTAACGCATTTAGACTATTTTTTGTGGGGCTATGTTAAAGCTCATGTCTATACAGACAAGCCTGCTTCAATTGAAGCCTTGGAAGACAACATTGAAGCATTTATTCGTGAGATACCGGCCGAAATGTTGGAAAGAGTATGCCAAAATTGGACTAAGCGGATGGACCATTTGAGGCGAAGTCAAGGTCAACATTTGCATGAAATAGTCTCCAAACATTAAATTATATGGACCGTACTGTCGATTCAAATAAAGATTTCATGCATTTTTCTGAATTGTATGTGTTTTTTTTTTGAAAAACGTAACGCCGTTAACTTTACTTGTTTTTTCCATGCTTTATATTTATAAGGTTACTTTCTATATATGTTTGTGTTCCACAAAATTTGAAATCAATTTTTGAAAGCTTTTTTCTCAACCAATTTTGCTCAAATTTTGCACACTTAATCATTTTCGATGACAATACAAGGAAATGGAAAAATTTGACCAATTGGACAAAGGGGCGTGGCACCTCCCATACGAAGTTAAAACCTATTATTGAATATTGTCAGTTCTATGACACCTAGAATGCTGAAATTTTGTGTAAGTGCATCTAGCATCAATTCGCATAGTTGTGCCAAAAATGGGCGGTATTGGAAAAGTGGGCGTGGCATCTCCCATACGAAGTTAAAACCTATTATTGAATATTGTCAGTTCTATGACACCTAGAGTGCTGAAATTTTGTGTAACTGCATATAACATCAATGTGCATAGTTGTGCCAAAAAGGGGCGGTATTGGAAAAGTGGGCGTGGCACCTCCCATACGAAGTTAAAACCTATTATCGAATATTGTCAGTTCTATGACACCTAGAGTGCTGAAATTTTGTGTAAGTGCATCTAGCATCAATTCGCATAGTTGTGCCAAAAATGGGCGGTATTGGAAAAGTGGGCGTGGCACCTCCCATACGAAGTTAAAACCTATTATTGAATATTGTCAGTTCTATGACACCTAGAGTGCTGAAATTTTGTGTAAGTGCATCTAGCATCAATTCGCATAGTTGTGCCAAAAATGGGCGGTATTGGAAAAGTGGGCGTGGCACCTCCCATACGAAGTTAAAACCTATTATTGAATATAGTCAGTTCTATGACACCTAGAGTGCTGTAATTTTATGTAAGTGCATCTAGCATCAATGTGCATAGTTGTGCCAAAAATAGGCGGTATTGGAAAAGTGGGCGTGGCACCTCCCTTTCCTTCTACAAAAGATAACTAAAAAAGAATTTCTAGGCCCAATAGAATTCTGCTTGCATAAAGCATGGATTTGAAAAAAAAAATTTTTTTGATTTACTAGTTATTTTTTACTAAAATTTCATTTTTCGGCAAATATACCTTAAATCCGGTAACATTTGGTTATATATTAAATTAAAGGCATTCATGATGGCTACACATATTGCGAATAATGTATTTACATAAAAATATTGGTTTGGAACAGGCGGAAATTGTTCAATTCTATACGATTTTCTAAAATGCCTAAAACTATGCAATAGTTTTTAGAACACTTTCCTAATTTAATATTAGGGATGTTTTTCTTTAAGCCGGGATAACAAGCTGTGATAACAAAAACATTAATAAAAATTTAATTTTATGTTCAAAATAAAAAAGTATTGTTTCACATTGTCGCCAACTACAATATAGATATATGTGTATCGAAACAAAATTTCAAAAAAAAATATTTTGCGTTGACTTTTTAGGACTTAGTCTCGATAACCATAAATTTGACTTACACTGGATAATTATCAAGGCTAAGTCCAAAATTTTGAACACAATATTATTTTTTTCAAAATTTGTTTTCACACACATTGATGTCACTTTTGGTGACAATTTAAAAAAAATATTTTGAGTGAAATTTTAACATTTTTGTTACTTAGTTTTAGCCATATTTTCTATTATTGTCCGGCTTGAAAGATCGCAAATAAATGATAACAAAATACAAAAACAAATAACAAAAACGTTAATATAGAGTTAATTTTTTACTCAAAATAAAAAAGTCGCTGTGAATGAACTGAGGAAACTTTCACAGGGTGTAAATCATGATAGTGGTAGTGTGCAACCAAGAAATAAATGTCACCATGCCATTTGTAAATACATAAATATGCATTCCATAAAATATAGAACAAAATGATCTTGAGCCAGGAGAATGTGTCAGTTCAAATCGAATATTGATTTCGAACCAAAATAAAACAAACGAAAAAACTAAAATAAAAAAATATTTTTTCACATTATCGCCGACTACAATATAAATATATAAATATATTCAAAAAATATTTTGTGCTGACTTTTTTGGGCTTAGCCTTGATAGTGCATAATTATCCAGGCTCAATTCAAAATTTTTAACATAAAATTATTTTTTTTTTCAAAATTTGTTTTTATACTCACATTGATATTCCTGTTGGCGATAATTAAAAAAAATATTTTCTTTAATATGAGTGAAATTTTAACTTTTTATTTCGGTTTTTATCATCACACCATAGTTATCCAGTCTTAAAGAAAAGACTAAGACAGACCTATTGTTTGTTTATTATTTCATTGTTCACTTTTTTCCCGATATTTCGAACGAATTCGTCGATCATCCTCAGAGGCGTTACACTAAACAAATATACATAAGAATTGCAATCAATATACATACATTTTTAAACAATTAATACAATAACATTAAAAAAACTAAACTTAACGATCTTTCACAAGTTTTTGCCAACTACTGTCCGTCATTCCTATTCCTTTCTTTTGTGTATGATATTTCTGTATATGTGTACGCATTTGTCTGAGTCAGTCTTGTAATTTAATCTCTTTTCAGTAGGAACGACCGTAATGTAGTCCATTTCTAATATATATTTCCTATGGTAGTTCTCTCTTCTGTTGATATGTCTACGTCTTCAAAGTTGGATTTTAATTTATTTACCAAAATTAAAATACCACCCCATGAGTTTACAGTCTGCAGTTTTCATATTAGCAAGACAATCACAATATGGTCTCTCCTGCTTCAGAGACTCCTCCAGAAGTTCGAATGGACCCAATTGACTATGGCGGCGTGAGAGTATCGGCTACCAGTGCACGTTGTAAGTGTGACAGTGAAGTAAAACGAGTGAACCGTAAGGAAAAACGTTACTAACAGATTGGTATCTCTTCGGTGGCAATTAGTTATTCACGCTTAACTCTTAAAAAGAAAAAAAGAAACGAAAAAAGGACATCATTGAAGACAACAAACTTTGCCAGCAGGATTTCTTATTGGTCTTGAAAAACATAACTTTTTCGTTCGTACAAAACGAAGGCACTACTAGAATACGAAGATGAGGAAGGCGGCTCGCGGCAAGGGGCAAGCAGAGAGCAGAACTTTTTAGTTGCAGATTTTTGCAATTAAATATGGGGATTAATATGTAATATTGTCTCTAAGCCAAACAAAAAAGGACCGGATGTGAAGCGAAAAAACGTAATTCTTAAAAGTTCTTCTACAACAACGAACTGAGTTTTTTTTTACTACTGACTGGTGTGCTGTATTCAGTATAAGGCTTAAACAAACACACACACTCACGTGCAACAACGCCAAAATCTATATGGGGCATTGCACTAGAGTTTTCAAAGGGTATTTTAGATTTGTTTAATATTTTTATAACATCACTCTAAAGGGGTGCTAAATATTTTGCAAACACGCGAACAAATTTCCTGGAAAATCGTATTGTATTTGTATGGCATAGGTCACCATTCCATACTTACTTTTTAACTATAGGGTGTAATACGTTTTGGACCTCAGTTGGAGTAAAAATGTAAGAAAAGAAGCACTTAATTAAATATGTTTTTTATTGTTATAATAAAAATTTCTATTTTGGGGTTACAGGTGTGTATATATACTTTATAATAACAATAGGAGGGGGGGGGGGGGGTATATCAAATCTCTGAATATCTTCATAGTAAAAAGCAGTTAAAGTATTAAAATAAATTAAAAACGGATTTAGTAAATGACAAACTCATAACTATTGGTTCTTTGTTACTAAATAATAATCAATTGTTCAATTTGAGTTTTGTCAAAAATGAAAAAATAAATATAATGAAATCAAGTTATGCAGTGGTGTCTACACTAACGCGCCCACTGTTCAGAGCTTTCACTACATTTCGAAAAATTATAAATAACTAGTTAAATCTCAGAGGCAAAGCCCCATATACAAATTTCAATCTTAGCCTTAAGCTTAAATAGAGTTCCTTTTTTCTCGCGTTCATTTTCTTTTCAAAGATTCTACACCCACACACAGACACATTCGCACGCTCTTTTGCAAAGGAACGGCAAGGAAAGAACATGCATTCACTGCTCATTCATTTGCATAATATTCGCGCGCGTTTACATGCACACACAGCCACACACATATCCTCCCACATCCACATTATGATTTTTCTTCATCATATTCATCATCTTGGATTTGTGTTAGTTTGTACGGATGTATGCATGCAAAAAGGCAGAGAGTGGATGTATGTGTGTTGGGGGGGGGTGTAGCAGCTCCTTTTTATGTTCATAGACTTTGTAACATCTTGTTGTAGACTTTAATATGATGAAATTCCTTGAAGGCTTCGCGAAAACGTAATTTTTGTTCAGCGCCCAATTTCGCATAGAAATCCTGAGCAGATGTCACGAACAATGCAATTTCGTGATGACCCAATTTTGTTGAACTCATTCTTTTTGTTGTCGTCGACGACGTCGTTGGCGTTGTCACTGATGTCGTCGTTGTTGTTGGTGGTGTTGCCGGTGTTGTTGCAGTTGTTGACGTCGTTGATGTTGCCGCCGCCGTCGTCGCCCTTTGTGCCTTCACTCCACTCAACAGCAGTGGAAACAGTTTCATTAAATGGAGATTTATGGAGGCCGAGAGGAACACAACACTGAGACTCCAGACGGCTTTGCGTTCTGCCAATGATAAGAACGTGGGCAATGAACAGGTAAGCCAATCTTGTAATTGTTGCAAAAACGAAGAATCAATGGCCGAACGGAAGACCTGTTGAAGAGAGACAGAAAATAAAAGACAATGAATCGGCGTTGTACATATATAGTTGTGTATGTAGAAGAGATGACACAGTAACACGTAAAAGATTAGATCACAGTTTAATTAATATAAGCTAAACTGAATTAATGAGAAATGCTTAAGCTTTGCTATACTTATACATAAAATAAGTAAAAGAGTAGGGACCTTCCTTTGAGTATTTGCATTGAGACTATATAAAACATGTAAGTAAGTTTCAGTCAGTTAACCCTTCCATAAAGATGATGTTACAATTAATTATACTTATGGTCGGATTATTTAAGTGGAAGTTACGACACGATTTTCAGTTGAAATTGAAAAATAAAAATTTAAATTGAGAAAGTAAAATAAATAAATAATAATCAAATTGAAATTCAGAAAACACAATTTTAAATTTTAAATTGAAAATTCAAAAAAATGCAAAATGAAATTCAGAAATGAAAATTGAAATTAAGAATAAACAAATTGATATTCAGAAATCTAAATTTTCTCATTTTCAATTGTTTATTTCCCAAAATCAAAAAGTATATTCTCAATTTCAATTTACATTTCTGAATTTCAATTTTATTTTCTCAATTTAAATTTACTTTTCTGAATTTCAATTTGTTTATTTTTCACAATTTCAATTTCCCTTATTATACTTTGTCATTCCGTTTATAACACCTTCAAATATCGAACTGAGATCTTATAAAGTATATATTCATAAGTGGCTATGAACAAAAAATAACTTCTGGAGAGCGAAAAAACAGAGGATAACCTTAATTTTAACAGTAATTATTAATCATTATTCTACAGTTCAATCTAAAGAGGATTACTAATTGCGAAGATTAAAAGTTTTCGAAATTGCCTATCATTCGCGGATTTATGGTTGATAGCCACTTTTGCATGTTTAAAATTGAGCACTATGAATGTTGAAATAAGCACATATCCATTAATGTCCAAATATATAAATACGATTTATCGTAAACTTGATAACGTTTTTCTGTGATGTACACAGCGAATTTAAAGATTCCAGCTTCATCCGTCAGATTAGTAGCATTATTATCCCTTTTTCCAAAATTTAAAAAAAAGTGTAAAAGTGTATAAATACAAATTGGAAATTTTTGGGAAATATGGAAATATATTTTTCGCGGGAAATATGGCGAAAATGATTTTCATGGATGACATTTTGGTTTTTTGATTTTCTCGCGATCTAGCCAACGGATCCGACTGAATTTTTGTTTGTGTATTAAGAACCAATGTCGCTTGTAACATATATGTAGCCAGTCGCAAAAATCGCTGCAATTTTTGAAAAATCAAAAATTCGCGGTTGCAGTTGCTTATATATAAACTTTTTATTTCCCTAGAAAAAATTTTGAAACAAAATCGTTGTAGCGAATTGTAACCTTCGGTTATATGCTGCTCCATTGCTGAACTATTTTATTTATTTTATTCTTATGTTCATAGCCACTTATGCAGTCACAAACTAACGTTTGAGTGGATAGCCAAATCAGAAAAATTAAAAAAATGGCTTTAAAAAAAATCTTTTCCAAATTTATATGACAGATGACATCCAAATCTGGGAATAGTTTGGTATCAAAAACTCAATTTCGAGAAAATGATTCATAGCGACTTTTGAATATAAGCCCTCGATATATATTCTTGATCGTCATAAAATTCTAAGGCGAGCTAGGACGTCCAAATTTTCCATAAATGCGTCTTATATCGTTGGGATTGCAACTGCGCGAAATCGGTCCAAATGGAGAATTTTTTTCCCTCACAAGGACTGAAAATACCCATAACAACCTCTAATATTTTAGAGTATTTAAGCATGTTTTTACCCCTATAACAAAAACGTACACCATAAAGTGATTATTATTCGTAGGGGGTGTAATCGGGCAAAAAATGATAAAAATGGTACCTATCAACAGTTAGAAATACGATATTCGATGTGTACATTGCTCTAATTGTATCTACACATAATATAAAGGTTTTTTTTCTTTTTTCGTATTTTTAAGGGGTACAATTGGAATAGGGGGTACCAATCAAGATGGCTCACAGATGGCTTGATCTAGGAACGAAATATTTTGCAAATCATCATTAAACAATCCAATTTTATTTTCGTGGGGTGACTGGAACCTGTTTTTCCATTTGTATGGACGGCGACCCAGTCTACTATTTATATTATAATAATGAAGAATCGCAATTTTTCCAATATGGTAATACTGGCAAAAGTGTCAAATTAAAGAGAAGAATATATTCTAAAAATACTTTAAATTGCATACATATATCTGTGTTAGTTTAGGATTAACAAATAGTTCAAGCTGTGTAATGTCGACAGCCTCTAATCTAGCGATAATAATGTGGAATGCACTCCGTGGTGGTCCGGCCAAAATTAAGGCCTTTTTATTTGTTTTTATTTCAAAAATCCGATATTTCGACCAACTACGTTGGTCATCCATTATCCATTATCCATTATCGCTTTTGGACACACTACCCTTCAATGGCCCTTTTCGTCAAATTTAATACCCGATAGAACCTGATAAACAAAGAAGAGAACCCAAAATGAATGCTAATTATTCAGTTGCTATCGATAAGATGTTACCACAGTTATAATATTGTGGGGCTAATCACCAGATTCAAAAACGAGAAATTACGATTGCAACGGATTTTTATCTATTGTGGAAAAAGTATCGATTTCCGTTCCATCTATTGGAACTTATCTTGTAATGACTGGAATAATTGCAATCGAATTATTTTATCATTTCACAATAAATAAAAACAAATTTCTATCGTAACATAATTGCACTCGTACAGCAATTACGAACTAAAAAAACTTTAATCGAAGCAATAACGAAAAAGTCTTCAAAATCAAAACACAAAACCATTCACTCCCAAGAAGTGTAGCTTAGTGCTTGAGTTGATATACATAAATGAAATTAGGTCTCGGACTGACTTGACTTCCTCTGGAACTAGTTGCTTTCTTTCTCTCCCTAATAAATTTTGCAAATTAAAACAAGAAGCCATCATGATCTTGAACCACACTTTATACAATTCAGCATTTAAATCGAAATTCATTTCATATCATTTTTGCAATAGAGACGATGATTTAAATCCCTAACAACACCGGCATTCTTCAACTCTATCGATGCATACAAACACAAACGTATGCACTCGGGGCACTGAACACATGGCCAATATGTTCTGGCCAATCGTCTGTAACAACAACAACAATAACACATGTGGCAGAGTGGAGTATGACCGCCACCCGCATGTACTTACCTGAAATACAATCATTGCAATAACATCGCTGTGCGGTTGATTTATGGCCAGAAACTCCTTTATGACCTTCGTCAATATTTCTTTGGGCGGCACTAAATCACGTATCATTTGGCACAACACCTGCCCATAAATCCAAGCCGCCTCTTCGTTTGCGGTCTTAATGCATTGCAGCAAAATATCAACTTTATCCGTTTGCTGGGCGATTATCTCGGGGTCGTCTTGCACAATGCCATTACTTAATTCCGTATTCTCCAATTGTTTTGTAGAGCCTGTAATAATAGCAAAAACAACAACAACAACGAATAAGTCACCAAATATATGAGTGCATATATGAATCTATGTATTGTTTATATAAATATGTGTATATACGTGGGGATGATGGCTAAAATGTTGTCAGCTTAAATGGAAACTTTCGCAAAAATTAAATGTATTGAATTGAATTTCATTAGAAAAATCATATATTGTTAGCAATCCAAAATTTATATCAAATACTACATAATTTTGCAATAAGTAATTGTGAAATTTAAAATGTAGTTGAAATATGAATTATAAACAGACATACATGTATGTATGGTAAAAATGTGTATGATATGGTAGGCCACACATATATAACGAGAGATGCTAACTGGAATGACCAAAAGTCCGATGAGAAAGTGAAAATCGGTTGAAAACCAAACAGGGATGTCAAAAACCAGGAAACCGGGTTTCGGTTTGTTCAAAAATTTTAATTAAAAAACGGGTTTCGGTTTTTAAAATTTAAATTTAATTTAAAATAAAACCGCTCAAACCGTTTTTATATAATCTAAAATGGAACATTTTTTGAGACTATTGAACACAAACCATAAGAATTCAAATATTATAAACATTATTTTTTATACACTCCACGAGAGTATTATGTCTTTGTGCATTTGTTTGTAACACCCAAAAGGAAACGAGATAGACCCATTGTTAATTATACCGATCGTCTTAGAATCACTTTCTGAGTCGATTTAGCAATGTCCGTCTGTCTGTCCGTCCGTCCATCTATTCTTGTAATCACGATACAGGTCGCAATTGTAGACAGAACCAAATGAAACTTTGCACAACGATGTTTTTCGGGATAAGGACGAACGCTATTTAAATTTGAAGAAAATCGGTTCAGATTTAGATATAGCCCCCATACGAATTTCACTCCCGATTTGACTCTTTTGACTCTAGATACCACATATTACAACAGATTTTATTGTAACTAGAAACACCTGTGGTAAAAATGTGTTAGATCGGTTCAGATTTATATATAGCTCCCATACAAATTTCTCTCCCGATTTGACTTTTTCCGCTCTAGAAACCACATATTGTATCAGATTGTCTTCAGATTTGGCAAAACATCTTATATTTAAACTAAGAACATCTATGGTGAAAATAGGTCAAATCGGTTCAGATTTAGATATAGCCCCCATACAAATGTCGCTCCCGATTTGACATTTTCCGCTGTAGAAACCACATATTGTACTCGATTTTCTTTAAATTTGGCACAACATCTTATAATCTTACTAGAAACACCTATGCAGAAATTGGGTAAAATCGGTTCAGATTTAGATATAGCCCCCATATAAATGTCGCTCCCGATTTGACTTTTGCCGCTTTAAAAGCCACATATTGTGCTCGATTGTCTTTAAATTTCGCACAACATCTTATAATCTAACTAAACAAAACTATGGTGAAAGTGGGTAAGATCGGTTCAGATTTAAATATAGCCCAAATTCAAATGTTGCTCCCATAAGTTTAACCGATTTTGGCCAAATTATACATTTTATATTTCACCTATTTGGTTCCAGGTTTCAATATATCCTCATACAAATGTCCTTTCCGATATAAAATTTTTTGTCAAACACATACATTTACAGGATACAAAAAACCTTCCCGTTTTCACTTTTTCACCGAATTGAATTGTATTCAGATTGAAAGTGGAGTGTATCATAGAGTCGGCCCCGCCCGACTTTAGCCTTTCCTTACTGGTTCTTATTTAAATTTATTTACAATTTTTATATTTTAAATGAAAATTCACTTAAATCTTAGAATCTTAAAATTAGAGAGCGCTGTTATAATTTTCACAAACAAGTATACAAATAAGTATTATGTCTAAGTCAGCGTTGCTGTCAGAAGTCAATATGAGACATATGTGCTTATAAATGTCATTTGCCAAGTCATATTTGAAATATTATTTTGTTGATGGAAATATGCAGGATGGGTTCACAAATGCTATATGTTTCAGTATTAATATTACATTATCCGACAGTCCATATTACACATGAACTGGATGCTATACGTCTTAAACTATAGGCGAAATGAGTCAATTGGCGTTTTAGTTGTTGACTTCCTCATCTTGTTGTCCTTAAAAGGACTACAAAGTTCCAAAGGATACAATTTTTTAAAAATTCTTTTAAGTACTTGTTCGCACCCTAAAATACTGGCAAAAGTGACAAGTTAAAGAGAAGAATATATTCTAAAAATATTTTAAATTGCATACATTTATCTGTGTTAGTTTAGGATTAACAACTATTTCACGATTTCCCTCTTAAAAAGTAAAATTTGAATAAACGAAATAAATTGAGGGGGAAATTTGAAATGGTTGTTAATTCTAAAGTAATACAGACAGAAGTATGCGATTCGAAGTATTTTTAGCAAACATTCTCATCTTTAATTTGACACTTATACCGGTATCATAGGGTGTGAATACGTATTAAAAATAATTTTTAAAAAAATTTTATCCAGGATGAAGAAATAAAAAAAAATAAAAGCGCCAATTAACTCAATTTTTTGCCATAAGAAGTCGTCGTCATCTGGTTCAAGAGTAATGACTTTTTTAAATTGTCGTACGGTGTTATTATTAAATACACATTTCGTATCGTTTCTGCCTCCATCAATGCTCTGGAGTCTTTTTTACTGCAAGAATAATGTTTTAATTTCGCACTTAATTTGAATTCCGATATTATTGGACGTCAATGTAACAAAAGTTGGATCGAGTAAGACATAATCATTATAATTTAGGTATAAACCAATAAAAAATTAGCAATAGCAGTCGATGTTACACATCAAGCTCCAAACGAAGCTATTTGGTATCATAATTGGTTTTTTCACCGTCACAAATCAATATTTTGCGTATTTTTATTGTAGAATAAATCCAGGAAATGCAAATGTTTTGTAATTTAAAAACTAGTTAACCGACATGAAAACACCGTTTTCCCTGGTTAACCGGTTTTGGGGTTTGACATCCCTGTAATCAACCAAGTTACAGGCTTATAAGTGTGCAAAGATACGAAACCCCGTTTTTCCGTAACTCGACATTTTGGGTCTGCCTGGCAAATTTGTTCTACTCGACAATATCAACCAGAAAAATAACTTCCCAAATATTCTCGACTGTAATGTTATGATGACATTATCCACTTTATGCTATATTGATGGTAAACACCCTTAAAAATGAAACAACCTTATAACATCCACCATGGATTGCATGCAACAGTATTATCAGCAGATTAGAAGTGCAGTAACATTACAGAAAAATGTTAAATTTTTTAATATAGCCAAACCAAAACAAATAAAAATATTGAAAAAAAAATAATAATATTACAAATAAATATATAATTTTAATTAATTTAAACCACACCATGCCCAATTATATGGCAAGGCTATCAATATGTTTATACAGCGTGATAGACATTTTTTTGAAAATCCATTATCTCCCACGTTCACAGTCCAAGAAAATTTTATTTCACGATTCTAGACATTTGCTCGCTACCAGTTTCATCACTTTATTACCAGTTTTACCGCAAAAGCAAAAAAGGTACGAAAATCTTCCTATTTTACGCATGTATGCATTCAGAGGAATGTATATATCATGATTCTATCAGCGTCCATTTGGTTGGTACCATTTTTATCCCTATTTCCATTTTACCCCCTTAAAAAAAATCGAAATGCCTTTATTTCGCGTGTCGACGCAATTAGAGGGATGTACAAAACGAATTTCATTATTCTAGCTGTAGTCGATTGGTTGGTAAAATCCCTCTCATCATCCCTCTGTTCCCATTTTATCCCTTCGAAAGAACGAAATTTTGAAAAATCTTTTTATTTTGTGTGTCTATGCAGTCAGAGGAATGTATACACCGAATTTCATTATTCTAGGTGTCGCCGTTTGGTTGATACTATTTTTATCTCTTTATGTCAATTTTCTTCTTAAAAGTGCGAAATTGGTAAATTTTTAAAAATATTTCTATTTTACGCGTCTATGCACTCTGCGAAATGTGTGCACCGAATTTCATTCTTCTATTTCCGACCATTTGGTTTGCACCATTTTTATCCCCTTTTCCCATTTTAGTCCCTTAAAAGTACGACTTACGAAAATATCTTTATTTTATCTACGTGGCCAGTAGTGGGTACCATTTTTATCCCTCTATTCCCATTGCATCACGTGAAAAACGAATTTGGATAACCTTTTTATTTTTCTTGCCTACACAGTCGGAGGAATGTATAGTCCGAATTTCATGATTCTAACTGCGGCCATTTGGTTGGTACAATTTTTATTCCTCTTTTTCCATTTTATCCCCTAAAAGCATGAATTTCAAAATCCCTTAATTTTAAGTATCTACGCAATCAGTGGAAGGTATACACCGAATTTAAATACTCTAGGTACAGCCGTTTAGTGGGTAACTTTTTTATCGCTCTATTCCCAGTTCACCCCTTAAAAGTACGAATTTGAAAAAAAATATATATTGTTTATCTTTTCAATTAGAGGAATGTACATACCGAGTTTCGTGTTTCTAGTTATTGTCGTTTGATATGTACCATTTTTATCCCTTTTTGCCTCATTTCACACTCTGACTAAGAATCACTTTTTGGTGCACGATTTTGCTATAATGGAAATGTCCATACCCAATATCAATTAAATAAAAGCAGACATATTCAAAAAACATGCTTAAATACTGTAAATATTATGGATTATTAGGGATATTTTCAGTCCTAGTGAGGGAAATTATTCCCTTTGAACCAATTTCGCCATAATACGCATTTATGGAAAATTTGGACGCCCTTTCAACAGACAGACGGACGAATATATTTATAGGTGTTACAAACGGAATGACAGACTAAGCATGCCCCCATTCGGTGGTGGAGGGTATAAAAACCTATCAGAACCCTTCTCAACCAAAATAGAGGGAACGTGATAGTAATGCTGAGGGACCAGTGGCCAATTAGGAACCATTCTCGATTAATGAAGCTGCAATTCAACGATTACATCTTATGCGACAGCCCAGCATAAGATGTAATGAATTATATTAATACATAAATAAGGCATACGCCATAGACAAAAATTGTGCCATAGGCCAATTGGAAACCATTAGCGATGAATGAAGCTGCAATTCAATGATCACGAAGCACACTTATAATGCTTTAGTCCAATACCCACATGGTTGCGTATGATTAATATTAACACATGTATTAATTATAAATATTCTCTGGTCGCAAACAACAACTTCCAAATTTATCTATAGATTTCCTTGTAACTCGTTTTCTTCGTGAATTTATAGGGTTTCCATAGCAATTAAATAAAAGCAATTTATAGCATCAATTCAATCATGTGTCTGCCGCTCAACATCAAATCAATAAACAAGAAACATCGATTATACCCAAAATGTGACCTTGATCTGTAAATAGGACTTTTATTTCCAGTGACATTCAAAATCGAAATTGAAAAACTGAATACAATGCATAAAACAGATAATGGAGGAACTTTTGAATCGACTGCGAAACACAATTACACAGTTTCATGTTACCAAATCTGCTCTGTGATACTGACAGAATGATGGGAATGAAGTGGCCAAAAAAGCATCATCATCATCACCACCACCAGCACCAGCTCGAATCATCACCGGCAGCACACAATTCCCAAATCAATAGAGAGATTGTTAATAAAAATAAAAACCTCGAACTCGAACAATATTTAAACGGCAGCCGGCCAGAGTGAAAACACAATTTTAGCACAAACACAAATACATACACTCACATATGCATACATACATTCAGATACAAATAAACCCACAGACATTTTGTAGAGTAGAAATATTTTTGTAACACTTACCCACATAAATGCACGACAAAAGTAATTTCAGTGCGGGAATTGAAAATTTCTCGTTTTCCAATTTGGCCAGTTCAAGAGCAAGTTTTTCAATAGAGGGCCTCAGCATTTGGTTTTGGCTGTCTGCACCACCACCACCGACGCCAGGACCACCGGTGACGAAAGTGCTGCTGATGCTGCTAACTTTATTGTCGAGCACAATCATACGTTCCAAACCCTACAAAACGGAAAAAGAGAAACGAAACATGAAACAAGAACACTAGATGTAAAATCACAAATTCACATTTCTAATTACGAGGGGTAATGTGATAAGCAGGGCTAATGTATCACAGTTTTAATATACTTGTATAATTCTTATTGTACTAATCTCTATATTAATTAATGGATAAAATATTGGTTACAAGTGGCAAGATATATCGTCACCTGAAATGCAAAATTACGAAATCAACTTTTTCCTAAGTTTTCAAGAGAAGCAAAAAAATGTTCAATTTCGAAGTCAGTATTGTGTTTTTAAATTTAATGTTTTTGTATGTATATGACTGATCTATGTAATCTCAGAAAATTATAGGTATCTACGTATAATTTTCTGAGATTACATAGATCAGTCATATTCAAATGAAAAATATATTTTATACAGGTTGAGCCATGTAACATTTTAAATTTGAACTACCGATTACTTTCACTTTGAAAGGTAGAATAACATTCATTTTCACGCTTATTTTCGGGTTTATGTTTGACATTTGCAAAATACGCTGGAACAAAATTCTAATTTTTGACGAAGGTACCTTAAATAATTGTACTCTCCTTTTGGAAATATTACTTCGATATATGTTAAATTAAATACACATATAATGGCTACAAATATTTCAAATTACACTTTCACACAGAAACAGAGAATTTTTTGCGAAAAAATCTATTTTTTCTGGCACCAAAAAATGGTAACAAATAAAAAAAGTAAAAAAAAATGTTTTATTTTTTTAAATCTAACGCAAAAACAATGTTTTATGTAAAAAATCTATGGATGGTAGAAGTTACTCTTTGTAGAAGCAAAATAATTTAAATAATGATTTTTTTTTTAACTGTTAGGTATGGATATTGGGCTGTACTGAAAAATTGGGTTGATCGGATGAGGTACTGCCGAGCCAGTCGTGGTAGTCAAATGAATGATATTGTGGTCCATTATTAAATGACAAAGTTCAACCTTTCGAATAATACAAGATATTTGAAAAAAATATTCTCAGTTTGGAATACTTTACAAAAAAAATCAAAAACAACTATTTGTTGTTGAAACTATTTATATTTAAAAAGCTAACATTTTAACGATGAAAACAATTCCCACGTGTAAATGATCTTTGCATAAATGTAGAAGGTGTGACCCACTAAACTGCGATTACAACAACCTAAATAAAACGTTAAAATTTTACTAGAAATAGAAAAATCATTTTTAAAATTGACGCCAAAATCAATATCCATTGTTAAATAAATAATTTCATTTCAATTTCAAAATGTAAGACATAGCCTGGATAACACTATGCTACAAAAAATTGTCTCTCAGACCTAAAAATTATTTTTTTGTGTAGGTTGTGGCATACTGTTCCATCAAAAACCAACAAAATATTAGCATTTTCACTATAATTTGTAGTATAGGCCCGATCAGGTCGACTTATACTTTAAATTTAAGCTATTAATGAGAGCTACAAATGTTAACAATGTCTATTTTAATTAGAAACAGTGGTTTAGTAACAGTCATTAAAAATAAAATTGAAAAGAGTTGTTTTTTTTAAACACACGATAAAAACATAAAAAATAGAAAAATATGTTATTTCATTTTTTAGACGCTAGCATCCCAGCTAGCTTTTTGGAAAAAATCTACAGAAAAATGTAGAAATAGAGGGTTATAACACTTTTTGTAGAAGTAATAGAATTTGAAAAAAAATCATGTTTTTTAATTTCTGTTTAATATATTAAAACTTTAAAGCTTCTTTACTGCTGTCGACAAATAACCATCATTCCTTTGAATTGTATGTGTGATTAAGATCATCGTACAATCCGGGATTATCCTTGCAAAAGCATATAGATTGTTTATATTCAAAAGTCGCTATGAAACATTTTCTCGAAAATGAGCTTTTCATGCCAAACAATTCTTTAATTTGGCTGTCATATAAATTTGGAGAAGATTTTTTCTAAAGCCGTTTTTGCGTGTATTTCTAATTTGGCTATACACTCACAAAGTTGGTTTGTGACCGCCAAAGTGGATATGAGTATAAAAATAAAATACTTCAAAAATTGAACAGCATAAAACCGAAGGTTGTAATTTTTCTAGATTTAGGACATATCGTACTATAAAATTCCATAATTTCGCCGTTAATAGCACGATAAAAATGTTGGCTGTAAAGTCAAAACTTGTAAAAAGTATTATAAGAAAAACTCGCTTAACTTTTATCATATTGAGAATACCAAAATATTTGTCATATGTCAAATATGATTGCTGATTTCATGGGGTATATTCACTCTAAAAAAATGAAAAAAAAGATAAAAAAATGGAAAAAGAGATAAAAAAATGGTACTGATCTAACGGATGAACCCGGAATCATTAAATTCACATTGATTTGTTGAGATCGATCGCGGCAGTTGAAGATTTAGAACTGAGAGGCTTACTCTCGGCTACAGCAGATATATTCTCTTCAGTGAATTCTCTCTCGTAAATCACCAAAATTGATGATCTTATTACACCGTACGATATATTTTATAAAAATTCGTTGCACTTGAAAACTATACGAATAATAAATATAGGCTAAATGAAGTTAATTTGCATTTTTAGTTTTTCATTTCCTCGCACTGTTGCTCCTCCGCAGGACTAGAAATTTCCAAAGGACACAATTATTTCAAATAGTTATTCGCATTGTATAATAACGATATTAGTGTCAAATTAAAGAGTAGAATATCTGTTAAAAATACTTAAACTATAGATAGAAGCATGCAATTTTAAGTATTTTTGGAACATATTCCCTTAATAAATTTAGTATTTATACCGGTATCTTAGGGTGCTTATAAGTATTTAAAACAATTTTTGAAAAAGTATGTCCTTTGGAACTTTGTAGTCCTTTTAAGGGGCAACTTGATGAGGAAATGAAATACTAAAAACGCCATATAATTACACTTTTCTCCTATAGTTTCCGACGTATATTATCTGGCTCAAGTTTAATATGCTCGATAGTGTTATATATGAATATCAATTTTATTTCGAGCTTTGGAACTAAAAATATGACTTTTGAATCTGACTAAATGAATCCCATCTTCCAAGGGTGTAATTTCGTGCAGTTAAAAGTCACCCTGCAAAAACGAGGAACCCTTAAACCTTTCTAGATATGTTTTTTATTCTTCAAAGACTTCCAAAGGAAAAAAGTTATGTTGGTCCAACATAATAATTTTTTCCAGAAAGGGATTTTTTTAAATATTTGGCAAAAACGCAATTTTGGAGCCAAAATCTCCCAAAATTTTAAATATGTCGAAATGTCGAAAAAGATAAGTTTTTTGTCAATTTTCCAATTCTGAAAATTTTAAAAATCTGTAACACGGACAAAATTAAAAAAAATCATGCACCTTTTGTACAGATACTTAAAACTAGTAAATCAAAAAAAAATGTTTTTCAAATCCATGCTTTATGCAAGCAGAATTCTATTGGGCCTAGAAATTCTTTTTTAGTTATCTTTTGTAGAAGGAAAAATTACTGCAAAATTTCAGTTTTTTATCTGCCATAGAACGGCATATATTCGAAAATGGGTTTTAACTTCGTATGGGAGGTGCCACGCCCACATTTCCATTACCGCCCATTTTTGTCACAACTACGCACATTAATGCTAGATGCACTTACACAAAATTACAGTAGGTGTAATTTTGGTTTTAACTTCATATGGGAGGTGCCACGCCCACTTTTGCATTACCGCCCATTTTAGGCGCAACTACGCACATTGATGCTAGATGCACTTACACAAAATTTGAGCACTATACGTGTCATAGAACTGACACTATTCGATAATATGTTTTAACTTCGTATGGGAGGTGGTACGCCCACTATTCCAATACCGCCCATTTTTGGCAGAACTACGCACATTGATGGTAGATGCACTTACACAAAATTTCAGCACTCTAGGTGTCATAGAACTGACAATATTCAATAATAGGTTTTAACTTCGTATGGGAGGTGCTACGCCCACTTTTCCAATACCGCCCATTTTTGGCACAACTATGCACATTGATGCTAGATGCACTTACACAAAATTACAGCACTCTAGGTGTCATAGAACTGACTATATTCAATAATAGGTTTTAACTTCGTATGGGAGGTGCCACGCCCACTTTTCCAATACCGCCCATTTTTGGCACAACTATGCGAATTGATGCTAGATGCACTTACACAAAATTTCAGCACTCTAGGTGTCATAGAACTGACAATATTCAATAATAGGTTTTAACTTCGTACGGGAGGTGCCACGCCCCTTTGTCCAATTGGTCAAATTTTTCCATTTCCTTGTATTGTCATCGAAAATGATTAAGTGTGCAAAATTTGAGCAAAATTGGTTGAGAAAAAAGCTTTCAAAAATTGATTTCAAATTTTGTGGCACACAAACATATATAGAAAGTAACCTTATATAAAGCATGGAATAATGTTAAAAAAACTTAGAAAGAAAAATATACAAAATTTACTTATCTTTAAAAACGAAAAATAACAAAAGTGAAAATTTTTAGCTAATTTCTAAAATATATCCGATTGCCCTATTTTCAATGTTATTATCTCAAAATAATCCTTGGGTCATTGTCTAATTTTAATTTCAGAACTCAAACAAAAGTTATTGAATTTTGGCCGATGGATTTTGATTCTGAACCACTGTGCGATGGAATTAAAGAGTGATTTTTTTGAGGTTAGGATTTTCATGCATTAGTATTTGACAGATCACGTGGGATTTCAGACATGGTGTCAAAGAGAAAGATGCTCAGTATGCTTTGACATTTCATCATGAATCGTCTTACAAACGAACAACGCTTGCAAATTATTGAATTTTATTATCAAAATGCGTGCTCTGTTAAGAAAGTTCATTGCGCGCTTCCATTTTATGGTCAGTTTAATCGACCCACTGAAGCGGCTATTCGGGCTATTGTGACTAAATTTCGCACCAAATTTACATTGTTGGACATTAAACCACCAACACGCTTACGTAGAGTGCGAACTGAAGAAAATATCGCAGCTGTATCGGCCAGTGTTAATGATGACCACCAATTTTCGATTCGTCGCCGTTCGCACCAATTGGGTCTCTGTTACTCAAAAACGTGGAAATGCCAAAATTGGACTAACCTAAGACGCAGCCGCGGTCAACATTTAAATGAAATTATCTTCAAAAAGTAAATGTCATGGACCAATCTAACGTTTCAAATAAAGAACCGATGAGATTTTGCAAATTGTATGCGTTTTTTTTTTTTAAAAAGTTATCAAGCTCTTAAAAAATCACCCTTTAGATTCAGGACCACTTGGTGATGGGGACCGTAACATGCCAGTCTCAAGAACATTCTGCACAAATTTGGCGATAGGCGCCTCTTTTCCTCCAAAACGTATTTTCAATAAACCCACTGTTTGACTTTGGAATTAAGCGACTTCATGCGAGTTGTAACCAGAATGGACATACTACCCACATACACTAAAATGTATAACTATCGAAATTGGTTAGAATGAAATATAAAAATAGATATGTATGTCTGTATCTACGGGTAGTATGTGAATATAGTATGTAAACGATTTTTGGCTGTTGTTTCCTTTTCGATTTGTTGCTTTTTTTGTCATTGTGGGTAGTAGTTGTTGTTGTTGTTTTTTATTTTCTCGCCTGGGCTCACCAAAAGCCACATCGCAATAGCAACAACAACTGTCAGAACCACAACAATAACAACAGTAGCAACAACAACAATGGCACCAGCAGCATCAGAAGCAGAATCAAGCGAGCGAATGAAATAAAAATAAAACAAATTAAGATAATAACAATAAAAATAACAATTGCAATTGAACGTATTCCATTACATACCATCGACGAAGAAGAACCAAAGCCAAAAGCAGAAGCAGAAGAAGATGTCGCTGATGCTGATGGTGTGTAGTGAGTGTCCGGGTAGTGTGTGTGTGTGTAGTGGATTGGATTGCATTGAATTGGAGGTATGCGACTGTATTTGTATTTGTTACTGTTGCTGGATTATTTTACAACAAAAAATTACTTGTTCCCTGCTGTAATGGGAGCTCATTGAAATTTGTTTCAAACTGAAATCCAATGTAATAAAAGGATTTTGATTTTGTTTCGTGTCGTCTGTGTTTGTGTGCGGTTGTGTGTAATGTTTCCCTTTTGAAAATAATTGATTGGTATGGGAAGGAATCCCAGAGCAAAGGGGTGTGAAGATAATTGTCGCATATTTCACACAGATACATTAGAGTGGGCAATGAAAAAAATAATCAAAATCATGCCCAACTTTTACAGAAAATTGAAGATAATTGTCAGATATTTACACACATACTTCAGAGTGGATCAACAAAAAAATGTATTGCGCTTGCGAGAATCTTGAATAATATCAAAAGCTTACAAAAAATGAGTTTTGGCTTGTTTGAAAACTCAAAATGGTTATTTTTATCATATTTGACTTTTGGACCGTCTCAAGTCTAATTTAAAAATAACCAAAATATCTAATTTAATTTCCTACGGAATCAAAACATGATTTATTCACAACACCAAATTGTACCATTTCTACATTGAATTTTGATATGTCAAATTTGTCAAGTATCACAGGTAAAAAAACGCTTATCGAACTATCCTTCTGTAAATGTTCAATAAAGTTTCTTAAGATTAACTTAATTGCCCAGCAAATAGAGAGTATCAAAAGAAGTGAAGAAGATGCTAATCATGAGATTCGGCAAATTGCGATCTTCACCAATGAATTTAACATGGGGTTGTCATATGAGGCATGTCCTTAAATTGGCAAAGACTTAAAAGATAATTTTAAGTTGTGACAAAGAATCCATCTCACCTATCTCCTGTTGTGTGTGGTAAATATCTAAAGCAACGCATTTTGGGTAGAATTGGCAATAGGAAACTCAATAAAATATTTGGTTAAAATGAATTAATATACAATGCAAATAAATATTAAATTATTGTTAAATTAATTACAATGAATAATAAATACAGTCGAACTTCCATAACTCGAACTTCCATAAGTCGAAGCACATGTAGTGACAGTAGCACTATGGAGGCAAATTCGCTTAAATTCTTCTTCTATAACTCGAACTTCCATAATTTGCGTTTCTCTATAACTCGAAGGAAAACAATGGCACAAACTTTCATACATCGAACTTTTCGGGGAAATATAGAATTTGAAAATAAGTTGGTTGTTTTACCGACCAAAATAACTCTCAGAAGTAGAAAGTAATGGGACGTAAGTAATGACGCTTTACGTTTGAGCGTCATTTAGGTTGGTCGTTTATGAGTTTAAAATTGATTTTGTTATTATAGCTCGGGTAAGTCCCGAAGTTTAACTCTATCGATTTATGTTTCACTTGTGTTTGGTATGTTGCGAACAAAATTCATTTAAAAACAAGAGAGTCACCATGGCATCGAAGCTTGTTTTGAAGAGTTTGTCAATTCAAGAAAAATTTAAATTAATAAATGAGGTGGAAAATGGATCAAAGAAAAAAGACGTGGCTGAGAAATATGGTATTTCGGCCGGATTCCACAATTTTAAAAAATAAGCAGGCTATTATTATCGCTGTTGAATCTGGTTATTCTTCTGAAGGAAGTAAAATAATGAAAAAACCAACGTACGATAAATTTGACAAAGCGGTACTCGAATGGTTTACCGCAGCAAGAGCCCAAAATATGCCAATATCTGGAAGAATATTAAAGGGTAAGGCCATGGAGTTCGCAAAGAGATATGAAGAAGATGAGTTCAAGGCAAACACTGGTTGGCTTGATAAATGGAAGCAAAGGTACTATGTCACCGGCATACTGTTGTAAAAATTAATAGTTTCTTAGACCGTGTTATTCATACTTTAGGCATGGTGTAAGTAAGAAAAAGGCTTGTGGTGAAAGTAATGACGTTTGTGAAGAGGACTGCAAAAATTCTATTAGAAACATACAGTGAAAGCGATATTTTTAACGCGAATGAAACAGGACTGTTTTTCAAATGTCTACCAGACAAAACGTTAACTTTTAAAAATGAAAAATTTCATGGAGGAAAACAAGGCAAAGAGCGTGTTTCATTAATGTTGGCAACGCATATGAATGGCACTGAAAAACTTAAAATTCTTTTGATTGGAAGAAGTAAGTGGCGTTAAGTGGTTACCAGTCGAATATAAAAGTAACAAAAGGCTTGGATGACAGGGCAATTATTTGAAAAATGGATGCTGAAATTAGATCATCAATTTTTGAAAGCAGGGCGAAAAATTTATTCCATTGCATTGACATTTTCCCCCCAAATATGACATAAAAATTACAACCACTTGATCAGGGAATAAATTAACTGTTTGAAGAGCCATTATAGAAACTGAATCTTGAAGGATGCTTTAAAGCGTATAGATGAAAAAAGTAAACGCGATATTACACTATTGGATGCCATTAGTCATATAACCAAGGTATGGCTTTAAGAAAGCTGTATTTGGTCAGCATTCAGTATGGGAAGAAGAAGATGACATACCTTTGATATTTTTAAGATATGTTACTGGCGATTTGATGTCCTTGGAATCTGCCTATAAATCCTGGATGCGTTTGAATAATATAATAGTACTCTTCAGGATTACATTGAGGTTGATAATAAACTTATTGTATCAGACTTTCCTACGGATGAAGATATTGTTGAACATTGTGCCTCCGAATCAGCTACTTACGCAGAAAGCACAATAAGTGATGAGGAGGACTCGGTAGAAGAGTTTATTATTCAACCATCTAACAAAGTTTTAGAAGAACCCTTAAAAAATATAACTTTGTTTCTGCACACGAATGAAAGCACAACTGATGGGCATTACAAAGCCCTAATTCAAACCAAAAATTACACAGTATTTCAAGTAATTAGAAATGTATAGAATAAACATGAATAAATTGGAATAATAGTACTTATTGCAAGTAATTAGAACTGTATAGAAAAAAATGGATAAATTCAAATAAATGTACTTGTTTATTAATGTGCAAAAAAAATTATAAGCAATTCCATAACTCGAAATTTTTTTCGGGATAATGGTGGTTCGAGTTATGGAAGTTCGACTGTATATAAAATAGTTTTCATTCTTTCTTACTGTCTTACAGATTATTATTATAGAAAATTGGAAAAACGTAATTTCTTTTGTTTACTTTGTCGAGCTGTTTCTCGCACATTTTAAGAGATTTTGCACTAATTTTTTTATTAGAAATTGTGGTTTCTTAGCTTTATTATGACGCCAAAACTATGTGTGTGCCAAATATAATTTTGTTGTAATGAATATTGTAAAAAATATCCTTTTTGAACAAATGTGTGACTTTGAACCAACACAACTTTTTTCCTTCGAAAGCCTTTAACGAAATATGTACATATTTGCAATGGTAGGAGGGTTCCCCGTTTTTTAGGTTAACTTTTGCCCACCCGAACTTGCCCCCTTGGAAGATAGGATACATTTAGTGCAAAAAGTCCGTTTTTTAGTTCCAAAACACAATTTACTCATTTTTCTTCCATTATCTTCTGAAAATTAGGTACGCAGATAAAAAGATGATTAAAATTCATTTTGCTTATGCTCAATTTTGTAACTATCGGAGTTATTATCTCCTTGGGTCCTTGACTAATTTAGTTTTTTTTACAGAACTCAAGAATGTCTACTAGAACAAAAGTTATTGAATTTTGGCCGATGGATTTTAATTCTGAACCACTGTGCGTTGCCTAATCCATGTTTATTAAATAGTTGAATATAGTTAAATGTATCTATTTATCTTTTTAAACCTCCCACAAAATACTAAAAAGTTGGTTTTTCAGTTGTCTCTATGAAAAACCAATATTTACATAATAAATTAAAATATATATTTATAATATACATAATATAATATATACGTTTGAACTTTAAAATTGCTAATAATTCGACCAATAAGTTATTCTAATTTAAAAATATATATATATTTGAAGTGCTTTCGAAGTTTTATTAATTAAATTGCTAGATCAATTTTGCAGATCATCATTAAACAATCCAATCTTCATTTCTGGGGTGTGACTGGAAATTAGTTTTTCATTTGTATGGACAGCGACTTAGCCTAATGCGACTTTTTGTCTCGCTTTAGAAGAACTTTTGAACAAAATGTTTTTTATAGTTTTTTTCGTTTGTATTTTTTTGGTCTGTAATCAATATTTGATTTGAACTGGGATATTGTCCTAGCTCAAGACCATTTTGCATCTATATTTAATAGAATGCAAATTTATTTTCAAATGGCATGGTGACATTTATTACTCCGTTTACTCCATTTACTCCGTTTTACTCCTTAAATGTACGAATTTCGAAAAGCAAACCCTTACTCTACGATGTAAGAGGATAGTACAAATCAAATTCCGTGGTTCAAACCGCAGTCGTTTAATAATAAATAAATAATATTATATTAGATAATATTAATCATAATCAATAAATATATAATATTAGTTATAAATTGTCATAAAATCATCCTAATATGTCTAAATTGCTTGAAATATTTTGCATTTGAAGTATATTCGATTGATATCAATTGAGGTGAAATTATTGGAAACCCTAATAACCCATCCGAATACATTGCAATGTTGAACACAAACAAATAACAAGGTTCTGACAACGGATTCTGATAGAGGCGGTAATATTATACGTGCATCGGTGTTTTGAAAATTTACGTATGTAGGCCATTTTAGAGGTGGATCAATATTCCCCTTTTCCACATTCTTATGATGAATCGGCAGGGAACCTTATGATCCTTACATTTTGTGCATATGATGAGTTCAGGAACATTGCTTAAAACACTACGAGGAAAATTTTTATGCATTATTTTAACCATCTAGCTCCTCAGTATAGGGATCTTTTTTGTCCCATTTGTGCAAAAGGGTTAAAAAGACCCCTAAAGCACCAAAACTCAACTTAAATGCCAAAAATAAGTTAAAGCTTAAAATAATTTTAAATTTAATTTTGAGCTTTTTTCGAATTGGCGTCTTGAATTTTTGTGAAAGTGCACTTATTGTTAGTCTGCACAGTTTTGAGAAAAATAGGGGGTATTCGAAAAGTGGGCGTGGCACCTCCCATATTAAGTTAAAACCTATTATTGAATACTAGCAGTACCCGCTGCTTCGCACGCGAAAAAGCCAGTTATTTGTTATTTTGTTATATTATGATTTTATCCGTCTCTGTTTTTGGATAGTATTTATTTAATTTTCTTTTGGTGGATATAGATAAATCTAAAATAGTAATTTGGAAACCTCCTATTAGATAGCACTCACACACAATCAAAGTAATGTGCATGTCGATATGCACTATTTTAGCTGAACTCCTTCATTTTCTATTTGACTGTACACAATTTTTATCCCTTTTCGTCCCGCGCAAATTTCGAAAAGTCCAACTTTACTACGCTTCTACGTGGTCAGAGGAATTTACATACCAAATTTCACTATTCTAGTTATAATACTTTAGTTGGTACCATTTTTATCCCGCATGCCCCTTAAAAGTACAAATTTCGAAAAATCCAATTTTACTTCGCTTTTATATTGTCAAAGGAATTTACATACCAAATTTCACGATTCTAGGTGTAATATTTTAGTAGGTACCATTTTTATCCTTTTTTGTCCCGCTCGCCCCTTAAAAGCACAAATTTCGAAAAATCCAATTTTACTTCGTTTCTATATTGTCAGAGGAATTTACATACCAAATTTCACGATTCCAGCTGTAATACTTTAGTTGGTACAATTTTTATCACTTTTTGTCCCGTTTTTCCCTTAAAAGTACAAATTTCGATAAAACTAATTTTACTTCGTTTCTATATGGTCAGAGGAATTTACATACCAAATATTTCACGATTCTAGCTGTAATACTTTAGTTGGTACCATTTATATCCCTTTTTGTCCTGCTCGCCCCTTAAAAGTACAAATTTCGAAAAATCCTATTTTACTTCGCTTTTATATGGTCAAAGGAATTTACATACCAAATTTCACGATTCTAGGTGTAATACTTTAGTTGGTACAATTTTCATCCCTTTTTGTCCGCACGCCCCTTAAACGTACAATTTTCGAAAAATTCAATTTTACATCGCTTTTATATGGTCAGAGGAATTTACGTACCAAATTTCACGATTCTAGGTGTAATACTTTAGTTGGTAAAATTTGTATCCCGCACGCTCCTTAAAATTAAAATTTTCCAAAAATCCAATTTTACTTCGCTTTTATATGGTCAGCGGAATACGGTGTAATACTTTAGTTGCTACCATTTTTATCCCTTTTTGTCCCGCTCGCCCCTTAAAAGTGAAAATTTCAAAAAATCCAATTTTACTTCGCTTTTATATTGTCAGAGGAATTTACATACCAAATTTCACGATTCTAGGTGTAATACTTTAGTTGGTACCATTTTTATCCTTTTTGTCCTGCTCGCCCTTTAAAAGTGCAAATTTCGAAAAATCCCTATTTGTAGCTCGTCTGCATGGTCATTGCAAGGGATACAACGAATTTCATGTTTCTAGCTACTGCCGTTTAGTCAGGGCGAATGATCGTAAAACCCTACCTTAGTCGACGTCTACGTCATATTTGGGAACTACACTGAAAATTTCATGACCTTGGCTTCAGCCGTTCAAAAGTTGGGTATTTTAGAAGAAATTATTTATTATTGTCAGAACTTTGTTTTTTTTTTTGAAAAAGTTTCATTTTGTTCCACTGTCTTATGTTTCATTATACTTACATGTAAAACACACAGATAGATTTGCTCATTGCTCGATTTCCTCAGCAATTTGTTCACGGTCATCTTCGTGTGATAGGCAACATTGCACTGAGGATCTAATTTCGAGGTCCATTCCATGAGACAATAGTTCAAAGTCCATATCAATTTGGTATGCATGTCGCTGCACTGCAAAGGACTACAAAAATAAGGAAGCGAAATGTAAAGATTTGTGGAAAAATTTCTAAAAATAAAAACGTACTACAGAAATATGTAAATGATTATAAATTTGCTCTTTAGCATTCCCCAACTCCTCTTTAATAACAAGAAACTAAAAAAATCCTTGCACATCCTCTCCGATTTCACTTACCTCTCCTCGATTAAGCCATGCTTGTCGATGTACGACAAAATGATGTCCTTCAGACGCACCAATTCATCACTCAGCTTGCCAATGGTGGTGTTCGTCTTGGCATAACTCTCCAACAGACTCAGCAGACCGTTGAGGGCGGCACAGCGTATAAACAAGTGCGACGATTTCAAGTAGTTCTTGATTAACGCCTCCAGACTCAACATTTCCATGTGCGAGGGTATCAACAGGCCCTTGGTCTTACACAGCAGATAGATCAAATACTGATGCGAGATGGTGTCGTCCATGGGTATGTGCGACTTCAGATAGTCGGCCTTTTCCCAAATCTGTTTGATTTGTTCGCGATTCTCGCAGATTTCCGTAAATTTCACTAAATTTGGCAAAATTAAAATGTGGTTTTGCTGCAAACGAAACGAAACGAAAGGAAGAGAAGAGAATTGAAATGTGAAATGGAAATTGCAAACAAAAAACCGGAGCATGTAATTCACAGAGAAAAGGAAAAATATTATTCTTTTATAAGTCTTTTATACTATTCGCGCAAACTGACATACATACACACATGAGTTTATATGGATGGGCGAGCGTGTGTGTGTGTATGTGGAAAATATGAAAATGTACTAAATTTGCATACGAGTGAACGAGTATAACATTCATGTGCGAAATGTGCATCCGTTCTAAAGCATTTATCCACCGTGCCGTGTCCTCCCGTTTGGTACGAGTCCTACATCCTTGCATTTAACTCTTTGCGTACGCATCACGTACAAAGAAGCGGAATTCACTTTTTTTCTCTACCCCCACCCCCACCTCGCTCAAATATTGCTATAATTCCTCCTCATGTAGTTATTTTTAGCTTTAGCTGCGAGGGTAGACTTTCTGCAATGGGTTGAACCGAATGGGTTGTGGACCCTAATAGCAGCATTTTCAATTGTAATTCAAAAGACACCATTTGAAATTCAAAAAACGTCAATTGAATTTCAAAAATTCCATTTGAAATTCAAAAGACATCATTTGAAATTCAAAAGACATAATTTGAAATTCAAAAGACATAATTTGAAATTCAAGACACCATTTGAAATTAAAAAAATATCAATTGAAATTCAAAACTCGTCATTTGAAATTAAAAAGACATCGTTTGAAATTCGAAACTCGTCATTTGAAATTCAAAAATTTCCAATTGAAGTTCAAAAATGTAAACAAAACTTTTTAAGCAAAATATACATTAGGTGGGGTACCATTTATTAGAACTTATACAATATTTAATTTTACATAGGATAGGGACAATTGTGTGGGAAGAAGAGAATGGCAAAATCATAAATATCATATTAAAGTTATAGCGGTTTTAGTTTAACCAAAGCTTGGTCATTTTATATTCACAGAAGGGAATAAATCAATACTACCCGATCTAATATACATTTTGATTTGATTACATTTTAGAATTTAAAATGGAATATTTTTTTAATTTCAATTGATGAGTTTCAAATGATGTATTTTGAATTTCAAATGATGTCTTTTGAATTTCAAATGATGTCTTTTGAATTTCAAATGATGTCTTTTGAATTTCAAATGATGTCTTTTGAATTTCACATTGTGTCTTTTGAATTTCAAATGATGTCTTTTGAATTTCAAATGATGTCTTTTGAATTTCAAATGATGTCTTTTGAATTTCAAATGATGTCTTTTGAATTTCAAATGATATCTTTTGCATTTCAAATGATGTCTTTCGAATTTCAAATGATGTCTTTTGAATTTCAAATGATGTCTATTGGATTTCAAATGATGTCTTTCGAATTTCAAATGATGTCTTTTTAATTTCAAATGATGTCTTTTGAATTTCAAATGATGTATTTTGAATTTCAAATGATGTATTTTGAATGTCAAATGGAGTTTTTGGAATTTCAATTAATATTTTTTTGAATTTTAAGTGATGTTTTTTGAAATAGCTCCACCCTAATACCCACATTTCATATATTTGAAATCGCAGAAAATTTCCTACTTCCATGAGCATTATGTATTTGCATACGGATGAGTTATTCTCCACCACCACCGAAACCTTTTACCCGCCCATACCAAATATTTCCCATTTGCTGAGTGGTGGTGATGGTGATGGCGGTGGGGGCACACTAATGCCCAGGAAAAAGCTTCAACTTACCTCAATCATTTGCATAAGCACATCGAAAATTAGTTGTGAACTACTTTTATAATCCACGCCAGATTGTTTGGTGAAATATTGATAATTTCTGTAGGCCGTGTTAGCGGCAATGCCACTCAAATGCTTTGCTGACTTCTGAGCGTTGGTGGTGGAAGATTTTGTTCCACCAGCCTCCTCCATGCCATCACCTTCGTCGATCGGCGAGTTCTGAGACGAGGAGTTCGCCTCCATTTGTTGCCACATGAAATTCAAGTCAAATTGATTTGCCCCAAAGTACTGAGTACCAATCACCGAATCCCTCCCCAGATTACGCTCCAAGTTGCTGTGATAGAAGACATTCGATGGCGAAATAATCAACTGTATCTCGTGTAATTTCTTTAGGCTGTAACAGAGAGAGAAGAGAGAGAGGGGATGTAAATTTAATTAATTTAATATTTTTTTTCGTATTTTTTACTTTTTGGTTTCAATATTAATTTGTTGATATGAATACATTAAATAGTAATTAAAAAGCTTTTTATGAAATTGTATTTGAAAAACTTTAATAACTGAAAAATTTGCTGTATGGCAAACTTTTCACTCTTTTTGCGGAACATTTTTATAGTTTTTTTTTTATTTTTTTTTTCTGGGAAAAAGTAATAAAAGCAGTTGCAAGTACGACGAGTAGCAAGTATACAATGGCCTTTTTGCTGGTGAGACAGGAAAAAGGAAACATTTCATATAAAAATGCTCACTAACTAGTTAAAATGAATAGAAATTATTGTAGAGCGGCAGCCCAATCCATCTCAACATCCTCCAGCCGCCACCACCTCTCGAACTTCATCTCTGCCGTATGTCAGCGTGAAAAAAGGCCACAGGAGAGTGAGAGTGTGCATTGTGTGCCGAGAACAATGAATGATGGAAATGTTCGGGTAAATCTTTTCTGTTCTGTTTGTTTACGAGGTAGGTTTGCCATTTTTTGAATTTGTGTAGAAGTTTTGGAATCTGAAGTGACTTATTTGTCGTGTCGAAGCGGAAGAAAATGAAGCAGTTTCATCACATTAATGAGGAATAAAAAATACAATATTTCTGTCCAAGTATTTAATAAAACTTGACCAACGGCACTCGTGCCTTGGACGTTAATGGCTCAAATAAACCGGTATATACAAGTACCTGAATATATGCACGACATACGAACCCTTAATTCAGGACACACATATACACATATATGTATTCTTACAGTGGTCGCCATAAATATTTTGACACTAGAGAAAATCTTTGTTTTATGAATTTGAAGATTTTTCCGAAATCCACGAATGATTCGGCGCAAGAGTGTCTCAGGGCACTCTTGGCAAATCCCGAATTTACTCAATAATTGCTTATTCTTACAAAAACATACTTATAATGGTACTTCGAACAAAAAACATAGTAACTCTTTTGTAGAAGTACCAAACGCATTATAACGTTTGGTTTAGATTTTATTTTCAGTTTTGCGCACGAAGTCCGAAAAAAGAAAAACTCATAAAATTTTGCGTGTGAATTCTTCTTATTCCAAACCAAATAATACTGATTTCTGGGCCCAGATCTAATTGTCTTATATTTTTTTTGATAAGGTGCGAGTTCACTATATAGTCGCACCTTATCATGAAAAAAATTGTTTTGTGTGTTGAGGGCGCAAGGCACCGTTTATCATCTATCTCTCGAACTAAATTGGCAAATGACTTTCTGATCCTTTTTCAGAGTTTATCTGAGCACAAGTATCCCAGAAAAGAATATCTCAACATATATTTTTAATTATTAAAAAATTGCCGGTTAGAGGGTTTAGTGGCAACCAAAAAAAACAGTTTGTTATACGATAGAGCAAAATCATCCCATGCAATAAAACTTATGTCCACCAAAATTGCTGCTTCATACTTCTTTGAAAATAAGGCTAGTCAAACATACACTGCTCCATATCGCGACATGTTCTTTCTGCTAAAATGAATAGTAATAAATAAATTGGATAAGGTATGTCACAATTCGTGGAACAATTCAATTACTGAATGAGACAGTGAATAGCAGTTTATTTTTCAATTTAATCAAAAATATCAGTCGTGTGATGAATTCCATTCACAGTGGTTCAGAAACAAATTCCATAGGTCACAATGCCATAACTATAGCTAACATTTTTGAGTTTTGTAAAAAATTTAAATTCGACAAAAATTTAAATTAGAACCCGAGGATTATTTTGAGATTGAAAATCGGACATTCTGATATCTATATATAAAAGAGTTGCGTTACTAACTAACTCATTGATCAATGCCCAGACCAAATGGCAGAAATCGTGGCCATGAAATGTTCAGGGTAATTTCCAAATATTAGGCAAAGGCGGACTAAGAAAGGGGTTTTCGAAATTCGTACTTTTAGAGGGGAAAATGGGGAAACATCGAACCTTCGCCCTGATTAGACGACAGTAAATAGAAAAACGAAATACTCTTACAGAAAGGGATTTTTCGAAAATAGTACTTTTAAGGGAGGAAAGAGATATATACGAAATGTTTACGTTTCAGGGAAAATTTTGATGAAAATGGTATCAACACAGCTAGAATCGCGAAATTAGGTACGTCCCAGCAAAAACTCTGATTACCAAGTAATGTGGGGAACAAGGCAAAACCAAAAACCTTCAATACTTATTTTTCGGATTCGTTTCTAATTACTTTTATAAAGGGATTGTAAAAAAATAAGTACTTCCACGCACGCTTACGAAAAGTTAATAAATAGGTACTTCTAAACGAGCCGTAAAATAAGTGGCCCCAGGAATATACAAAAATATGTCATTATTGATAACTAATGTATTATCAATAATGGGCTTAATAAGTGATGAAAACAACATTTCTATTAAATTATATATTTTGTATCGACTTGTTAACAATCTGAATACAGAATTTAGGGTTGTTTTTCTTTAAGCCTGGATAACTAAGCTGCGATAACAACAGCACTGCTATTCTCTGACTCACCACAAAAATGTAGAAAATTAATTTTTAAAGTCTGAAGATCTATGAAATTTAACTTACCAATAGCTACTTATTTAAACCATTATAATGAAGTAATTATTTCATACTTCGAAATAATGTAGGGCGTAACGAGCTGTCATTGCTAGGCAATGCTAAAAATAATGAGGTATCATTACCAAGTTTTTGCTGGGGTACATTCCTCTGACCAATTAGTTTTTCGAAATGTTTAGTTTGGAGCTAGAATTTTGAAATTCGTTGTGTAAATCCCTTTGACCGTATAAAAGCCCAATGTAAATGGATTTTTCAAAGCGGTACATAAACATGGTGCCAACCTTCGTACGACAATATACCGAAAACCTGGTCAACTGGGTTTTTCAACTGAGACAGACCGTCGGGTATTTTTAAAATCGTGGTTTTTGGTGAACCGGGAAACCCGTTTTTTATGTCGGTCTCAACCGGTTTTTCATACTGCAAAAACTTTTTTCGGTGCTAATTTGTTTATAATATACAACTTTTTATATTATCATAAGCTTATGAGCTTGAACATTTTTTATTAGGGACCCCAAATTAACTAAAAATAAGTAATGAAGGTTAAATTCGGGCGTGGCCTAGTCAATATACCCTGTGGTGTAGGGTATACGAAGGTCGTTACATTTGAACCTGGTATATATACTACAAATTTTATACTTTTATCTGTATTTGTAAGAAATTTTGAACACAAACTTTGAATGGGAGCTATATATAAATCTGAACCGATCTAACACATTTTTAGCATAGGTTTTCTGTAATATAAGACGCTTTCCCAAATTTGATGAAAATCTCTTAAATATTTGGTTTCTAGAGCGGAAAGAATTAAATCGGGGGAGTCATTTATATGTGAGCTATATATAAATCAGAACCGATTTGACACATTTTCGTCATGGTTGTTTGTAGTTGAATTATGAGATGGTTTGCCAAATTTTAAGCAAATCTGTTCAAATATGCTATTTTGAGAGCGGAAATATTCAATTCAGTATCGAAATTTGTATTGGAGCTATATATATATATCTGAACCGATCTGGCCCACTTTTACCAGAACTGTTTATAGTTGAAATATAATTTATTTTGCCAAATTTGAAGAAGATCTGTTAGAATATGTGGTTTTTAGAACGGAAAGAGTCAAATCATAGGAGACATTTGTATGGGAGCTATATATAAATCTGAGCCGATCTGGCCAATTTTTACCAGAGCTATTTCTAGTTAAAATATATGAATTTAAAGCAAATCTGTTGAAATATGTGGTTTCTATGGCGGAAAAAGTAAAATAGGAATCAAAATTGGTATGGGAGATATATCTAAATCTGAACCGATTTGCTTCAAATTAAATAGCGTTCGTCCTTATCCCATAAAACTTCCTTAAGCGAAATTTCATTTAGTTCTAACAACAAGAATAGATGGACAGACGGACGGACGGTCGAATATCGCTAAATCGACTCAAAAAGTGATTCTAAGTCGATCGGTATAATAAAGGATCTATCTATCTCGTTTCCTTTAGGGTGTTACAAACAAATGCACAATCACATTATACCATGTGGTGTAGGGTATAAAAACTTTACGAAAACAGCAAAACTGTTAGTCTAAGGTGGAGAAGTTCGTCCTAGATTTCACATACATTTCTTCTGGGCAGGACAAAATCCACGCTGTTGACCACATGCCGCTGCGTATGTGGACCAGCCATACACATAAGAATATATCGTTACCAAAATATAAACAAGACTCAACTAACATTTTTTGCAAATCGAGATTTTTGGTTATTTTAACAAAGCACAACAAGTTCAGTCATAATAAAGAAAAATGTTAGTTGAGTCTTTTTTATATTTTGGTAACGATATGTGATTATTTTTGGAGGTGTTTTCAGGAGCATTTAGCTCACAGGCGGTTTGACCCAAGGACGAAATAATTTGCAGATCATCATTAAATAATCCAGTATTCACTTATGGGGGTGGCCGCAGCAATTTTCTTGCGATCCAGCCATATACGTATATTATACGCGTCCATGTTGGTAATATGAGATTGATGAACTTTGCGAATATAAGAAAGTGAAAGGTCCTTTTATTTCAAAGAATCCAAAAATACGCTCTTTGAATTTCATGTCGAATATATGATTTATTTTTTAAATATTTTTACTTCTCTACAAGATATCAGAATCGCAGAATTTTGTTATTGCTCCTGAAATTATAGCTGTTCAAAGTGATTTCCTATTTCACCAAGAGCATAATATAATTTGTAGTTTTTACGGTTCTAAACTTATATTTTGGGAATAATAGATGCAGAACGAAAAGTAATGATGGGTTGATATATTATTAAAAACAATCGCCAAATGAATTTTTGGCAATGGACCAAAATGATCCTAATTCAGACAAGAATGTTTGGATTCAATTTCGAAACAATTTCGACATACAAATTTTCCTATCCCAAATGTTTAAAAAAAGTTTAACATATACTTTTTCGAAGACAGTACAATAATATGCGTCAATTTTGCTATAAAATGACATTTAGCACAATTCAGCGCAACTTTAATTTTTTCCGAAATTAAAAAATTGTAATGTGAAAAGGTTTCAGGTAGAACTAGGGTTTGGGGTCTGGGAATTCCCGAATCGGTTTTCCCGGAAAAATTTGGTTAAAAATTTCCCGGGAATACGGGAGCATTAATTTAGATTTACTATATAAATTGGAAATTTTAGATATATTTAAAATTCATATATTTACATTACTGACAATAATAATGGGTATTTGTTTATTACTACAAACAGAACTTTTTAAATTCGCTAATTAGCCATTTTTTGCGAAACCCAGCTAGGGGAATACAAACATTTTGTGAGTATATTTGCATGATAATCTTTATTGTAAAACAAAAATATCATACTGACAATACTACGGCTGGCATAGTGGCACTACGTAAACCCTCGTGCTGGTTAAACTTTAATTTCCTTGTTTCCCTAGAAGAATCGACGAAATAAAAGATGAAAATCTTCTTAAATAACAATTTACTTTAAATATGAAACCAGTAAAAAATTGTTAAAAAATAGGATACAATTAAAATTTTTCACGTGGAAACTTTCAAGAGTAAACAAATATGAATAGAATAGGATACATTTCTATTTTTATTTTATGGATTTATTTTTATTTTTATGAATTTGTCTACTTAATATTATTTTTTTATATTGCTGTAAAAAATTTTATATGAATCTTCTAAATTAATTACATCATAACATTCTCCGAGTTATTTATTTCCTTAATCATTTTTTAATTTTGAATCTAGTGTAGGTATAAGTCACTTGTGTCTGCGATTTAAATGTCCCATATTATGACGCCTTTAGTTCTGACGATTAGTCTAGAGTAAAATATTTTTAAAATGAAAAATAATCTGTAAAATATTTTGACAAAAACATTCGTCTAATTTTTATAATTGTTAACCTCTCAACGTCCAATATATTTATTACTACAATAATAAAAAATATTTATTTTTAGATTATTGTTATATCGTTTTGATCTTCTCGATCACAATTAAAAGACTTGGTAAGGTGGCAACATTTGTATCCATTGGTTTTTTCTTAAATGAATCAACAAGAAAATCTGAGAGTAGTAAGCTACTTTCTTGTTAAGCGATTAAATTCCATACCAAAAATTAGCTAGTAAGCCCAATCGAACAGGCCTGTAGTTTAATAGTCAGGAAAAAAAGTCCGGGAAACCCCAAACCCATAGAATGGTAAATTTTCACATTATCGGAGTAAATTTTCGAGAAATTGACGCACTCCAACTCAATTAACCCACACGGAATACATGGCGTATACTTTATTTAAACAACTATAAGTAGCTCATACGCCATAGTGGTCATGCACGTTTGAGGTAAATTGAATTTCTGTTTGCTGGTGAATTAATTGAATGACAACTGAAGACACTTGCAAAGGAAAAATAAGGTTGAAAAAAATATTCCGATAATTCCACATTTTTAGTTTTTAAAGTTGGAGTCGTGTTGGAGCCCAATACTGATAAGCAGACATTCCTCTTAAGATAAATTAAAATTAAATGAATTGATAATAAAATTTAAACAAGATGTCCTCATATAAAACAACATACTTGAGCACTCAGCAACTTAACAATAAACGGATGGACGGACTATAATACACAAAAGTTCAAATTTTACCCACCAACAGAGAGAAAGGTACCCAAAGGGTACTTATAATCACTCTTTGAATCGATTTAGCATGATCCGTTGTAGTGTCTCATATATTTTGTAATCAACGTACAGGCCACAATTATTGTTTAATTTTAAAGCAAAACTTGACGCATACGATTTTGAATACTTTAAAATTTCTACTATCAAAACAGCCAGACTTCTGGTCTCCCGTAACAATACTTCTGACTGCCACTGTGTTATGCTTTACGAGCGGTATAATTTGTAGTAATGTTATGTACTCGTCGTATGTTTGTTACAATCTATGTGTGTGTGAGTTTGTATGTCGGCACACATAAATATGACCATCAAAAAGTGTTAAAGCATATGTTGTTTACGCATTTCTTTTTTATATCGTTTTTTTTTTATTATTCACAAAAATGTAAGTACAAGTATAAATGTATGTGTGTATTATTTAATATTTTCGAGTACGACAAACAACAAAATCAGGAGTTCAAAAGGCAATGAAAAATTGTTATATAAACCACAAGTATTTCAATATTTCAACATTTTTTTTTGTTTGTTTTCATAACAACAGCAACGTCATCTATCCAATTGACCACTTTAAAATTTAGTACGTACATTAGGACGTATGTTATTTTTAGGCACACATTTCATTTAGATTAGTAATCTAGAAGTGAAGAATATTTTAGAATTTAGCAAATAAAAATAATCACCTGAAACGGACGGTCAGATTTTTCTCTGAAATTGTACGGACCACACCCACCATAGGATTGGGTCCATCATCTTATATCAGCAACAGACGGAAAAGTTATAAATTACTAAAACTTTCAAAACTTCAACCTATTAGCATGGCTCACATTTTTTCAATTTTCATTATACTAATGTCAATTGTCAATTTAAGAAATAAACACATCCTAATGTACGTACAGCTAAGTGTGTAAGTATGCTGAAACATTCGTGCAAACACAAACACTACAGACAGTGGCCAGCCACTTGCAAGTGATGCATATGAATATCACACGCAATCTGTTGGACAACGGACGGAAACAGACGCACTCCCTCCTCTAAATGAAAAAACACAGTTGATGTAAATAAAAACTTTGTAATTGTTTTGATGCTCTTGCTTTTTTTGTGGCAAACTAAAGTATATGTGTACATATATTAGCGTATGCCGTCATTTTAAAAAATCCCACAATTCGTAAAAGCGAGAAAATAAATCCCCAAAAACTTCATTTTGATTCAGAAAAAAACTTAATAGACATATTAACGCCAACAAGTAAAAACGGTGTTAAGTTCGGCCGGGCCGAGCTTTATATACCCTCCACCATGTATTGCATTCCACAGAGGTTGTCGGTTTTCGTAGAAGTGTAGTAATATTACAGGAAAATATAAATTTTTTAATATAGCCAAACCAAAACAAATAAAAATATTGAAAAATAATTTTATAAATAAATATAATATTTTAATTATTTCAATCCATTATTTATTTCAAATCAAAAAATAAATAAATAAAATAAAAATATATTTATATTTTCAAAAAGCTCATTTTACCCTCTTGACGTTTCTACGCAATTAGAATTTCATCATTCTATCCCTTGAGAGTACGAATTTAAAAAAAAACCTTTTATTCTTTCATGACTCTAGCTGCGATCATTTGGTTGGTACCATTTCTATCCCCTTTTTCTATTTTAACACCAAAAAGTACGAATTTCGCCAAATCAGTTTATTTTCCGTGTCCACACATTCAGAGGAATATATACTCCGAATTTCATGACTCTAGCTAGGTCATTTCATTGGTACTATTTTATCCCCTTTTTTCAATTTAACCCCAAAAAGTAAGAATTTTGAAAAATCCGTGTATTTTACTTGTCTATGCAATCAGAGGAAAAATACTTTTATATTATGTATCTACTCAATTAGAGGAATGTACACACCGAATTTCGTGTTTCTAGCTGTTGTCGTTTAATATGTACCATTTTTATCCCTTTTTTGCCCCATTTCACCCCAACAAATAAGAATCACTTTATGGTGCACTTTTTTGTCATAAGGGGAATGCCCATACCCACTATCAAGTAAGTACAATCAGATATATTGAAAAGACATGCCTAAATACTCTAAAATATTAGGGATTATTATGGGTATTTTTAGTACTTGTGACGGAAATTTTTTCCCTTTGGGCCGATTTCGCCCCGTTTCAATCCAAAGAAAAAAAGAAATTTGAGAAAATATTCAGTAGTTTTTTATAGAATTTTCAAAAAAAAAAGTTATTTGTTGAAATATGTGGTTTCTAGAGCGGAAAAAAGTAAATCATAGGAGACATTGGTATGGGAGCTATATAAGGGTCCGCCATCTAACGCTTTTTTTTTTGAACTATTCAACCGTTGGACTATTATTTGTGGGGTGCCCTCAGCAGCCATTTGAATGAAATTATTTTCCATTATTAAACGGAAGGATTGTACTTTCAAATAAAAAAAGAAATTTGAGAAAATATTCAGTAGTTTTTTTTATAGCATTTTCAAAAAAAAATATTTTGCGGACCCTATATAAGAATTTTTTTGAATTGACTTGAAGTATTATTTCGATATGTAAACGTATTGATAGCCTTGCTTTATATTTGTATTTGTTTTGGTTTGGCTATATTAAAAACAATTATATTTTCATGTAATATTACTGCACTGCTACGAAAATCGACAGCCTCAAGACAGAATGCAATCCATGGTGTATATAAAGTTCGACACGGCCGAACTTAACTCCGTTTTTACTTGTTTATATTTGAAATCGACATTTCGAGAAATAATATACACAAGATATAATATACATATCGCGATCTGATTGACGAAATCATTCTAATCTAACCTAAATCTTTTCTTCTACATTCATCTAGGCCTGGTCAATTTTCCGAAACATGTAACTATTTATATCATTTACAAATTAATTTCAATAAACGAAGCACAGATCCCCATCAATTCGTTCGAATGAGTGCTTAGAAGCACTGCATGATCGATGCTTACATGACTTTTTTCATAGGTGAATGTTATTCGTTTTCGGATACATTGTGGGAGTTCTTATTGATCACTTCTCTGAATTAATGAAATTGCAGTGGAACAAATTCCTTCAGGAATCCTTCTGAAAACAGATTTTACACTACTTCGGTTTAATTTTACTTTTATTAAAACTCTAGTTGGACAGGAGTATATGATAACATATAATATTTTATCACATTTCAAAATACAGCATAAATATTTTATTTTTTTATTTTATTTAATTTTCTTTTTATTCGCCATGAATTTGTAATAACATCCAGGTGCGGTTTTTTTCGATATTTGTTCTTATAAGGTGGTAATTTTTTGTTCATAACTGGGTAGAAAATGATAACGATTATACATACGAAGGGAGTTCAGCTAAATAGTGCACATCAACAAGCACATTCCTTTGACTGTACATGAGTGCTATATAATAAAAGGTTTCCAAATTACTATTTTAGATTTATCTATATACACCAAAAGAAAATACAAGAAATACTATCGAAAAACAGATAACAAATAACTAGGTTTTTCGCGTGCGAAGCAGCTGGTACTGCTATTACATATATATGTATGTATGTCCACTTCGCAATCAAATGCTGTCGACGTGTTATTCTATTCGGTCCTTGGGCTAAACTTTCATTAAAATCGACAGAATCCATTTGCACACTGAATGTCACTACAGGGTAGGCCAGTTGACATTACCTCAGGCCTTGTGTGGTGCGTATCTCAGGGGAACATGATAACACGAATACGTAAGAAGTGACTGGATGCTTTAAGCACTTTCCCTAAACAATCCCATTGCTTGATTTCTGGTTAACCCAACTTATTTATATCTAACATCTGTCGTTTCGTGTGAAATTTGATTTGAAAACAAAATGTCGATCAGTGTCTTATTAAAAAGGGTTTGACACAAGCTTTATTTTAGATTTACATTCATACACAGTTGAAATTGAATACGGTTCTGTCAATTCAAACGAAAGAAACTAAGGATGTTTTCCTAAATGACAAATGGTTGCCCTCTGGCTATCCCTTTACTAAAATTAAATGAATGGTCATGAAAAAATCCTGCTGTTTAGTCAGAAATTAGCAAGTACTTTATGGACATGATTCGTATTGAAGTATCGATTATTCCGACATACAATAGATCTTACTGAGAAACTAATGGTCTCCTGTGCGGCGCACAGAGGGTTGAAATCACCAAAAATGGAGATTAATTCAAAAATCAAAATTTATTTTTTTTTGAAAAATTTTTATTATACGACTAAAGAATATAAAATTCTATATCACTACTGAAAATATCAATGACATGTGTTGCTTACTTTTCCAGCTGCACTGCCTTAAAATCAAGAATGTTTTGAACAGTTGTGAAAATTGCAAATTGACATATTTTAAAGGTTAATATCTTTTTCCTCATTGTAAAAAGTAGCACTTTGATTATAGAATCTTCAAGTTCAGCTATTTTAGAGTGATTTTACAAAAAATTGTTTTAACGAAAGTATGGTAGAAATATTTTTAAAAAATTGTTGAAAATATGTCTAAATTTGAGGTATTTTTAAAATATATGTGGAGTTTTAAATGTGAATTCTATAACATACTGTCAGATGGTGAATTTCTAATTAAATTACAATGTGTTTGCTTCACTATTCCGCAATTACATGTTTGCCGTTTATGAGCCAATTTATTTTATTAAAAAAAATTGTGAAATTAGTCAACCTTTTTGGGTGTTTATACTTGAATTTTTATACCCTCCACCTCCAGGATGGGGGTATACTATACCTATAAAGTATATATATATATATACCTTTATATACCTATAAAGTATATATATTCTTGATCGTCATAAAATTCTAAGATGATCTAGCCAAGTCCGTCCTTCCGTCTGTCCGTCTGTTGAAGGCACGCTAACATGTAAACGAAAGGAGCTAGAACGTTCAATTTTTCCATAAATGCGTCTTATAGTCGTAGATCGGTTGGGATTGAAACGGGGCGAAATCGGCCCGAAGGGAAAAATTTTTCCCTCACAAGGACTAAAAATTCCCTAATAATCCCTAATATTTTAGCGTATTTAAGCATGTTTTTTGAATATGTCTGTTTATATTTGCTTGATATTTGGTATGCGCATTCTCCTTATATCAAAAACGTGCACCATAAAGTGATTCCTATTTGTAGGGGGTGTAATGGCGCAAAAAGGGATCAAATTGGTACATATTAAACGACAACAGCTAGAAACACGAAATTCGGTGTGTACATTCCTCTAATTGAGTAGCTAAATAATATAAAAGTATTTTTTCCAAATTCGTACTTTTAAGGGGTAAAATGGGAATAGAGGGATAAAAATGGTACCAATCAAACGGCTGTACCTAGAATAATGAAATTCGGTGTATACATTCCTCTGATTACATAGACAAGTAAAACACACGAATTTTTCAAAATTCGTACTTTTGGGGTTAAAATGAAAAAAGGGGATAAAAATAGTACCAATCGAATGACCGCAGCTAGAGTCATGAAATTCGGAGTATACATTCCTTTGACTACGTAGACATGAAAAATAAAAGGTTTTTTCCAAATTCGTACTTTCAAGGGATACAATGGGTACGTAGGGATAAAATGGTACCAACCAAACGGCTACAGCTGGAATAATGAAATTCGGTGTATACATTCCTCTGATTGCGTAGACACTTAAAATAAACAGATTTTTCGAAATTCGTACTTTTTGGGGTTAAAATGAAAAAGGGTATAAAATAGTACCAATCAAATGACCTCAGCTAGAGTCATGAAATTCGGAGTATACATTCCTCGGACTGCGTAGACACGGAAAATTGACGAATTTTTCGAAATTCGTACTTTTTGGGGTTAAAATGGAAAAAGGGGATACAAATAGTACCAATCAAATGACCGCAGCTAGAGTCATGAAATTCGGAGTATACATTCCTCTGACTGCGTAGACACGAAAAATAAACGGATTTTTCGAAATTCGTACTTTCAAGGGATACAATGGTACAGAGGGATAAAAATAGTATCAACTAAATGACTACAGCTGGAATGATGAAATTGTAATTGCGTAGAAACGTCAAGGTGGTAAAAATGGTACCAACCAAATGGGCTCAGCTGGAATCATGGAATTAGTTGTATACACCCCTCCTCTGACTGCATAAACACACAAAATAAATTTTTTTTTCCAAATTCGTACTTTTTCTTATACAGAAAAAATTGGTTGAATCATGAAGTTAGGTTATTTTGCACTATGTACGTCTGATAATGGATTTTCAAAATTTGTACTTTTGGAATTAAAATAGAATGGAAATACAACCAACTGTATCTACCAATATTTATGGTATTTAAGCTTTTTAAAAATATAAATATAAGAATATTTATTTTTTGATTTGAAATAAATAATGGTTTGAAATAATTAAAATATTATATTTATTTATAAAATTATTTTTTCAATATTTGTATTTGTTTTGGTTTGTCTATATTAAAAAAATTATATTTTCCTGTAATATTACTGTACTTCTACGAAAACCGACAACCGTTTTTACTTGTTATTATACAACTTGAAATTTGAATTCGACGAAAGCTTAATAATTAAGGATTTTGTAATGAAAATTAACTTTTTTATTTAATTAACCCTTATATCTACTAAATGAAACAACCATGTCCCATGAAAAAGCATTGACAGAAGCAGAATGAGATTTCAAAATGTACAATAAATCTTCAATTATAAATATTCCTCTACAAAAGCAAGTACGGAAAGACTAAAGCCGGGCGACGCCGGCTATATGATACCCTGCACTTTCTACTCTATTACAAGTAATTTACTATCAATTCTAAATTAATTTAAAATATGTGTGAAAGTTTAATGCCGGACAAATTCGAAACGTTATTCTTAACGTTGTGAACAAATTTAGGTGAAAAATTTTGTTTCTAGAACGGAAAAGATAAATCGGGACCGACATTTGCATGGGAGCAATACCTAAATCTGAACCGATGTGACCCACTTTCACCATAAATATTTCCAGTTGAAATATAACGTGGTATATAGAGCGAAGACAGTCAAATCGGGAGTGACATTTATACGGAAATTATATCTAAATCTGAACCGATTTGCTTCAAATTTAATAGCGTCCGTCATGTGGAGCACAAAAATCAATTGTGCCAAGTTTTGTTTGGATTGAATAATAATTGTGACTTGTTCTTCGATAACAAAAATATATGAATGGATGAATTATTAAGTTATTTTCCAGGAAAATTTTTTGCTTTCACTAAATTGTACTCAAAATATTGAAAAAAAAAATATAAACATTACCTGACCCGAAGGCTTCCCCGAATTAATCTCCATATTTGGCGATTTCAGCCCTCTGTGCGGCGTCCGTTTTAGCTTTTTTCCGCAATTATTCGGAAATAATTGGAAATCTTTAAATTACTAAAAACTTTCTTATTAGAATACGAGATTCGGATAATAATCATCGGCAAGGACAGATAAATAGTGTTGCACATTATGGAAATGATTCGTATTGAAGTGGCGATTATTTTTTCGAAATACAATGGATCATGCTGCCAAAATAATGATCCCCTGTGCGGCGACAGCAGTTTCTTTTTAGCAAAATTGTTTCCAATCAGTTGGAAAATCTATAAATTACTTTGTCAAAAGCAAGCAGTTGCTGCAACGAAACAGGGACGAGAGGGACGACCCTGAGACAATTTCACACGAATTGCCAACAGCACCACCTCCATAGTACAGTTGCATACACATACATATGTCTGTATGTTTGTAATTGTGAAAGTAAAACGTTTATATTCCATTTCCGTAACAGCGACACCTGTTAAAACGTGAAACGCTGCACAGAACAATGTCAGTGGGATGTTCAGTTCGGTTCCTTTTGTACTTTTTTTGTAGTTGTGAAAAGCCCTTAAGTGCCATAATGTTGTCTAAGTTGTACTCGTAACATTAAAGAGCATGCACAGACGTGCACAGACATTCATACACTCGCATTTCACATCCATGCGAATACGAACACGCACACATCCACTTATTTTCGGTGGGTTGGTGTGAAAGTCTTTTAATTTCTCTTTTTCGAAACGTTATTTTTCATTGCATTTCTATTTTAGTCCACCGCCAAATACTTGCAGGTGTAATAGACCAACAACAACAGCAAAAAAAAAATAAAGATGAGTCGAGGGCTGTATGACAGGTAAAGGCAACACACAACTGGCTGGTCCATCCAAAAAATGTGTCACTGTTTTCCTATCACATTCGTGACTCTTTCAGAAAATGATTCACTTCGTCATAAAGATTAATTCGTTATTTTCGAAAATGTTATTAAAAATAGAAATCTTCTTCAGGATCGCCAGCAAGGTAGACATTTAGGCGCATCGAATTTCATTCATTCATTGTAGCTGCTACACTTTTATAGGTACCAATTTTATCCCTCTTTAGCGGTCTTCCCCATAAAACTACAAGTTTTGAAAAAATCAGTGTATGTTTGTTGGGAGTCTACGAAGTCATATCACAATTGTCGAGTTATTTCAATTGCTGTGGAGCAACTTTTTTCAAAAATCCACAATTTACTACTTTTTCCAGGGAATTTAAAATATCGATTATATTTGTCACAATTATTACACAGTGCAACACGAAAATATAACTATATACGGACACCACTACATAATACACATAAAAAAACCAAAAAAAAAACGGTATCTCCCAGTTTTGTCCAAAGTCATGCACTTTTTCATGGGCCCTCTATCTTCAAGGTCAAAATCGCAAAAAAAAAACTTAAAAAATCGATTTTTTTACTTTTTCCCCGGTACCTAAGATCTCAATAAACAACTTTCTAGAACATATGAACTTCCTAGGAATGATTCTTAACACCGTTTAGGTAGGAAAAATATACATATCTTGTAGGACTGTTTCTGTTAATGGTCAGTTCGACTACAGTACGTATGAGTGACATTATCCTAATCAACAACACGTATACGCTACCTACACACACTACAGCCCATAAGATTCGTTCAACAACATTTGCGATTTTGACCTTGAAGATGAAGTTTTTATAGTCTCCACCTCCAGGATGGGGATCTTCCAAAAAACTTGGACGAATTTTAACCCAAGTATTTGTATACCTTCCACCTCCAGGAAGGGGCTATACTAACTTTGTCATTCCGTTTGTAACACCTTGAAATATCGACCTGAGACCCTATAAAGTATATATATTCTTGATCGTCATAAAATTCTAAGACGATCTAGTCATGTCCGTCTGTTGAAAGCACGCTAGCATATAAACGAAGGGAGCTAGGACGTCCAAAATTTCCACAAATGCGTCTTATAGTCGTATATCGGTTGAGATTGTAACTGGGCGAAAGGGAAACATTTTTCTCTCACAAGGAATTAAAATACCCATAATAGCCCCTAATATTTTAGAGTATTTAAGAATATTTTTTCAATACGTCTGCTTGTACTTACTTGATATTGGGTATGTACATTCCCACCATAACAAAAACGTGCACCTAAAAGTGATTTTTATTAGTAGGGGGTGAAATGGGACAAAAAGGGATAAAAATGGTACTTATTAAACGACAACAGCAAGAAACACGAAATTCGGTGTGTACATTCCTCTAATTGAGTAGATACATAATATAAAAGTATTTTTTCCAAATTCGTACTTTTAAGGGGTCAAATGGGAATAGAGGGATAAAAATGGTACAAATCAAACGGTTACTCCTAGAAAAATGAAATTCGTTGTATACATTCCTCTGATTGCGTAGACACGTAAAACAGAAGGATTTTTCGAAATTGTACTTTTTGGGGTTCAAATGGAAAAAAGGGGATAAAAGTAGTACCAACCAAATGACCGCAGCTACAGTCATGAAATTCGGAGTATACATTCCTCTGACTGCATAGACTTAAAAAATAAAAAGTTTTTTTCCAAATTCGTACTTTCAATAGGTACAGAGGGATAAAAATAGTACCAACTAAACGATTACAGCTAGAATGATGAAATTCGGTGTGTACATCACTCTAATTGAGTGACACGTAAAATGAAAAGATTTTAGAATGTCGTATTTTTAAGGGGGTAAGAGGGGATAAAAATGATACCAACCAAATGACCGCAGCTAGAATCATGGAATTCGGTGTATACATTCATCTGATTGCATAGACACTCAAAATAAAAAGATTTTTCCAAATTCGTACTTTTTACTTTTACGGCAAAAATTGTTTAAATCATGAAGATAAGTTACCAGCTGTAACACCCACTATCTACCAATATCTATGGTATTTAAGCTTTTTTTAAATATAAATATAAGAATATTTATTTTTTGAATTGACTTGAAGTATTATTTCGATATATATAGTGTAAACGTAAATATTATTAGCTTTGCCTTATAAGCTTGGTTTCAAATAATAAACATTTTATATTTATTTATAATTTTTTCTTTCAATATTTGTTTTTGTTTTGGTGTGGCGATAGTATATGTAGTGGTGTCCGTATATGGTTATATTTCCATGAAAATTGTTCGATATTTAGTCACAATTTTCCCCATTATTATTGTTCTCGTTTCCCAAAAATGTCCATGACTCTCTCGAATATCTTCTATTACTTCATACATAGATACTAATATCACACACTAGTGCTTATACATATTGCGTACAAGAAGCAAGCAAGCCAGGCACTTTGCTTCAATATGAAATTTTTACGATGCACCATTTCACACTTACCTTATGGTATCACAATTAATACGATTCCATCGTGTCGTATGATGATAGAGTGAAAGTTTATTGCCCACAATTGGAAAAGTTTTGTAGGTAATTAAAAGTTCCATAATGGCTTCCAAACAAGTGCTGCGTATTTGAAATTGTTCTTGCTGGTCCACCATATTCTCGTCGTAAACTTTGTTGATCAGCAGCAAGAATGTCATAAAATATTCTTCGAATTGTTGGCGTGTTGTAAAACCAAAAATCGACAATCTAAAAGAGAGAGAACAGAATCACATTAAATTAATAATGACGAAGATATTAGAATATCTGAGACAGAAACAAATCATTGCGATTGCTGTGGAATCAATTTATGTAATTCAACAGAAGTATAAAACTCAAATAAAAATGTTCGGTATTAGGTTTAAAAATTAGCAAATAAATATTACGAGTAGGTCGAATCTTACATAACCTTACAACGTCATGTCACAACCCACTCGATATAGGTATATTAAAGAGCATAATAATTCTATTTAGTATCCTAGAATATAAGACAAAATAACAAGTTTTAAAGTCGATTTAAATCATATCAGTAGAGTTTTTTATTCGTTTCTATTTATTTTTTGTTAAATTAAAAATGAGCTCTAGGTCGTTGTTTTTGTATTTTATTAATCAATATTTCGCCTTGAAAGAATTTTACAGGATTCGAAATAATACTAACAAAACATAGAAAACTGGGTACAAACGTGACGTTATTGCATTCTTTGATTTGAACTGGGATATTGTCCTGGCTCAAGACCATTTTGCATCTATATTTAATAGAATGCAAATTTATTTACAAATGACATGGTGACATTTATTACTTGGCTGCAGACTACCACGATCATGATTTCGACCATGTCAAAAGTCTTTTCAAGTGGCTTCGCAGCGACTTTTCAACATCAAACCCGGCCACTATAAGGAGATGATTCTCACAAACGAACGAGAAGCACAATAAAGAACATTTTTACCCCTAGTTCCTTAATGTAGGGGTGTGTTGTGAACACTGGCAACAAAACAACATGACAAAAACAGGGGTTTAACAGATCAAAAATGTTCTACTAAAAAGCAATTATCTTACATTAATTTTAAGAATTTTTGTTAAATATTTTATTTTATTTATTCTTAAAAATGATTTCCACAAATACCTATCAACCGCATCTTATCTTAAGTATATCAGACGTTATTGAAGTTGAAAGTTTGTGTAAGCATTCTTCTCATAAAAATATTGTATACGTATTTAAAAAAAATAGAATTTTTTTCATATTAATAGAGAAAAAAGTAAGATTTTTTCAAAAAGATGTGTTCAATCAATTACTTCTAAAATATTAATGTAATAGTCCCGTCTGTTTTTTTTTAAGTTTTTAAAATTGTATTTCTTTTATTTTGTTCTTAGATACTCTTTAGCGACTGCGTGAGTTTGGAATTGATGAAATTACGGGTTCTATTTTTTACGAATTTTTTTTTTCAATTTTTTTTTTTTGCAAAATCAACCAGAATGATATTTTTCAGTAGTTTATTAACACAAGGTTTAAAAACAATGAAAAAAACAAACAAAATTAGTTGATGAAAAATTTATATTTTTTTATTTCTCTGATGATTTTCTAATGTGCGATCAGAAAATCATCACAAAAAGGAAAAAAATAATTGTTCATCAACTAATTTTTTTGTTTTTTTTTTTTTCTTCATTGTTTTTAAACCTTATATTAATAAACTACTGAAAAATATCATTCTGGTTGATTTTGAAAAAAAAATTAAAAAAAAAACAAGTTAGGAAAGGCTAAAGTCGGGCGGGGCCGACTATATAATACCCTACACCACTCCCTGCGTATGTACCTCGCTTTGATTACTAAACCCAGGTATTTCATGGGAGCAATTTTATGTAGTTCATACAAATTATATACATTATATTCATATAATTTATATGCTATAAATCGTCAGTCTTCAGTCAAATTTAACGAGTATGGTAAATAATATGGTAATTGATCAATTGTCCGACAGACAAATACAAATTATACAGTAGTATACCAAAGTCATTTCAAAGTATGGACATATGGACATCACCCAAACAATTCTCATTGCAATTCAATTCGGTAAAAAAGTGGAATCGGGAAGGATTTTTGCATCCTGTAAATGTATGTGTTTGACAAAAAATATTAAATCGGAAAGGACATTTGTATGGGGGTATATTGAAACCTGGAACGATGTGACCCGCTTTCACCATGTCTGTTTATTGGTGAAATATAATATGTAAAATTTGGCCAAAATCGGTTAAACATTTGTATGAGGGCTATATCTAAAGCTGAACCTATCTTACCCACTTTCACCATAGATGTTTCTAGTTCGATTATAAGATGTTGTGCCAATTTTAAAGAAAAACGAGTACAATGTGTGGATTTTAGAGCGGAAAAAGTCAAATCGGGAGCGACATTTGTATGGGGGCTATATCTAAATCTGAACCGATCTTACCCAATTTTTGCATACGTGTTTCTAGTTGGATTATAAGATGTTCTGCCAAATTTAAAAAAAATCGGGTACAATATGTCGTTTCTAGAGCGGAAAATGTCAAATCGGGAGCGACATTTGTATGGGGGCTATATCTAAATCTGAACCGATCTTACCCAATTTTTGCATACGTGTTTCTAGTTGGATTATAAGATGTTCTGCCAAATTTAAAGAAAATCGGGTACAATATGTGGTTTCTAAAGCGGAAAAAGTGAAATTGGGAGCGACATTTGTATGAGGGCTATATCTAAATCTGAACCGATCTTACCCAATTTTTGCACAGGTATTTCTAGTTGGATTATAAGATGTTGTGCCAAATTTAAAGAAAATCGGGTACTATATGTGCTTTATAGGGCGGAAAAAGTCAAATCGGGAGCGACATTTGTATGGGGGCTATATCTAAATCTGAACCGATTTCCTCCAAATTCAATACCGATGGTCATTGGCCAGAAAAAATAACTTCTGTCAAGTTTCATGACAATCGGACAACAATTGCGACCTGTAGAGTGCGAACAAGCTTAGATGGACAGCAGACGGACAGACAGACATCGTTAAATCGACTCAGCTGGTGATTCTAAGCCGATCGGTATACTTAAAGGTGGGTCTATCTCGATTATTTCTAGGTGTTACAAACATTTGGCGCGAAACTAACTTATAATACCCTAGCCCACGAAGTGGTGTAGGGTATAAAAATCGTAAAAAATAGAACCCGTCATTTCATCAATTCCAAACTCACGCAGTCGCTAAAGACTATCTAAGAACAAAATAAAAGAAATAAAATTTTAAAAATTAAAAAAAACAGACGGGACTATTACATTAATATTTTAGAAGTAATTGAATGAACACATCTTTTTGAAAAAATCTTACTTTTTTCCCTATTAATATGAAAAAAAATTCTATTTTTATTATCATTCTGAAGATTGTCCACTGAAAAAAAAACGAAAAAAATCGTAGAAAATAGAAGCCAATACTTTCAAACTCACACAACGCAACGGCAAATTGTTGATGTCGTAGGCAATCTTTTTAGTGTCCCCGATAAATGCTTCAATGACAAAATTAATTTACTCCTCATTGTATAGCAGAGGATATGAAAGCCATTTATAGTGTGAGCTCAACTCTCCCTCATTCTTTCTCCCTCTTTTTCACTTACCTTCTTACAAAGCTTTTCAAAATATCCACATCACTTAGACTTTCAATGGGTATAATCGGCAACATTGGATTGCTGGTTGCGGCGGCCGTAGCCGAGTGACTTTTGTGGGATGGCGATGTTAACGGTGATGTTGTTGCACTCTGACAGGCTTGCAAACGCTGCTGTTGCTGCATGATTTCCAGGGGTGTGACAGCAGTGGCATAAAAAAGATTCGTTCGCAATGTTGAGATGCCAATCGATAGTAAGACATGCTGGAATTACAAAAAAAAAAACAACATTGAATTAAGATCAATTCTTTGGTGTAAACATTAACGTTTATGTTTGCATTCGTATTCAATGTATGTGAATGTGTGTGTGTTAAGATGAATTGAAAAAAATAAAATAAAATTCTAGGAAGACAATCATTTCGAAATTTAACATGGCCGAGGTGTGCAACTTTGTACGGTTGCCCAGTAGCCCCCATACCCACTAGGGATCCAACAATTGTGTATATTATCGGAAAAACACCACTTCTCTTAGAACATGCAATTTCATTAAAATATATTTTTCCATTCAAAAGTTACAGATTTATTTCGATTTCGAGCCACTGTGAATCCTTCTACCATTTCACTGTTCGTAACCATCCAATCCCTTCTAGTCTGTATTAAACTTTTTTCGATCATTATGGATTGTGGAACATTTAATTAAAGACCCAATACCGGAGCAATAAAACATTAAATTACTTAAATTAAAACGACACACACACATACACGGAGAGACAGAGTTTAAGATTTGTAACCATTTAAAAACTTACCAATGAAATGAAATCGAACTGATTATTTATGCCTTTGAGGTCCTGCACATCACTGCTGGATGCGCATGAGGAGCCGGCAGATGAAGGCGCTGGAGAAGACGAAGTAGCAACACCAAATGTAGAGGAGGAATAGTTGTAGTATTCACCGAAACAAATGCCTTTATCATAGTTGCCAATTTTCGTTTCAATTAATTTTCCCAGAAAAATAGCTTTGGGATTGTATTTTGCTGTTAGCCAGGCAACATTTTCGAAACGCTGCTCCTCTTCGACATGCTCTGGTTGTTGGTGATGATGCTGATGGTAATGTTGTGGATGCGGATGTTGTTGTTCGGTCGTAATCGAGGCTGTCGATGTGAATGTGGACGTGGACGTGGCTGTCGATGTGGCTGTTGAAGACCTCAAAGCATTTTTATACTTCTTGTAGAATAGGGTGTTTTCCAATAACAAAGTGCCTGCCGAACTAACAACATCGAGCAGAGAGCAAATAATTGTATTTAGTTCACACTTTGTCAGTGGAGCACATGCATCACCACCACCCACCGCACTTCCTGCGGAACTGGCAGAAGAGCCAATTCCACCGACACCACCAACACCGCCACTACTCGTCGTTGCCATTGCTTTTGCTAATGTCTGTTGGTTGAGAGCGTTCCAAATGAATTTTTGATGCAACAATATATCAATGCAGCGGAGCACAACGGTTACCGAGTTCCTTTGTTCGTGGCACTGCAGCAGCAGCGGCCTATTGTGGCACAAGACCCCAACACGTTGACAACAGTGGCCGATAAAGCGAACGAGTGTTACTACATGTTCCGGCCGCAACAAGTGTTCGCTTAAGAATTTATCAATGAATTTCGATTCGATGTAAATTAGGGCCGTCACCTCAATTTGTTTAATGTTTTCCATTAATGCGATTACAGCTTCACACAAATGTATGGGCAGCAAATGTGGAGGACGACGCTTCACATTGCTCGTCCCATCATCATCATCACAAGCAGTTGCAGTTGATGTTCCGGATGTTATTGTAGTGGTGGTGGTGCTGCTGGTAACTGTTGCTTTGTTATCATTGCCGCCAATGCCACCATCACAGCCACCATTGCCATCAGCATCAGCAGTTGCAGTTGTAGTCCTCTGGTGGTGGAGCTCGAGCGCCGTTTCGTCGTCGACGATACGTGTCATAAGCTGTGATAGTGAAACGCGCGCTAATGGATTCGGTCGCATGTAGTGTATGTGTGGATTATGTTGTATACAATTATTGCGAAATGTTTGCAACATCGCCTGCAGCGCATGGGAAATTGTGTGCTTTAAAATACGCGTCGCATCAAAGCTGCCCGTGTTGAATATCTTCTGCAGCTTATTTTCCGATTGTATCTCCAGAAGGATTTTCACTATTTGCTCGGGATCATAGTTGTTTTGTGCCGAGAATTTAATTAACTGTAATGGTATAAAATAACAAAAACAGCAACAGCATGAATAACATGAACAACATGGAAAACAACAACAACAACAATATCAGTATCAATAGCAGTCATAATGATAATATCAATACAAAGTAACAGCGGCATAGCTCGACACATCCCATCCCATTCCCCCCTTCCATTCTAGTCTGCACCCATCCGGATGCATTGCCAGCTTTACACCCAATATCTACTTTAAAAAATACGTGATTAAATAGAAAACGAGGAGCAGGAGCAAGGACGATTCAATCAATAGTCGATGCGAAGAGCATGTGAACGAATACGAAATGGATGATTATTCGCTGGAAAACAAATTGCACCCACCGGAGCGTATGAAATACATTATTTCCAATATGAGTTATTCCATGCCAAAGGGTGCGATTTTTGACATCACTGGCTTGAATTGCTTCGAAATGCATACATATTTTATACGTTTTCAAGAAGAAAATAAATTATTTTTCACGAATTTGATGGAATTTTATGGGGTTTTCATTGAAACGCCTATAACTCTTTATTAAAGGGTTTTTTTATTGGGGTATAGAACTTTAAGATGGCATCACTTTTTTAACTGGCGGCCATTTTGTCAGCTGTCAAGTGATTAATATTTAGTTTGGTTTGCCATTTCATCATGAACAGGTTGACAAAAGAACAACGCTTGCAAATCGTGCAAATTTATTTCGAAAGTAATGGTTCAGTTCGCCAAGTCCCGCGGGAAAATTCCCGGGAATTCGCACATTTTTCATTTCCTATATCCCGGAAAATTCGTATTTTACATATTTCTTCGCATATTTTTTTCCATCATTTCCACAATAAAATTAAATATGTTGTATACAAATTTAGATCACATAGCTTTTAATCAGGTATGTCAAATATTGCAGTTGGATGACAAAATATTTTTAAGCTGCGTTCGGATGTAGACTCCACTTTTTCGGATTTTTCCTGTCAAGCTCCATATGAAATTGATTTTGGGCGTGTATACGAAAGCAAAAAATAAAGAATTTAAAGTTTTCGAAGCGACAGGACAAATAACAAACATTTCATTTAATGCTCTACTCTTTATTAATGTGAACGATCGTTCTCCGTCGCGTCCACATTTTCCAATAAAATAAGATATATCTTACTTTAATAAATGCGAATGTTTCATTGGAAAAAATAAGCTTAACTCATGGTAAACAGTATGTTGACGATTTCCCGTGCTGTCCCGGGATCCCGGGAAATTAAAAAATAATTCCCGTTTCCCGGGAAATAAAAAGTACGGGAAAATGCAAACCCTAATTCTAATGTACTTTAAGGTAATTTAAATTATAGGACATGTCATCACACCCTTAATTTTCTTGTTTTAACCCTTTCATATCCATGCATGTAGGCAACATTACGAGTTAGTTCTATAAAACCATTAAAACCACATATTTAGCAGAACAAATAATATTATTTTTTATTTGGTCGGGGTAGTGCACGATTTCTAATTTTGTGATGATCGGAAAAAGCCCCAAACATGCATCGGAGTCGGCCCCATAAGGGTTAAATGTATGATCGAATCTCATTAATTTTCCTTCTCCAACATTTTTTTCGAGCACATATACCACCTATTCCCACCCCTTAGGGGGGCTTCCATACAAAAATTATTTTTTATAAAATTTTCTCCCATCGCTCTTACTGACCCAAGGAGGCACCTAGAGGCGTCAAATGCATGACCAACCCCTAATATTTTTTCAGGCCCAATATGTTTCTCAGAACATAAATACCCTCTATCTAAAATTATAACATCAACTAGCAACATCTTCAATTCAAATGTTTAGAATTTCTTCTTGTTTTTATAGGATTCGAGTACAAGAAAAACAGTCTTTGTTATTCAAAATGGTACATAAAAAAGATTTAATATCAGGAAACATTTCAAAATATTATTTTTATTTAATTTAATCGTTATCTGCAGTTTAATGATTTTAAGAAACACACTCATGTCCTTTATGAATAAGAACCCGAAAACTCTATAGAAATATTTTTTAGACTCATACTTCAACAAAAAGCATAGTAAATGTTATATATTTATTAAAAAGAGTAATCATTTTGAAAAGATTACATTAATTGATTTTAAAGCCGTGGACTTATAAGTCTTTTCTATCATTTGATGTAGTGAAATAATGGGATGTATTTAAAAAAATATCAAAAATCTCAGTGGAAAATCATCATCATTGTCAAAAAACACAAATTAGATTTCTACGATGACCGTACTTGACATGCGAAAAGAAAAAAAATCAGAAAACAATTTCTAAACACAGCTATTTTCATTTATAATACAGGGTGGCTGATGAATGTTGCTACCATGCTGCATCGAAAGTGAATCTCTTTCAATAATGTGTAGTTTCAACAGGATGATGCAACTTGTCACATAGACAGGTCCTGCTATGAGAGAATTGCTGTGAAAGTTCCCCAATAAGCTAATTTCTAGAAACTGAGCTCACTGCATCTACCTTTTTCTTGTGGGGTTATTTCAACAGGAAGTTTATAAAACAATTGGACAATTCTTACTGCAACTCTGCAGGAAGTAATGAATAATGAATGTTGCACATGCGTCAAGGACTATGGATGTCATTTAAATTATATTCTTTTTAAAACCCGTTAAAATGTTTAATATATATGTATCAGTTGTCAAATGAACAATGAAAAAATAATTTATATGAATTAAACAGAAAGTTATTTGAGTTTCTTAATGTAGGAACATTCAAGCCACATTAAAATACCAGAATCTTTTTATTTTTACGTTTTTAGTTAGTTTTTTTATCCAAATATAGATAGCCACATTAGGAATGACTCATATATTGCTCTTACCTTGCATACGCAGGTGGAACATATTGCCTGGCTGTTTCCTTGGCTTCCTCAACATATCTAACTACCAAACACCTATCTGAAGCAGACAGATGGACTGATGGACACTAGCATGGTCAAAAACACAAAACATGCCAATCTTTTAAACATACTTAAGGTGTCCAAAAAACTGATTATTTTAGAAAGATCAATTTTTTCAAAAACCGGTTTTCGATTATAGTTTTTTTACAAAACCGGTTATAACCGGTTTTTTTAAATCAAAGTACGAAAATATTAAAATTAAATTTTTTATTACGAAAGTATATACAGTTCATTTTTAGTAAAGGTACATTAAATAAGGAACTTCAGAAGCATTTTTTTGTTTGAGATAATTTTAAAATAAAGTCAATTATATAAAATAATTAATATTTTTACCTAAAAAACTTGAATAAAAAGTTTACGTAGAATAATAACATCGCAATACCAGTATGCAATTCAAGTGATAATTTTGTAAGCGTTTTTTTGTTTGTTTTTGATAAAGCTTGACATAGAAAAAACAAGTAAGAAGGCGTTAAGTTCGGCCGGGCCGAATCTAATATACCCTCCACAACGGAGTGCATTCCATAGTATTACCAGTAGATTAAAGAATGTCGAGGGAATGTGAATTGCAAATATCAAGTAAATACAAGCTAATATGTTCAAAAAACATGCTGAAATACTCTAAATATTAGGGGTATTTTCAGTACTTGTGAGAGAAAAATTTTTCCCTCTGGACCGATTTCGTCCACTTTCAATCCCAAGCGATCTACAACCATAAGACACATTTAGGAAAAATTTGAACCTTCTAGCTCATTTCGTTCGGCCGCTATCGTGCTTTCAACAGACAGACGGACAGACGGACATGGCTATATCGTCTTAGAATTTTACCACGACCCAGAATATATATACTTTATGGGGTCTCCGATAAATATTTCAAGGTGTTACAAACGGAATGACAAAGTGAATATACCCCCATCCTGGAGGTGGAGGGTATAACAAGTTCGCTAAATGTATAAGTAAACAAGTTTTTCAGTTTTTTCTTTGTTTTGTCAAAAAATGCGAAATCGTCATATAAAGTCGCTTGCCTTTCGCCTTTTCGAGCAATTTTGGATGTTGTTTATGATGCGGTTTATTATTTGGTTTAAATCCAACATTAAATTACAAGACTCTTCGATGTCACAACTTACATCCGAATCTGAACCGTTGTCTAAAACTGAAATTTGGGGGAAAAGACGTTTGTATAATTCTTTTTTAAATCCCTTTGTATCCGATTGTGATGAGTATTTCAATACGCCATCGTTTAACGGAAATTTTCCGGAACTTAAAAACAGCAAAAGTGTATTCAATGTGTTTACTCTTCTTTCTTCCAGTCTCGCCATCAGCCTTTGGAACAAATCCAGGGCGTATGTGTCTTCTATCTTTTTTAAATTGTTGAATAAACATTTTTGTATTGCTTCAGCTTCTATGAGTGTTGCTGAGTCCTTTGACAGTTTTTTAATTGCTAACACAATGTACAATGTTCTCTTATTTACCGAAAACCGGTTAACCGACACGAAAAACCCGGTTTTCTCGGTTAACCAAAAATGGCCATTTTACAAAAACCGGTTTTGGACACCCTAAACATACTGTATATTATGATGGCAAGTTCCCTTGGAGTGTAATTGTAAAATGATGAGCCTGGAATTTTTATGAATTTGTATGAATAAAGTCGAACAAAAGCTTATCCATAAAATCTAAAGTATTAAAAATGGCAATAAACATTTAGGTTTCCGAAGCTATAGAAAATGAATTATTAAAAATTAATATTACGTCTGTCGAATATTATCTCCAATAAAATTTAAAATGTCTTACGAACAATGCTTTCATTGCCTTTTTAGTTTTTGTTTATTTATTATTTTTATTTTATTTTTTAGTTTTTATATTAAAAAATAAAATAATTAAAATTAATTAATTATTTTTTGATTATTGGAAAAAAGTTATGAAATTTTTGAAACTTGATTTAAATTTTTTCTTATGGGAAAAAAAATTACTATAATTAAGTTCGATTGTTTTATTCGAAAAAAAGATGAAGAAAAAAATGTTTATGTTGTCAACAATCTGTTGATTATTTCCAGCCCTGTCCCGGGATTCCGGGAAATTCAATAATTACGGGAAAATACAAACCCTAGTTGGGAAATAACTTCCTTTTAAAATGTAAGGATAACAAGGTATCCTTTATTTATTCATCATAACATTGTGCCATGAGGGAGGCTGGGAATAGTGACTCCCCCAAAAAAGGTCACCATACGTACACTTTCAAAACAACGATACTCGTACCCTACAAACATTTGGACGATATATGAGCAAGAAGATTTTGCGGCAATATCTTCCATTTATCATTTTGAAGAAATTCATCAAAATATTTTTTTCATATCACCCTTGTATCATTTTGAGGAAATATTGGCGATATTAATTTTGTTGTGATATTTCGTATGAATATTTCGGAAATAATAAAAGAAAATCTATATTTTTTGTAAATTCGTGTATCTTTCCACATTTTATTGGTGCATTGCAAAATGAACTAGCACGGTATAAGTAACGGAAAGCTGCAAGTTGAAGTTCTAAATGAAAAGCCATCTCGTAAGATGTGAATCAACATCTTTTTGGTATATTTTAAAGACATTCACATTTTTTGCATTTCATAGAGACAATGTTTTCAAAACGAATTGGAGGAGTAACATGCATGTTCTCAAAAAGCTTTTAAGTGACCTTTGTCACCCAATTTACATTGATGGGAACCAAGGAGAAGCTATCGATTCATTCATTTGTGCATTTAAAGGTATGTAGGCGGAATTTTATTAAAATAGCTTGTAAATATGCATTTCATTGTCAGGTATATGTTTTCGTTGTTTCAAGTCCATTTGATTAACCAGAAACATTGTTTACATGCGAAAGACCGAAATAATAAAGAACATAAGGCGAAAACAGCAGTGGTATATTAATTAAGCGTACTATTTGTATTAAAGAGTGATTTTTTTGAGGTTAGGATTTTCATGCATTAGTATTTGACAGATCACGTGGGATTTCAGACATGGTGTCAAAGAGAAAGATGCTCAGTATGCTTTGACATTTCATCATGAATCGTCTTACAAACGAACAACGCTTGCAAATTATTGAATTTTATTATCAAAATGCGTGCTCTGTTAAGAAAGTTCATTGCGCGCTTCCATTTTATGGTCAGTTTAATCGACCCACTGAAGCGGCTATTCGGGCTATTGTGACTAAATTTCGCACCAAATTTACATTGTTGGACATTAAACCACCAACACGCTTACGTAGAGTGCGAACTGAAGAAAATATCGCAGCTGTATCGGCCAGTGTTAATGATGACCACCAATTTTCGATTCGTCGCCGTTCGCACCAATTGGGTCTCTGTTACTCAAAAACGTGGAAATGCCAAAATTGGACTAAGCGGATGGACCACCTAAGACGCAGCCGCGGTCAACATTTAAATGAAATTATCTTCAAAAAGTAAATGTCATGCACCAATCTAACGTTTCAAATAAAGAACCGATGAGATTTTGCAAATTTTATGCGTTTTTTTTTAAAAAAATAGTTATCAAGCTCTTAAAAAATCACCCTTTATAAAGGGTGCAAATCTCATCGGTTCTTTATTTGAAACGTTAGATTGGTCCATGACATTTACTTTTTGAAGATAATTTCATTTAAATGTTGACCGCGGCTGCGTCTTAGGTGGTCCATTCGGAAAGTCCAATTTTGGGCAACTTTTTCGAGCATTTCGGCCGGAATAGCCCGAATTTCTTCGGAAATGTTGTCTTCCAAAGCTGGAATAGTTGCTGGCTTATTTCTGTAGACTTTAGACTTGACGTAGCCCCACAAAAAATAGTCTAAAGGCGTCAAATCGCATGATCTTGGTGGCCAACTTACCGGTCCATTTCTTGAGATGAATTGTTCTCCGAAGTTTTCCCTCAAAATGGCCATAGAATCGCGAGCTGTGTGGCATGTAGCGCCATCTTGTTGAAACCACATGTCAACCAAGTTCAGTTCTTCCATTTTGGGCAAAAAAAAGTTGGATATCATCTCACGGTAGCGCTCACCATTCACAGTTACGTTACGATTCGCATCATCTTTGAAGAAGTACGGTCCAATGATGCCACCAGCCCATAAACCGCACCAAACTGTGACTTTTTCTGGATGCATTGGTAGCTCTTGCAATGCTTCTGGCTGATATTCACTCCAAAATCGACAATTCTGCCTATTTACGTACCCATTGAGCCAAAAATGAGCTTCGTCGCTGAACACAATTTCTTTCTTTCTGAACTTTCTTAACAGAGCACGCATTTTGATAATAAAATTCAATGATTTGCAAGCGTTGCTCGTTAGTAAGTCTATTCATGATGAAATGTCAAAGCATACTGAGCATCTTTCTCTTTGACACCATGTCTGAAATCCCACGTGATCTGTCAAATACTAATGCATGAAAATCCTAACCTCAAAAAAATCACTCTTTATTTCTCTATTGTCCACCTATTTAATTTGTAACTCTTTGTTGTTTGTCTTTATTCGCCACTTCTTGTAATTATTAATTTTGAAACATGAAATGCATTTTTGTCTTCTAGGTGGTTATCTGGCGATATCCCGTTTTTATCTTCCAGGTGATATTATGGCGATATCATCCAGATTTCTTCCGGGTGATAATCTGGCAATATCGCCGATTTATCATCCGGATGTATTACTTTAGTATTGCCATGGCGTATCGCCCTGGCCGCACAATTTTCTCTATGTGAGGCAACTTCCGCAATACGAATATGATTGTTGCCGCAATATTATTTTTCTTCTAGACGATACGATTTAGAATCGTTTTCGTATTACTTTGCTTGTTGGGTACATTCTTTTTTTACCCCCTCTATCAGAATCCGCTGTCAGAGTCTTGTTATTTATTTTGTGTTCCAGCGTGATATCAAACTCGTTATGGTGTTCTCATTTAATTTTCAATCATTTCTGGGTTGGAAGGTTATTAAAAGTCAAATAACTTGTTAACGCGGTATCGTATTTTTACGATATTATCATCAAATGAACGGTCTCAATCTCTAATATTTTTGGTAAGTACATAGACTAGCAAAATTGATTTTTAACAAATATTTGTTTTAAAATGTTCACTTTAACGTCAATTAAAGGCAAGATGACTAGATTGTATTTATTACACTTATATGTATGTAGTAGGATGGGTCGCGAAAAAAATACAGCGGTCACCCCCCAGAAATGAAGATTGGATTGTTTAATGATGATCTACAAAATATTTCGTCAATGGGTCAAGCTATCTGTGAGCTAAACGCTCCTGAAAACACCTCTAAAAATCATGTTTTTCCCGTGTAATTTTTGTATGTCGCATTTTCGTCCAAAATTAATAGACCCTTGAAAGCGCTTTAAATAAAAATGTTTATTCTTGTCTTAGAATAACTCATTGGTAGAATTATTGGGCGTTTATATTGATTTTTTGTGGGTTCTCAAGGTGACTGCTAAAAACTCATATTTCTTGGAAACATTTTGTAAGAGGTGTAATGAAAAATAAATAGGAGGAATCAATACCTCTCGAATGATACCTAAATGATGAATATCGTACGAAAAATGATGGCACTGACTGTGAAAACCAGCCAAAATGTTTAAACGCCTTTTACAAAAATGAGCGCTGCTGCGTCAATTTCCTTCCGATTTCCATCATTTAGGCATCATTTGAAAGTTATTGACTGCAGTTATTTACTTTTTATAAAATACTATCACAAAATACGAAAAAGTTTTCAGTAGTCACTGTGAAAATCTACAAAAATCTATCTATCTTTTGATATAAATGACAACAGTTTCCGAGGCCGTGAGTACTTGTTTAAGGTGAAACATTGAAAATAGTCTGATCTGCGGTGTTTTTAACATATTATTATCAACTTTGAGATTTTTAAGCTGGAGATTCAATTGGTTCTATATAAAAAAATCAACAATTTCAATTAAAACAACATACTTCAACTGGTTTCAAAAGAGTTTGGGGATGTTACTTGACTTGTTTTATTCGCTGTACCAAAAAATATTTCGACTTTATCATTGTCCATTCGTTAGGTAGACAGGTTTTTACAATTCCCGAAAAATCTAAAAAACGAAGAAAACAATGCGTAGTTTTATATCTTATACATTTATCTATGGATAAACGTTATCACGATAACGTAGGCGAATTTATTCCACTGCTGGAGTAAGATCATAATATGAATATAACCCGGAACTGCTTTAATAAATAAAAGGAGGGGCAATGTATTCCCTGGGTAATTTTATTCGCCATAGGGGTGAATAATTACATTTATGAAAAATTAAAATTAAATTGGGAAACCATTTAGGTTGTATATTGCCTTGGGTTGGCCATATTTATTGATGTAATGTTTTTCCTTAGCCATGAGTCCGAAAAAAACGCCCAATTAAAATTAGCGTTCCTCAATCACAATGTTTTCATAATTGAATTTCCTTTGCGATTGTCTTCTCCACTTATGCCTAGCCTAAGTTTGCCACTGACTAGGCCATCCACTGGACATCAATTAAAACCAACATCATTGCCTTCGTACAAACTCAAAAGTACTATTGCATGCAAGAGAGAGTTCCTTTCACTCACCTGATTAAATATCCATTTCTCGTCCACAATATTGGAAACACTTCCCACCGGAGTACCATCATCATCGTCATTTATTTCACAAGAATTTTCCAAATCATTTAAGCTGCAACAAAAGAGAGACGCAAAAAATTAAAGGAAAATCAAATAAGTGAACGGGAACACAGACACAAAATGAACGGACATTGGGGTGGGGGGAGGATATCGTCCTAAGGAAACACACCATTTTAAATTTGAAAAATTATAATAGAAAAAATGCTATTGAACAAACATAAAAAAGGTACCGATTCGTCGATACACGGGTCAACTACTACCAAAGGTAGTCAATAAATAATAGAAGGTCTGTTTCAGTGCTGAAAATACGCACTTAACGACAAACAAGGACACAATACAAGTAAGTATAACCAAAAAAGACTAAAATTGGAAGATGTTCCAAAGTACAGGAATTTAGCTCGTGGTTTAAGTAGAACTATTTACAAAAGAAATATCGAATAAAGCGAAAGTATATCTATTTATTGTGTTTGATCAAAGAAAATTCAAAGCAAATATAAAATAATATCGAATTGAATCTGCAATTCCTACTTAGATCCAACTAAGCATTCGGACCTGAATCGATGAGTCTTATGGTAGCACTTGTACATTAAATCTATTTGGCAACAACTACAATTACAAATATATGAGTCATTCCATCCCATACAGTGTCCAGCCTAGAGGGTAGGAAGGTATATATCATATTAGGGTGTGTTGATTTTAGACAATTTTTCATTCTCAGATTTATTTTTGTGATAAAATTTAGTTTATCTCGGTAAATCGTCAAAAATAAATCGATTTTTTTATTAAAAAAAAACAAGTTTTTTTAATTTTTTTAACGACAGCTACTAAACCACCAACCAACCAAAATAATAAGGGTACCTTTGACGATAATTGTAATTTTAATAAAAAATTAAATTAATTTTTTTAAATTTAAAAATTTTATATATTTTTTTTTGTGATAAAATTAAGTTTAGCTCGATACAACGATAAAAGAAAAACTATTATTTCAAAAAAAAAATTCTAACTTTCTATCCGAACACAATTCAACTCGGTAAAAAAGTGAAGGGGAAGAATTTTTGTATGTTTCGTAATCATAGGCTAATATTACCTGGACCAATTTGTCAAATCGGAAATATTTATATCGCTGCTATATCCAAACATGGAATATAGTGAATAACTTTCACAATAAGTTCATCCAGTTCAAATATAACGTGTTAAGCTCAAGAAAAGTATATCCGAAATTTGTATGGGGACATTTTGGGGCGACATTTGTGTGGGAGCTATATGTAAATCTGAACCGATGGCCCATTTTCACCATGGGTGTTTCCAGTTGAAATATGAGATATTTTGAAAGATTTGAAGAAGATCTGTTAAAATATGTGGTTTATAGAGTGAAAAAAGTGAAATCGGGAGTGAAATCCGATCTGACCCATTTGCGCCATGGCTGTTTATGGAACAAATATAAGATATTTCGCCTAATTTGATGAGGATCTGTTAAAATATGTGGCTTCTAGAGCAGAAAAAGTCAAATCGGGAGCGAAATTTTAATGGGAGCTATATATAAATGTGAACCGATCAGACTTATTTGCACCATAGGTGTTCCTAGTTTAAATATAAGATGTTTTGCCAAATCTGAAGACAATCTGATACAATATGTGATTTCTAGAGCGGAAAAAGTCAAATCGGTAGAAAAATTTTTATGGGAGCTATATATAAATCTGAACCGATCTGATCTATATTCACCATGGTTCTTTCTAGTGGAAATATAAAATGTTTTTAATTCGGAAAAAGTCAAATCGGGAGCGAAATTTGTATGGGAGCTATATCTAAATCTGAACCAATTTTCTTCAAATTAAATAGCGTTCGTCGCTGTACCGAACAACTTCGTTGTGCAAAGTTTCATTTGCTTCTGTCTACAATTGTGACCTGTATCGTGATTACAAGAATAGATGGACAGACAGATATATTTAACAATGGGTATATCTCTTTTCGTTTTGGGTGTTACAAACAAATACACAAAGACATAATACTCTCGTGGAGTGTATAAAAATAAACCACTGTTTCTATTTTATTTATTTTTTTTTTTTTTACAATTATCGTCGAGGATACCTTTATTATTGAAGTAGAAGGCCGATCGAGCCGAATAAATTTAAAGTTATGAACGAATTTGGACTATAGTCAGGTTTGTGCATTCAACTCTGGAGAAAGACCTTTCGACCTTTGTCCGGAATTAACAAATTTCCTTTCTAAGTCAAGTTCAAAGTCCACTACGAAAAATAAAGATTGTGTTTTCGGCCAAAGGTTGGTATGGTGGAGTTTTTCCTAGCACTTCACTAGTTCTTAGGAATTGTCAAAGCCTTAACATATTATTATTTCGATTTGTCACAATTTCTTGTCGGGACACTGTACACTCGTCTTCGTATCTGTGGGTTAGTTGAAATGGAATCAAAGCTAAATTGACTTACATCATAAATTGTAAATGTTCACTTAAATTCAAGTGGCATGATGATGATGGCGATGACGATGGCGAGGGCGATGCTGCAAATCCTTCCTTTGAGGTGAACTGATGCTGCAACTGTTGCTGCTCTTCGTCTTCTTCGATTAAATGAACAAATGTATCGTAAATGGCATTTTTATCGTAAGCATCGGCCGAATTGACGATCAAATGTCGAGCTAAACGCTCGATTTGCAATTGGAGTGGCCGTCTGTTTATTGTCGACGAGGACGATGAGCATGAAGTGGAAGACTGCCATGCCAACGACGACGTGGACAGTATGAAATTGTGTAATTTATTTAAAATTTGCAAAAAATTTGCAAAACGCAGTATGGAACACTCGTCGCTTTTCTTGCAAAGATATTCCACCAATCGCAGTAGATAAATAATTGAATGCTAAAAGAAAGAAATGAAAAAAAAAAAACAAAACAGACAAATTGTTTGATTATAGTAACGACTAACAATGAATATAAAAAATAAATGTACATTTAATTGAAGGCATATAACACAGTGCAACACATTGGAGATTAGATACTTCGGTAATTTGGTAAAAAAAATCAAACACATTTTCATATATACACAAATAGTTTCACATTTTCAAAACAAACAAACTACATTTATTATGGTCTCAATGATACACAGCTTCTTTTAGGGAAAATATGAACTTTGCTCTCAAGATACTGCTTGAATTGTCTCCAAGTAACGATCGTAAGGTAGAGATGTTTCGACCTAAATATTAGTGGTTTGTAAGGGGCAGTCCTTGTGACAAACACTATGGACTAAAATTCGCCCATTTAATTCCCTCCCAATATTCTCATCTCTCCAATGTGAACGTCGATACAAGTATGACCCCTGATGAGATGCTACAAATAAAGGTTTTTAGATTGGTAGAACATTTGGGCTTAAACCAAAATAAATAACGACTCAACAGATATCCCAGAGATTTGCTAAAACTCCTTTTATAAGTGGATATTTTCTTTGGATATTTGTAATTTAAATGTGAACGAAAAACTCTCTTGCGTTTAAAAATATACAAATATAAAACGTGGTAATGGTAGAAATTGAAATTTGCATCATTTTTTGAGTAGCGACTTTTTAGCGCGCACTGTATGTAGTCCATATTGAAATTGGTAGCGTATGATTAATATTAAATGAATCCTAATAACACTCATACGCCTTCACGTTTAATTGAACTATTCGACTATGACAACTCGCAAACTTGACAGATGTGGCGATTTGTCCCAACCCTGGGGATTCCATGATGGTCAAAAGTACAAACAAATATGAAACGGGGACAGGGGATTTTGTAGGGATATTCGAAGTACTTTGAAAAATATTTTGTATTTGAATTCAACTGAGAAATTGACCTGACTTGTGACTATATCATATTTTATAGAATGCAAAATTATTTACAAATATCGCGGTCACATTTGTTACTTTACTGCTGAATACATTGATCCTGATTTCTGGTCGATGAAGACCATCTTCAGAAATCTGACTTTAAGTCAGTAAAGATAGGAAAATTAAAATGTCATAAATTAAATTTTATGTTATAAATTTTGGACTTAGCCTGGATAATTATCCAGTGTTAGTCAAATTTATGGTTTTCGGGGCTAAGTCCAAAAAAGTCAATATAAAATATTTATTTTTGGAAATTTGTTTTGATACAAATATTTGTATTGTAGATGGCGACAATGTGAAAACATATTTTTTTATTTATATAAAAAATGAAATCTTTGTTTTATACCATCACAGCTTGTTATCCCGTCTTAAAACCAAACAGTCGTATTGTCTAGAATGAAATGCAATTTAAAATAAGGAGCTTTAGGATGATTAAAATATTCCTCGATTTTTTGACGTAACAACAAATCATTCATAATTTATTTTTGTTTTGGTTGAATTCTTGGAAATAAAACTCTTTTTATCATTGGCGATTTTCATGACCATTTTGGGGATAAAGAAAAAATTTATCTGACAAGCCTGACTACTCGCACAAAGAAGAATGGCCGGAATATTTAAAAATCCTAAAAGTGGATCTTAAGACTCAGCAATAATGTTAAGAGTGGAATTTGTATTCGATAAGATTTATTAGAATTTTAGTGTAAATATGCCGCAAAACGGGAATATATTTGAAATCGCAAAAAAACGGAAATGAAATCACAAGCAATAGATGTATTTACCGATATATGTAGTTGCACTGTGTACATAGTGAAAGAATTTTCCTTTTGGCGTGATCAAATATTTGATGGATATTGAAATAGAATGAAACATTCGCGAACTATATTTATAGACAACTGTAAAAACATTATCAAATATCAAGTCATAGTGAATTCCAGGCACCAATATAGAAGTTATGAAGGATTTAATATTACCTAGGATAGAGACAATTGTGTGGGTGGTACAAGAAGGGGCGTGGCTAAAGCATAAATATTTTTTTATATTTGAAATGATTATAAAAACATCTTCAAATATAAAATTGCAACTGATTTTGACTGTCCGTATGGAATATATACCAGTTTAATTTTAACCACAGCTAATGCAAATTTGTATGGCATTAGCTGTACCAGAAGGGGTGTGTCAATATCGCTCATATTTCGGCCGGATATAACGACCAAAAAAAACATTGTCAAATATCAAATTTTAGAGTATTACGATCATTGGTGTAGAAGTTATAAGAGCTTCAATTTACGTGGGTTAGGGTGATTTGTGTGGGAGGTACTAGAAGCGGCGTGGCAAAACCCACCATATGTTGTATAAAAACTTTAATAAATACCAAAATGTAGCCGGTTTCAAATATCCGTTTGAAAGTTATATGGGTTTTAATTTAATGGGATATAGGTTATTTATGTGGAAGGTAACAGAGGGGGCATGGCCCTTTCGGCCATCTGCGAACTTAAACTAAGTTTGGGAAAAATATTATCATGTGCAAAGTTTGAATTGATTATTTTAGTCCTTTCGAGAGTTATCGTGTACACCAGCCGGACGGACGGACGGACAAGGCTCAAACAACATAGAAAGTCGTGAAACCGACTGCAAAGCGTTAAATTTTTTTCTGTCCCAAATGATATATACACTCGTACTCTGTAGACTGAGGGTATAAATACACATAGTCGATTGAAATATAAACGAATTAATGATACAAATTGGAATTTCTGATCATTTTTTCGGAGACGACTTGAAATTTTTAGCGTATGATAAATATTAAAAGAATCCTTATAACAATCATACGCCACCTTGTTTAATTTAAATATTCGATTATGTCAGGCAACTGTAGTCAGTCAATCACACAAAGAAGAATGACCCGAATATTAAAAAATACTAAAAGAAAATGACCCAAAAATAAATTTGTAAACCTTGTCTAAATAGGTTTTGAGAATCCGTAATAATTTGTGAATCGATTTGGAATCTGTACTCCAATAGAATCGAGATTTGAAGCAACAAAAGGAGATTTTGTTTTGTTTTAAACTTTATCAATATAGTTGCACTGTGTAATCAATTGTGTAATTGGATACTCACAACATAATTTGTGGGCTTATTAAATAGTGAAAGGTTTTTCTTTTTGGCGTGATCAAATATTACGTTGATATTGAAATAGAACGAAACATTCGCGATTTATAGTCTCTCAAGTTCAAAAAAGGGATCCACAAGAACAGCATGTCTAAAGTTCTACAAGATTGAATAATCTGTTCGCTACTGTGGCGAGTAGTTGCATATTGTAGGAAACTTCATTACAATAAAGAAAATATGGCCAATTTAGATGGACAATCTATATATACAAACTAAATGAGCTATAACTTTCGAACATATAATAATAGTATTCAATCTTATCAATAAAATAGTTTAGGGTATCGCAATATATTCTTATATATTGTAAACCAATGGGCAGCGACACATTCGCTTCTTAATCAGTTAGTATATAAGATGTTAATATGAATTTCTTGAGGTAAATGAGCGACATGTTTGTTTTGGGACTCTTTACAATTTTACCTCTTGCTCAAATACAAGAAATAACATTTTATTCATACATTACAAAATGTATTCTTTTTATAATATCTAAAAATAATTATTTATATATTTATTACGATGTATGCAAACAATATTTATTTTATCGTATCATAATTTCTACATTTATCCAACAGCAGAGATCCTCGATCTCATGTTTCTAGAAGCAGCCGGTCATTTTATAACTTTTTGCACCTCTTTCCCAAAAAGTACACATTTTGAAAAATCACTGTATTTTTGCTTCCCATAAAAACATGTACTTTATTTGATAACACGTTTAATTAAATTGGTACAATTGTTATCCCTTTTTGTCTCGCTCACCCCTTATAAGTACAAATTTTGCGAAGCGGAATTTACACGCCAAATTTCACGACTGTAGCTGCAACTAGGGTATCCAATTGTTCGTACTTTTGGATTATTCGATTAATCGTTTATTCGAAAATACAAAATTTCTAATTAACCGATTAAAGTCGACAGCTTTTACTCGAATATTCGATTACTCGAATAAAATTTCCTGTTAATTATTTAGATTTTGATAGGAATATATAACACATACTAAAGTTTAATCGTTTTGTTTGAAAAAGCTATTGGATTTAAGGCGATTCTTTTCCTTTGTATAAAGTTCGATTTCGAAAAAACTCTTTCACTTACTGTTGAAGTCGGAGCAATAAGACGAAGAGCATGTAATTAAGTTATTTTTTTATTTATCTTCTCTATGTCATTCGATTCTACTTTTCGTTTTTGCTGGAATTTGTACTATTTTATTGTTTCGTTCAGTTCGGACAAAAGGGTAATTTCAGCGACCATTCTTCTCTTCCAGTGACATGATATTCAGAAACGTTCTCAACTTCAAATATACTTTTGTATACTGAGCTAGCAAGTTGAGCAAGTTTTCATTAAAATTTATTAATCGATTTATTCGTTATTCGAAAATCGGTCATTTCTGATGATTCGAACAAATATTTGATACTACACCATTTTCAAGTGTAATTCAAAAGACACCATTGGAAATTCAAAATTTCCATTTGAAATTCAAAAAATATCAATTGAAATTCAAAAAATATCAATTGATGTTCAAAAAATATCATTTGAAATTCAAAACTCATCGTTTGAAATTAAAACTCGTCATTTGTAATTCAAAACTTGTCATTTTAAATTCAAACCTCGTCATTTGAAATTCAAAACTCGTCATTTGTAATTCAAAACTCGTCATTTGTAATTCAAAATACACCATTTGAAATTCAAAAGTTTTCATTTGAAATTCAAAAAAATATTCCATTTGAAATTCAAAAGATTCCATTTGAAATTCAAAAATGTAAACAAAATTATTTAAGAAAAATATACATTAGGAATCAGTTGTGAAAACAGATCTAATAAAATGATAAGCAACAAATAATTATAATGATGTAAAATGTCGGTAATTTCATATATAGTTTATAACCTTCACAAGCTCAGAGAGCATCTGCATATAATTTATAAGGACTTGGATTTTACTTAGGGTCGGATTATTTGTGTGGGAGGTACAACAAATCATAACTATTTTATTGGTATAAAGTGATTGTAAAACCATTTCCAATATTAAATTGTTACTGATCAATTTTATTTTAACCAAAGCTTATGTCAATTTGTGTGAGATGTCTTGCAATATCGCTCATATTGCAGGTGTATATAACATCTATGAACCAAATTTCTCAATGGGTAATGTTCTTATTTTTTATATCCTCACTCCACAGACTTTCTATCTATCAGTCTAAATGGGGGTAATTCTGTTTTCTAAACTGCAGAATATTAAAATTTACAGAAATAAATAAATGCTACCCAACCTAATGTATATTTTGCTTAAATAATTTTTTTTGCCCTTTTTGAATTTCAAATGGAATCTTTTGAATTTCAAATGAAAACTTTTGAATTTCAAATGAAAACTTTTGAATTTCAAATAGTGTCTTTTGAATTACTTATGTCGAGTTTTGAATTGCAAATGACGAGTTTTGTATTACAAATGACAAGTTTTGAATTACAAATGACGAGTTTTGAATTTCAAATGACGGGTTTTGAATTACAAATGACGAGTTTTGAATTTCAAACGATGAGTTTTGAATTTCAAATGATATTTTTTAAATTTCAATTGATATTTTTTGAATTTCAATTGGAATTTTTGAATTTTAAATTTCACTTGAAAATGGTGTAGTATCAAATATTTGTTCGAAATATTTGGTCGATTTTCGAATAACGAATAATTCGATTAATAAATTTTTAATGAAAACTTGCATTGCTAGCTCAGTATACAAAAGTATATTTGAAGTTGAGAACGTTTCAGAATATCATGTCACTGGAAGAGAAAATATTGTCGCTAATTTGAATTACAAATGACGATTTTTTAATTACAAATGAAGATTTTTGAATTTCAAATGATGTCTTTTAAATTACAATTGAAAAATGTGTAAATATAATATAAAAAAATGTAATCGGTTGGATATCCTAGCTGCAACACCTAATTTGGTACAATTGTTATCCCTTTTTGACCTACTCAACTCTTATAAGCACAAATTTCGATAAAATCAATTTAGATTGCGCTTTTACGTTGTCAGGAGAATTTACAAACCAAATTTCTCGACTATAGCTACAATACTTTAGTCGGTACCATTTTAATACCTTTGAGTGTGACAATCACCCCTTATAAGTGCAAATTTCGAAAAATCCATTTATGTTTCAAGTCTACGTTGTCAGAGAAATGTGAATACCGATTTTCACGAATATAACCGCAATACATAAATTGGTAGCATTTTTATCCCTTTTTGTCTCTTTCTTCTCTCATCTGCATGGTCAGTGCAAATAACACATCGAATTTCATGTTTCTAGTTATTGTCGTTTAGTTAGGACAAAGGTTCGATGTCTATCCCTTTTCACTCCCTAAAAGTACGTATTTCGTAAAACCCTTTCTTAGTCGGCGTCTACGTCATATTTGGGAACTACCCTGAAAATTCCTTGACGCTATATTTTCGAATATGAATACTTTTCCGAGAACAATGTTTTTATTAAATTAAAAAATTTAATTTTAATATATTTTAAAGTGAGATGAGAGAGACTTAAAGTGCATATTATCCAAATTGCAGCAATGAGTAGGGGAATTCCAATATTTTATTTTTCCCCGATCAGGCGACTTTTGGTTCGATTGTACCCTTATTATGTTGTTTTTTTTTTTCTTATTACATATTCCATAAATTTATGTGATGACACTCTTACCAAATTACCGTTTTCAGATATATGCCTGGTTCTAGTGTTTAACTCTTTGAGCTGTTCATTTCACCAACAACTTTTCGAGTTCATAACAAATAATATACATATATATTTTCTCGATGGAAAACGTTCAATATTTGATCACACCAAAATCATTACTTTTGTATAATAACGATTGAATATCAATATCAGCATCAACAACGACAACGACAACTACAATACCAATAATACTCGAAATAGCAGCAAATACACATACATACATACATACAGATATACATACACAGGCGGATAAGTAGAAAACGATGATACCAACCTTATTGAGCACTTTGATGTTTGTTAAAATCGTTGTCTGGAACAGCGAACAAAACTCCTCGTCCACTTCACATAAATTGCACACGAATGCAAATTGTTCAACAATTAAAATATTCAGAAAATTCCCATTGAACAAATGCTGCACTTGTTGCAGGTTCCATTCCATGGCATGCGGCTACAGGTATAAACAGCGAAAAGAAAGCAAAAACAGGAAAGAGAAGAGAAAAAAAAACAAGAAAATTAAATGAGTTTTTAAGTTCATATTGAAACTAATTAATGAACGATATACAAACAACAACAACAACAACAACAACAAGAAAAAAACATGAAGTAAACTTAAATGCATAAATCTCATCCCCACAAGTGCCTGTCGAGTGGCGACTGCACCCTTCTCTTGGTCCTTATTTATGCATAGCAATAGAGATTTCCTAGATTGATTTCAAATCATTTTAATGCACTTTTAACTAAAGCACAGCTCATTAGTTTTGAAAGCATAAAATGCTAAAGTACTCTCTCCGAGAAATCAAGTAAGGAAAGCGTGGTTGCGTACCTTTATTTATAGCTAAGAAGAACAAGAAGAATGATGTACATTAAACCGGGTCGAGTTTCATATAAAAACAAAAAATCCCAAATGCAATACGGAATATTAAAGCTCACATCGAAATAATCCTAAGAAGATGTTTTCCATGCTGAGCAAAATATTGCATCGTAAATATTTTCAATTGTTTCTCTAAGATTATTCATTGTAGAAATGCTAGAAAATGTTGTGAGATTATAAATGAATAATCTCAGAGAAATATATCCAGTGCTTATATTCATAAGTGGCTTTGGACAAAAACATAACTTTTCAGGAGAGCGAAAAAACGTATTTTCTCTTTAATTTTAAGACTAATTATGAATCATTCGTCTACAGCTTAATCTAAAGAGGATTACTAATTGCTACGATAAAAGTTTTCGAAATTTCCTATTATTCGCGGTTTTATGGTTCATAGCCACCATGTTTAAAATTGAGCACTATGAATTTTGAAATAAGCACATAGCCATTAATGCTCAAATATATAAATAAACTCGGTAACTTTTTTATGAAATGTTGGCAATGGTGTGTAGAAAACCCATTTTCTGGGATGTACACAGCGAATATAAAGATTCCAGCTTCATCCGTCAGATTGGAACCATTTTCATCCCTTTTTCCTTTTTTTATAAAAAGTGTATATTTCGGTAGGGCACGGTAAACAAATGCCAATTGGATATTTTTGGAAAGTTTTAATTTTCGCGGCAAATATGGCTAAAATGGCATTTTTGTTTTTTGATTTTCTCGCGATCTAGCCAACGGATTTAAGAACCAATATCGCTTGCAATTGTTGAAAAATCCAAAATTCGCGGTTGCAATTGCTTATATTTTAACTTTCTTCTTCCAAGATTCTGAATCTTTCTGGCACAAAAGATTCCCCATGAAGTCGACAATCCCACACCAAAGAAATATTTTGGTATTCTCAATATGATAAAAAGTTACGCGGTTTTTTCTAAAGATACTTTTCACAATTATTGACTTCACAGCCACTATTTATCCTATTTTAGCCTGATAACTTGGGAACCAAAATGTTATTAACCGCGTAATATATGCTGCTCCATTTTTGAACTATTTTATTATATTATTTTTATGTTCATAGCCACTTTTGCAGTCACAAACTAATGTGTGAGTAGATAGCCAACTCTGAAAATAGTTTGCCATCAAAAACTCATTTTCGAGAAAATGGTTATGAATATAAGCCCTCGATATATATTTACGATAGCGTCAAAAAATATGCAATAATTAATTAAAACATGGAACAATAGGGCTGTTTTTCTTTAAGCTGGGATAACAAGCTGCGACAACGAAAACGTTAATAAAAAGTTAATTTTTACTCAAAATAAAAAAAAATATTTTTTCACGTTGTCGCCAACTACAATATAAATATATGCATCAAAACAAATTTAAAAAAAAATATTTTATGTTGACTTTTTCGGGCATAGCCTCGATAGCCATAAATTTGACCTACACTGGATAATTATACAGACATAGTCAAACAATTTTAACACAATTCCTATTGCTTTTGGCGACAATTTTAAAAAATATTTTTTTTTATTTTTAGTGAAATTTTAACATTTTATTTATATTTTTGTTATCGCAGCTTAGTTATCCAAAAAAAAGAAAAAAAGCCATAATGCTTTTATTATTGCTGTAGTGTAATGTATTTACAACAATACTAAAGACCGATTTTCATATGTAGTTTTTTTTTATTTTTAAATTAAAATTTATAAAGGACTGTAATCCTATAGATTTTTTTAAAGTTTTAAGAACAAGAATTTGTATTTGAAGAAACCTAGTTGCTTTTGACCAACAAATACATTTTTTAAACAATTCTTCACCACTTGTAAATTTATGTAAATAACACATATAGTAAGGAGTAAAATGATCTTTTGTTTTAAAAAATCCCTTAGTAATTGACTGAGTTATTGACTTTTGCAAAAATACAAGATTTGTTTATCCCATTTCACATCTCTCATTATTTTACGGATTGAGGTCCAATAAAAATACTTTAAATATGTATTTAACTTCCCAGATTGCATTTCGGGTTTCTTCGTGACCCAGTCTAAGGTACATCGAGGACAACATTTACTATAAGTAGTTTGGAATTTTTATTTGATTACACAAGAGGGAGTGCAGTAGAGGCACAAATCCACTCTTTATAAATTTCCATGTAGAACATACACATGACGCGCTTAAAGAAGAGTGACCTAACCAACAAAACTAAAAAGCAAATGAATATAAAAATCATTTTTTAAAAAAATATAAAATTTTAATTATTTTAAACCAGGCTTATAAGGCAAGGCTACCAATATGATTGTATTTACTGTAAATATCGAAATAATACTTCAAGTAAATATAAGGCAGCAATCTTCAAAAATGCTTAAAACCCCTAAATATTGGGGTTGTATTTCCATCCTATTTTAATTCCAAAAGTATAAATTTGGAAAATCCACTATCTCTCTTGTACACAGTGCAAGATAACCTAACTAAACTACATGATTCTAACCATTTTTTCGTAAAAGCGACAAAATAAATATTTATTTTGCGTGTCTATACAGTCTGAGGAATGTATTAGGGTAACCAATTGTTCGTACTTTTGGATTATTCGATTAATCGTTTATTCGAAAATACAAAATTTCTAATTAAGCGAATAAAGTCGACAGCTCTTATTCGAATATTCGATTAATCGAATAAAATTTCCTATAAATTATTTAGTTTTTGAAGGAAATATATAACACATACTCAAGTTTCATCGTTTTATTTGGATTTAAGGCGATTCTTTTCCTCTGCTTTAATAAAGTTCAATTTCGAAAAGACTCTTTCACTTAGAGCATGTAATTAAGTTTTTCAGTTCTTTTTCCGATTTATCTAAATATAAAAAATCACCTTGTATGATTCGATTCTACTTTTCGTTTTTTAATGGAATTTGTACCATTTTTATTTTAATGGAATTTGTACAAAGGCTATTTTCAGCGACGTTGTTTTCCCTTTCAGTGACAGGATATTCTGAAACGTTTTCAACTTTTGTATACTGAGTTAGCAACGCAATATATAATTATAAATAATATATAATTTTCACAAAGTTTCTATTAAAAATTTAATGATGCCTTCCAAACTATAAATCTCGAATATTCGATTATTTGGTGCGGATTAATCGAATTATTCGTTATTCGAAAATCGGTCATTTTTGATCATTCGAACGAATATTTGAAACTAAATAATCGATTAATCGCATAAAATTTTATCGGTTGGACACCCTAGAATGTATACAACGAATTCCATGATTCTAGCTGTGATCATTTGGTTGGAACCATTTTTATCCCAATTTACCCCCTTAAAAGTAAGAATTTCGAAAGTCTCTTTATTTTACGTGTCTACGCAAATGGAGTGATTTGCACACCGATTTTTTGAATTATCATGGTACCAACTAAACGGTTACAGTACAGTGGTACCATTTTTATAGATTTTCCCATTGTATCCCTTGAGAGTACGAATTTGAAAAAAAAAAAAACATTTCATTTTTTTCAATTAGAGTGATGTACACACAGAATTTCATCATTCTAACTGTAATCGTTTAGTTAATACTATTTGTATCCCTCTGTACCCATTGAAAGTATGAATTTGGAAAAAAAATTTATTTTTCGTGTCTACGCAGTCAGAGGAATGTATACTGCGAATTTCATGACTCTAGTTGCGGTCATTTGGTAGGTACTATTTTTATCCCCTTTTTCCATTTGAACCGCAAAAAGTATGAAATTCGAAAAACCATGTTTATTTTACGTGTCTACGCAATCAGATGTATGTATACACCGGATTTCATTATTCTAGGTGCAGTCGCTTGATTGGTACCATTTTATCCCTCTATTTCCATTTTACCCCTTAAAAGTACGAATTTGGAAAAAATATGTATCTACTCAATTAGAGGACAAGACACCGAATTTCGTCTTTCTAGCTATTGTCGTTTAATATGTCCCATTTTTATCCCTTTGTGTCCCGTTTCACCCCCTACAAATAAAAATCACTTTATGATGCGTGTTAATGCTTTGAGAGGAATGCACATTCCAAATATCAAGTAAATATACGCAGACATATTCAAAAAACATGCTGAGATACTATAAATATTAGGGACATTTTCAGTCCTTGTGAGGGAACTGTGGACAACTACAAGACGTATTCATGCAAAATTCGGACGTCCTAGCTTCTTTCATTTTGATGCTAACGTGCTTTCAACAGGTGGACGGACGGACATAGAATTTTATGGCATTCAAGAATATATATACTTTATAGGGTCTAGGTCGATATACCCCCATCCTGGAGGTGGAGGGTATAATGAGTTGGACCCATTTATCGTACCTGCTATAGTTGTTTATTGTTAGACAAATTATGTATATTCATATAATAGATTATATTGAGTTGAGTTGAGTTTAATTTTCCGATAATGATTAAACGGCCACAGATCTAGCAACGCTACTATCAATAGTGCTCAGTTTGATCTGTAGGTCAGACCCTGATCACAAAATCAACTGGAAGTCAACCCATTGTTTTATCGCAATATTCTGCTCAATTTGTGTGAATAAGAACTTACTTAAAAGCAAGAAATGGGCACATTGGGACTTTGTGCCTCCCACGCAGTTTTTATTACTTGTTTGAAGCCAAAAATCCACTTCATATCTATAGTAAACACCCTTTACTCTGTTAGCACATCTGTTGCACAGTATTTGATAGCAAACATTCCTTTACACAACAATGAACTAAATAAAGGAGTTGCAGCAATTTGAAACTATTTGTCCGACAAATTAAGTAACTAAAACAAAAACTTAATTTGATAATAATTATATGCACTTTCCTCTTCTGTTCCCCACGTCTCATGGATTACAATTGAAAATACAAACTGTGACCCTGTTTCTATTTTCAATTCATAACTAGGATAATTTAGAATATCTAATGACCACCTCCTACCAACAGAACAGAACAGAACACAACATAAGAGGAATCCCACAACTCATTAAAAACATGGTGCACTTAAACAAATGGCACATATTCACAAGTCCATGTAGGTAACATGTGTGTACATTAGGGCGTACCTCAAACAAAAAGTTCGCCGTACACCTTCGAATATGAAGTATTATTGAAAGGTAGTTTCAAAAATTTTTTTTATGCCGAACGTAGGGGTCGCGCTTTTACATTTTTCTATATAACTTCTGCATTTATAAACGGATTTTAAAGTGTGATACATCGATGTTTTTGTCTCGACGAGGCCGATTTTTTTGTCTTTGAAGTCATTGAGCTCAAGCACCCCCTTCTGGTACTTACCCATCATATCTCAGTTGCTACTACCCTAATGTACCACTCTAATATCAGAAAATTAAAGCTCGCATAAAATCATGAATCATGCTTGAGCTCAATGACTTCAAAGACAAAAAAATCGGCCTCGTCGAGACAAAAACATTGATGTATCACACTATAAAATCCGTTTATAAATGCAGAAGTTATATAGAAAAATGTAAAAGCGCGACCCCTACGTTCGGCATAAAAAAATAAAAAAAAAATTTGAAACTACCTTTCAATAATACTTCATATTCGAAGGTGTACGGCGAACTTTTTTTTACTTGTAACCTGGTACGCTCTAGTGTACATATGCATGTGTGTATGAGGTACATGCATATGGCCCAAACCCTGTCCACAGTACAATGTCATAGAAATTATAACGATTTTGTTGCATATGGACGGGGGAGAGATTGTGTTATTTTAGTTATAATTAAATACCTCTTTTACTGTGTTAAAGTGGAATATAAAGTTATTCTTTTAATATATTTCAGAAAAATCTGTCATTTTTTAGAGATATACATTTCTACACATATATAATAAAATGTGAGGTATTGGAGCATTTGTAGTGGAAAATATTTCAAAAGAACCAAAATGTTCTGCTCAGATCAAAGAGTAAATTTGGAAAATTGTTTGTGGGTAGTGTCCGAATCTGACAAGGACTCATTATTCCAAAGTAGTTACAACGTTTATAGCTCACGTATAACAAGAGAACAGCCACACTACGTACAAAAGTTATTTCGCATGCGATGGTTAAAATTATAGTGGCAATAATTCATTCATAATTCTATAGAGCGCCACTGTATTCATAGAGGACATGATTAACATAATTTGGAGTTTAGTCATTATGTTAAGTAAGAAAAGACTAGAGTCGGTGGACGTGGTTGAATATATGATACCCTACACCACAAATTACTGAGAAAATAAAAGACTTCATTCAGAGGAAAAAAATCATAACGCAGTAAGGCAATTTGAGACAAATGAACTTCGTTTGTGAGTTTCTTTTACGACTAACGATGTTTGTTTGCAGCAAACATGTCACATATCATGTTACAAACGTACAAAGTATTTTATGAGATGGGAAATATGTTTATATGAAACTGTTTTCTTTTTTTGTCACAAACCCTCAAATTAATGTAGCAATAGAAGAAAACGTTTGTGGCAAACGGTCATTCAGAAAGTTCAGATTTATACAAATATTACAGCTCATTTTATATTTTTCTCTCTACACCATTTTCAATTGAATTCGAGAAAATACAATATCATATTGAGAAAATACAAATTGAAATTGCGATATGCATTTTTTTACTGAACCACACTCAGGGGATGTCCCTTATAAATAAAGCACATTGCGTTGGTGGTATTGAATGAAGGAATAAATAAAGCGGAATGCGTGTTTGTTGACTTCTGTTTTAAATTTCTGAATATCATAATTAGCTGGGAAGATATCTGCAGGAAGTCTATTCCACATACGGATAGTACGGGCAAAGAACGAATTCATTGTGTAATGTGTGGTGCGGTCGATTGTCCAATCGACAAGAAACTGGTGAGAGTTCCTGGAGAGTCGCGTATCTATACCGAATCCAAAGAATGACATGGTTGCTGTCATCCGCGAATGAGTAGATAGAAATTCGAAGTACGGTCCAAGAGGTCGTCGATGAAAATAAGAACAAGTAAAAAGGCGTTAAGTTCGGCCGGGCCGAATGTTATATACCCTCCACCACGGAGTGCATTCCATAGTATTAGCGGTAGACTGGAGGCTGTCGACTTTACAAAGAAGTGAAGAAACATATTTTGAAAATTGTGATATTTTTAATGCGCGTTACTATATTTGTTTACTATTTCAAACTATAAGGTATACTTATGAGCACTATTTTAAATAAATTTTTGCTTCATTATTATAATATTAATAGTCTACGAAAAGGAAAAAGGGAACATGAGGGAGCAATCTTCAAAAATGTACTCTAAATATTAGGTGTATTGTCAGTCGTCAATAGAGAGAAACATTTTCACTCAGGGACGATTTCTCCCATTTGCAATTTTTTAATTCAGCTACAAACAGATATATGTTATGTTTCGCGTCCATATTGGAATCAACACACCTAATTTCATGATACATCCATTTGTAGGTACATCCATTTGCTTGGTACCATTTTTATCATTTTTTAAAATGTAACCCTAAAAGTACGATTTTGGAGAAATACTCATATTGTGCGTATCTACGAAGATAGACGAGTGTTTGCGTGGTACCAATTTCATCCCGTTTTGATCCCAAAGTTACGAATATAGAAATCTATCTTCATTTTTCGCGACTACGCAGTCACAGAAATGTGCACAATTTCACTATTCTAACTGCAACCGTATGATTGGTACCATTTTTATCCTTTTTTTATAAAAATCTGAAATTTTCAAAATAATTGCTTAAATAGTCTAAATATTAGGTGTATTTTCAGTCCTTGTTAGGGAAAAAATTTTCTCTCTGGGCCGATTTCGCCCACTTTCAATCCCAACCGATGTGCAACCATAAGACACATTTAGGGAAAATTTGAATCTCCTAGCTTATTTCGTTCGGCCGCTATCGCGCTTTATGGAGTCTCCGATGAATATTTTAAGGTGTTACAAACAGAATGACAAAGTGAATATACCCACATTCTTAGGTGGAGGGTATAAAAAGGGAGGGGGAAAGGACAGAGCACAGTGGTAGTCCTGCGGTAACATATATAACTCATCTATGAGGAAGCTCTATATGAATCGAGAGAAGTCAATACCAACACTAAAAGCGATAAGCTTTGATATGAAGCCTTGGAGATATCTAGATCAACGACCTTAATCTCACCAAACTGGTGGATGGATCGATTCCACTTTTCGGATAGCAGCAGCATCAGGTCCCCCTAGATCGAAAGTCATACTATCGATCATTAAGTAAGTCATTGGTCTCTTAAAGACATCGAATAACTTTTGGAGAGCAAGAGTAAGTCGCAATCGGGCGGTAGTTAGCAGGGTTAGTAGCCTCAGCTTTTTAAGGGATAGGATCGCAATCTCTCAACGCGCTCGGAAGACCCCTGTACGGTATGTAAGGTTGAAAAGATTACGAAGTGTCCGGGCAAGCGTCGAAGTGCACTTACATAGGGCAAGTGCTGAAATTATTATTTACGTCGAGATTTGCGAGAGCCCTTTTAATTCCACTTGTTCGATAAAATATCTGAGGACTGAAACTAGATACATTTTTGATCACGGTGAGTGGTTGATTGCTTTCCGGCAAGGATGAATTCCTTGCAAACATGTTAGGAGCCAACAGGTTAGGAACCGGGAACCGGGTTAGTTAATAACTGGTCATATTTAACAAGAGCTGGGATAGGTGAGAAGTTGTCCTTTACTCTTCCTACAAATGACCAAAAGCTCGTAATTCCCCTGGGATAAGAAAGAATTTTGACACGAAGACGTTGTTCGTACAGAAACTTTTCACGTTTAAGTACCCTGGCACACATGGTTTTTGTCTGCTTGCGTAGCAGATCGGTGGTGGCATTTTTATTCAAACGCCATTTCCTGAACGCTTCCTATTTGTGTCCGACAGCAGTCTTGCATGTCAGGTTAAACCATCTTTTATTAGATGGTTTATCCGAACTATCTTTAGTTGATAAATAACTTCATTCCAATCAAGATAATATTTTCGATCATTTCAGCCGCATCATCTATATCACCATTTAGTATCCAAAGCTTTCAATTGAAATGCTGGAAAAAAATTATTGAGCTCGGCCCAACGTGCCTTTTCTTATATATAAAGAGCGGTTAAATTGTAAGAGCCGATGTTGAATGTGAACCACACCTAAACGTCAAGTTTTTTCTGCATTTCATTTGACATTTCTCAATTTCAGACTAACTCAATATGACCCATGGAAAGATACACAATCGAGCAACGCGTTAAGTTATTCAGGCTTATTATGAAAATCGGCAAGATATGGCAAAGGTGGATGGTCAATTTTCGAAGAAAATCATCTTCAGTGATGAGGCACATTCTCACCTCGCATTTGGGCGAATGAGTGATTGTAGAAAAACCAATGCACCCACAAAGAGTGGGTGTTTGGTGCGGTTTATAGTCTGGCTGCATCATCGGACCGTATTTTTTCCAAAATAAGGCCGGTCAGGCAGTTAATGTGAATGGTCTTCGCTATCGTGAGATGATAACGAACTTTTTATGGCCCGAATTAGAAAATATGGATGTGGACGATATGTGGATTCAGCAGGACGGTGCCATTTGCCACACAGTTAACGAAACAATGGCTCTTTTGCGCGACAAATTCAATGGTCGTATTATTACACGTGGTGGCGATGTCAATTGGCCGCCAAGATAATGTGATTTGATACCGTTGAACTTCTTTCTTTGGGTTTATTTGAAAGAAAAGGTGTACGTCGATAAGCCAGCAACAATTCAAGAACAAAAGGATAAGATAATTCGGCACATTGACGGCATAGAACCTCAATTAAGCCTCAGCGTCATCGAAAATTTGGACCATCGGTGCCGCCGAGATCGCGGAGGCCATTTGGCCGACATTTTGTTCCATACATAATTGAAACATACCAATATTATCATAATAAAAAGAAATGACAATAATTTCCTAAATAATTTGTGTTTTATTCAAAATCAGCATCGGCCCTTTAAATTTAAACACCCTTTATATATTGCCCGCTATAGAGCAGGAAGCGACACGAAGAGCGGAATACGTTAGCAAATTGTATTTTAAACTTACCAACCATTAGGACATACAGAAAAAACTGAGTCAAAGTATGTACCTACAATTTTCAAACCTCCCTCCTTACCGTTGGGTGATACTCACCCAATGACTATTGATATGCCTTAGGCAATTTTCATTTCCCAATTTCAACTGAAAGTGGTGTAGTAATGAAGTCTATCAAGTTTTGAATTAGCAACAAGTTAAGGAGGGACATTTGTATGCGACTAAATCAAAGCCTTGATCGATATGGTCATTTAAGATGTGTTCGTTGTTACAAAAATAACTATGTAACAAAATTTTGTTTAAGTGAATTTTTTTGCTGTTTCTCATTGGTTATGTCTCTAAACTGAAGAAAAACTTTAACTGATGTCTGGCTAATCGTTTTTTAAGAAATGACATCGAATTTTAAAATTTTTAAATAGTGCCTTTATTTTTCATGGTACAGATAGATAAGAGTGTGCATAAAAGATTGTTAAACAGTTTAATTTTAATGAAGGTATGCTTTTATATGATAATAAAACGAAAAATACACTTGAATCCTTAAATTCAGGATGCTCTTAATAATACTGTTTGGTTTTTTATGAATTTTAAGACAAAAATTTTTTTCCAATTTTGCATGAAAAAAAATTTTTGGAAAAAGTTTCTGAATATTTCCAAAACTAAACTAAAAACTAAACAGAGTAAGAGTAACTTGGAGGTAATGTAGCTGCGGATTCTCGGAGTTTTTACTTAATCAAATCGGACAAACTGTTCTTGAGTTATGCTAAAATGTGTGGTGAAACCTCCATCATTTTTAAAATAGCGGTTTATATACTAAAAAAACGTTTAGGTAGAGGAAAGAACACTCATTATATTATATTTATGACCTAATTCATTAGATAAAAGCAAAAATTCACTTAAACAAACAAAACGATTTTTTTTGTTACGTAGTGCAATACACTAATCCACAATAAATACGCTGTGATGTAGGGTATATCGCATAAAATATTTATCAATCTAAACACTTACCGCACTCTGGTGGCAAACTTTATTCAAAAGTGCTCGCCTTACATGATTACTTATGTCATTCGATTGTAAGCGTTGCAGCAATGCCAGTGTATCCAAAACCCCAACAGAGTTTAACAACTGAAACATTTCCAGTTGTAGCTGCAACACCACATTATCGTCGGCATGTGCCGCCACCAACGAACATGAACTTGTTGTTGATGCTGCTGCTGCAACTGGCGATGCTGTGCTCGCCGTAAAAGTAGAGGCAGAACAGGACGTGGGACAGCCTTGCGTCGAGTACATCATCAACAAATTATAGTATTCATTTAACAATTTCGATTCACAGCCATTTAGAATGGAACGTATGGAGACAAGTAGAAAATCCTCCAAACGTGTGTTGGAACATAGTTTGTTCAGAACTTTAACGAAATTACAAACTAGACGACAGTACTGTGTGACAAACTGATGGCTGTACGTATTCGATGAGTTGCTGCGCCGATGCTCGGCCAGCGTTTGAAGACATTCGAGTAGGACATCGCACAAAACTGTTGGAAAGTAGTTGTACTCGTTTAGGCCACTTGAACTATGTGCTGACGATGAGTTGGACGACGAGGCTGATGATGACGTGGGCGAATTGATGGCGGAGGAGGCGGCGGCCGCAGCAGCTGCTGCTTTAGCAGCCGACGATGTTGAAGGTTTGTCATATTTTGCATCCAGCAGCCACTGTGAGTGGTGGTGGTGGTTGTTGTTGGCGGCGGCGGCTTGTTTCAGTTGGCGTTGCAGTTGTTGGCGCTGCTGTTGCTTTCGCTTTAACTTTTCCACTGTAGTTGGGTGATTTTTCAAATAGAGCTTTATGTGATTTACTAAATAAATTTCCTCGGTTTTGAGGATTACATTCGACAGGATAATCGTTGCATACGATAAATCACTAAAGTTTGCAACATCCTTTTGTTGCAGTTGCAGTTGTTGTTGTAGTTGTGTTATATTCATGTTAGGCGAATAACAGATACGGTTTTATCGTATTTATTGTTGTTGTTGTCCGTTCACATGCAAAAGGACGATGGACGGAGAGAGCGGCGTGTGTTTATGTTGCCGTAGCCCACACAGCACACAGGACCGCGTCATCACCACCAAACAAGGATGGATTTTTGTATCGCAGTTGTAGTTGCATTTTTCGTTTTGTTTTGTTTCCCATTTTAGCCCAACAGCCCAGCAGCAAAGTGTGTTTGGTTGGATGTATTGTCGTAGTGTCGTTCGTTATTGTTGCAGTTAAAGTTGATGTTGGCAAAATAAGGCATCACAACACAACAACAACAGCAGCATCAACGTCGTCGTCGTCCACATCCAGGAGCAGCAGCAACCAACATCAACCAGGCAGGCAGACAATATTCGAAAAAGTTGAGAGTTGAGGTGCCAGCATTAGAGAGACATGGTGAATATGAAATGAACAAATAGAACAGAATACAAAATACATGAAAAAAGGAATCACGCACACACACACACATAGAAATAAGAAAAAGTTTGATCGTTAGAGAGAGTTAAAAAGTCCACAACTTTTCTCCCCGTCCATATCACAGCGTAGCACGGTACGTACAAAGGCTCGTTTTGGGCCACAAGAAAAAAAGCGCAATTCACAAATATGAGTCATGAAAGTGTGAAATGTGTTTACATTGTAATCATTTAAAAGTTTGATGAGGACGAACGAACGGACGGACATTCAGCCGAATATTTATAGAGAGACAAATGTAGAATACATTTTTTTGAAACGTAAATTAGAAATAACTTCACGAAAAACTCGTATAATATGAAAAATATAGACTGACTTTGGATCCCTAAAATGGATATGAAAATTAAGACGTTGTGATTGGAACATTTGACCAAAAATGAAAAAAAAATAAAAATTGGATATTTCTCCAAAGTTTTCATTTCCGCGGGAGATATATGAAATGGTCTGTATGCATGACAATTTTGTTTTATAATTTTCTCGCGAACTGCATGTGTATTAAGAACCAATGTCACTTGTAACATATACAGTCGCGAAAAAAGATGCAATTGTTTCAACTTTCTCTATCATTTTGCAGTGAACGTATCCAATCTTCCAAGGGAGCAATCAAAAATTACCCTGTAAAACGGGAAACCCTTCAATCTTTCTAAGTATTAATTTTATTATTTAAAGGCTTTTCAAGGAAAATGTTATGTTGGTCTAAAGTTATAAATTTTTTGGCACAAACACAGTCTTTACGCCAGAATAATGCAAAGGAACCACAATTTATAAGAAAAGATTGTAGTGCAAAAGCTTACTACAATCCACTTCGTGGAAATGGGTATTATAAGTTAGTTTCGCGCCAAATGTTTGTAACACCAAGAAATAATCGAGCTAGACCCATCTTTAAGTATACGGATCAGCTTAGAATCACCAGCTGAATCGATTTACCGATGTCTGTCTGTCCGTCCGTCCGTCTGCTGTCCATCTAAGCTTGTTCGCACTTTTTCCGCTTTAGAAACCGCACATTGTTCCCGATTCTTTAAAATTGGCACAACATTTTATAATTGAACTAGAAACATGTTGCTCCCGAATGTTTAACCGATTTTGGCCAAACTTTACATATTCACCCTTATCGCGAATAAAAGGGGAATTTGTTCACGTGGAATTTTCTATTTCCCTATCGGCGTAGGATGGTAATATGAATATAAATCGAGAATAGATTTCCCTTCTTTGCGTTGTTTTGGATATGAGGCGATCAAATCCAAGTAAGGAAGCGAAGAAACATGAAAAAATCACCATAAATCGCGATTGGAAATTTAGGGGAACAATTCATTCCCAGGGAAATTTTATTCACGATAGGGGTGACTATCTTTCACCAATAAACATACATGGTGAAAGCGGGTCACATTGTTCCAGGTTTCAATATACCCCCATACAAATGTCCTTTCCGATTTTACATTTTTTGTCAAACACATACATTTACAGGATTCAAAAATCTTTCCCGATTTAACTTTTTAACCAAATTGAATTGTAGTGAGATATATAGTCGGCTCCGTCCGTCTTTAGCCTTTCCATACTGTTGGGGAGATGCCCATATGTCCATACTTTGGTATAACATAAATGGGGCGCATTCTGCTCTATTACAGCTCTAGAAACTACATTTTACATCGGATCTTCATCAAATTTTGCAGATCATTCTATGTTTCAACTAGGAATACCTATCGTGAATGAGAAATATATTAGAGCATGTTTTGGCACAGGCCTCAAGTGTTGTTATAGGCCCTCTTCAAATGTCCGTCCGATTCATCCTATTACCGCTGTATAATCTGTATTTGTCTTTGGATCTTGATCAATTTTTATCATGTTATATTTACTTTACTCGGAATATTTACCATATTCATTAAATTTGACTAAAGATGAATTTATAGTATAGTTTATATGAACTACATAAAATTGCTCCCATGAAATACCAGGGTTCAGTAATCAATACGCGGGGAGTGGTGTAAGGTATTATATAGTCGGCCCCGCCCGACTTTAGCCTTTCCTTACTTGTTTTTATTTTCATTATTTATGTTTGACATTTGGGAAATATTAATAACTTACTTCCATTACTTTCGTGTTTTCAGATGAGGTTCAATTTGGTCTCGGTGGCTATGTCAATAAACAAAATTGCCATATGCGGTTCAAAGAACACACACGTGACTATTGGCAACTTTATTTTCGATTTGGCGACATGGCGATTTTCTTGGCTAATTTTAGAAAATTTTAAATCTGTCCTCCAATTTTATTATATTGGCGTTACTTTGTAGAGAAATATGTTACATTTTGTAGGCAAGTCATAGATAGATATGCGTTCATGTCAAACCGAACACTTTTTAAATTGCCATTTCTGATTTCTTTGCAAATTAGTAGGATTACTACACTCTATAAAATAGTTGATTTATAGAGGACGAAAAAATATTTCTTTAAAAGATATGACCAATTGAGAATTAGTAAAATCAAGATAAAAGTTTCGAGGTAGGAACATTGAAAATGGTATTGTGTGAAAACGTGTAGGTGCGATTCAAAGAATGAAGGCATATTTTAAAGATAATTGTATTTTGTGGTTTTCTTAAAAAGTAAAAAAAAAATAGGGCGTATTAACATTGATTATAAACAAACCATGTACATTTTAGAATTGATAAATACTAATAATTAAAAAATGTAATAAATGTAAACGATATTTTTGAATGAATGTATGCCTTTTCTAGTAAAACAGCTTTTCAAAATGAATCTTTCCATTTAAAATACCTGAAATAATATTTAGGAGACAATGGTCCACGAAAGAAATAAACTCAATATTAGAAACTGCTTCATAAAGGAGAAAAAGTATATTTTTTAATGTTAATTGTTTTTTAATGAATTGCCTAAACTAGCTATAATATTTTTTTAATTTCTATTAAGAATAATAAATACGAATAAAATATGTTTTATGTCTTTAGCATGGAATGTTGAAAATATTCAATTCAAATATAATATCTGAATTCCATACATTTTTTACAAGATCTAAATATGAAATTTGTCAATTTTTTGATTTGGCGATAGAGGTACAAAATAATCTGTCAACCCTGACTACAATTAACATTGTCAAATAAGTTGTGTTTATTTGCATCCAAAAATAATAGATTTTTCCATTAAAACACATCAAATATTTGAGCAAACATCGCTGTTATATGCTGCTTGAAAACGTGCTAAGAGATAAATTTCCACTCTCAGTATATATAAGCTCTCTATGAATAAAATTATGTTTTTTAATTTTTCAAATTCTTAAAAAGGCCCATTTGGAACAAATGCGTAAAAATATAAAAAAAAAAACAAAAAATAAAAACATTAACTGCCATATTCATAAAAAAAATTTAATTTAAAAATTCGTATTATAAACCTATTATAAAAGATTATGAATATGGCCGTAAATCTTTTTCTTTTTATTCGAAAATTAAAAAAGTATTCAACTAATAATTTCTAAATATGCCTGATTTTCAATGTTAATATCTAAAAATGCCTCTCAATTTTATTTTTACAAAACTCATAAATGTTCACGAGATCAAGTTGTTGAATTCATAATTTAGGCATTTTTCTGTTAATTTTTCATACTTTTTTTGCAACCCATTCCACAGTGGTTGCAAATCGATTTCTTATAAAGATTTGCAAAATTTTGTATCCCTAGTGGAAATGGGGGCTACTGTTTGTAAATTTTGGAATAACTGCTGAAAGTACAATTATGTACAGATTGTAGGGTTAGTGCTCGTGAATATCTACAAAAATTAGGGTGGCTTAAGAGATATTTGAGTTACAAGAAAAAAGGTCATATTTTTGGCGTGGTTGGTTTTGTATTTTCAAGGTTGCCATCTCATTATTATCACGATTTTATTTATATTGTTGATTCCTTATAAAATTCTAAATAAATTAATGAATTGGTGTTGGTGCAAATGTGTGACACAAATTATAAGTTATACGGTTCTAAAGTCAAAACTTCCAAAAAGGTAGGCGGTTTCGCTTGTATTTTTTTCCTGGAGGTGAAAATTTATGTTATTTATTTATATTATTTTTCTCGAAAAAGAAATCACTTAGATGAAATCGTTTATGCTCTTCTTGAATCATGCTGTCCCTGGTAGGTTCCCTCCAAGACAATTTTTCAGCACAAAACCAAAATATTTGTAAAAATTCTCAGATCGCAAAGCACCGTCTGGAAAATGTTTTGTATATTTTTTAACCCCATATGTTGGTAGCTTTCTCAGAAATTATTAATACATCCCCTGGAAAATTCCAAATTTTGGAACATGTTCTATCCACTTTGAAATATTGAGTATTTTGTTGAAAAAATGCAAAAAAACTGTTAGAAATAATTTTCGGAGACATTTTTTTCCCCACAATTCAATTTCGAAAAAGAAAAAGTCTAAAAAATGTGATTCTGTTATTAATGTTTTTTACCACGAAGGGATAACAATATTATTGGTCGATATTTGAATCTTTCAAAATGGTTCATATGTAATTCACCAATTCAATTGCGCATAACAAAGTTTTATATTAAAACACACTACAATACTTTCGGAGAAAAAAGTTTCAGTAGACACTCGAATGCTAACTTACCCCTTCGATGATGTATTTTAATAATGCCATAAATTCCTTGCTGTTGGCCAAAAGATATTTGGTATTATTTTTGAAAAATGTATCCACCATATAGTATGTATTCCAGTCTTGTATACATAAACGATTCGAACATATTGACTGACATATCATATTACAGACCGTATCAAGATTTGGCAAACATTTCGTTGTGTTATGTTGCTGTCGCTGTTGCAGCTGCTGCTGCTGTTCCACATAACCACCACTGCCACCACCAACAGCTTCAGCAGTGTCAGCCTTTGTTGCCATAATGTTGGCAGCTTCATTTGAAGCTGAGTGCTGTTGTTGTTGCTGGTGCAATTGCTCAATTAGCAGCAGTAAACTTAGTACTTGCTGGCAATCACTGGATTCGATGAATTTTTCCAACATCCCCAATATGACTTCCTTTTGTGTGTCAAGTTCGTTGTTGACTGTCAGAAGATTCTCCGTAATGGCAGCCAGTGAATTAGGGTCATCCACCACTGGACGTCTGTGGGCCGGGGTATCGACTTTTTCGGCAACGCTAGATGGGGTCATTAAAAATATTTCATATGCCAATGTTTTCAGAGCTTGTATTGCAACATCTCGTATGCTGTAGTTGGCCAACAAATTGTTGGTAATGCTGATAATTTTTGGTATTGTTATAAGGTTTCGTTCATTCTTGGACGAAAGTTTTATCAGGAATCTTATCATGGGTGTGATGATATACAAACCATTGCTGAAATTGTATTGAAACGAAGATGTAATGTTAAAATTGAGAAAATGGGAGGGGGTGTTTTTCCACTTACCGCGCTATTCCACCTTCAATGATATCCAAACTCTTGGTTATATGTTCAAATATGACATTTTTCGAATCCAAACTACTGTAGGTGACATTGAGATCGAGCAGTAAAATCAACATATCTAAGATGCCCGATTGAACGCGTCCGTTGCATTTTAAAAAAAGCTGTAAAAGGGAGCCATGTAGAGTAACGAAATCACCCAAACATTAATTACACTACTCAACAAATTGAAAAAAATTTCATGTACTCCGGATGCGATAATTTTTTCTGTGTAGATAACCTTGACATGAGCTCGAAAAACGCAATAAAAAATTTTTTTTTCGTTTGGTTTTTTTTTTATTATTTTTTTTTTAAATTTAAAAAATTTTTTTTTGGTTAATTTGTTTCGTCCGGCATAACTCGGGAACCACTAGCCCGATTTAATTGAATTAAATTTTAAAAAATTTAAAATTACAATTCCCTTAATCTGTTCATATATTGTTTTCCTATACAAGCAACAGTTTCCAAGTTAAAAATGAATATATAAAGGAAAAAACTTATTTTTTGCCTAAAGATTTAAATTTTTTTTTTTTTTTAAATCCATAAAAAATCCAAAATGAAAAAAATGTCAAATCTTATTACTTTTACGTAAAGTCACATAACCTATGAGCAAAATGAGACAAAGATCATGAAAATCGATGCACGCGTTTCGCTTTTATTCGCAATTGAGTAAAGGTATGAATTTCAAAAATTTAAAAATTTTTTTTTTTGTTAATTTGTTTCGTCCGGCATAACTCGGGAACCACTAGCCCGATTTAATTGAATTAAATTTTAAAAAATTTAAAATTACAATTCCCTTAATCTGTTCATATATTGTTTTCCTATACAAGCAACAGTTTCCAAGTTAAAAATGAATATATAAAGGAAAAAACTTATTTTTTGCCTAAAGATTTAAATTTTTTTTTTTTTTAAATCCATAAAAAATCCAAAATGAAAAAAAATGTCAAATCTTATTACTTTTACGTAAAGTCACATAACCTATGAGCAAAATGAGACAAAGATCATGAAAATCGATGCACGCGTTTCGCTTTTATTCGCAATTGAGTAAAGGTATGAATTTCAAAAATTTGCTCGACATATGCACAACTTTGTCTATGGTAAGGTTTTTTCTTTTTTTTTTGATTCTCAGAATTAACAAAACGGAATAAACAAAGGGTTATTTAATTTTTATGATTGCGTAAGCAAAGTAATAAACGCTAATAAATGTGCGTGAACAATTAAAAGGAAAAAAGGAAAGGGGACTTTTTTAATTATTTGGGTTTTCCGTTGGCTACCTGTATTATTTTTTTACAGAAATGCAACCCACATTTAAGGGTGGTCATTATTCGGAAAATTTAAGACTCACACATGGTGAAACAGGTATGCAGCCACCGTAAAAAAATATACACCCATTTATAAGTACCTGTCAGTAAAATACTAAACAATACACAGTATAAATAGGTCTTCATTGATCGATTTTACTCATTCAACAAGTGTCGACGAACGCGATAGTTAAAATGAGCAAACGTTCGCGAGGATTTGAATGCAATACCAATCCAAGTAATTTTTGTTACATGTGCGCCATGCTCGTCACTCACATCGCCCAGGTTGTCCGGAAAGAAGTCCAAGTGCGAGTGTAGAAAATGTATCTTAAGCGACATATTTGCTCTAATTTTTTTATAATTTTGGAGTAGTTGTTCGACGATCTCTCTGTAATTTGAGCTTTTGTTGTTTCCAAGAAATCCGGAAACAATTTGCCGAAATGAGTTCCAAGCTGCAGCTTCATTTGGTGATAAAATGTGCTCAAACTGTTGGTCTTGCAACAACTTTTTAATTTGCGGACCGTCGAAAACGCCTTCCTTTATCTTTGCCGATGAAAGGTGAGGAAAAATGATTTTTAAATAGGCGAACGTTTCGCCATCTTTGTTGATAGCTTTCACGAAGTTTTTTATGAGTCCGAGCTTTATGTGAAGAGGTGGGAGAAAAACATTTTCCTTTTTTATGAGTGGTGTATATTTCACGTTGTCGCTGCCGGGGATGAAGTTAACTCTTTCTGTCCAACTCCTCCTGGTGTAATGATGTTGACGATCGCGGCTGTCCCAAAGGCAGAGAAAACAACACTACTTTGTGAATCCACCTTGTAATCCACAAAGGATACCGATAACCTTAAGGTCGGCACAAACTTTCCAATCGTGCCTCTCATTGTTAAGGCACTTTAGTAGATTGTCCATGACTTCGTATGTTTCCTTGGTGTCAACGGCATGAGCAATTGGAATCGAAGGTTTCTCGTTGCCGTTGTGCAGTAAAATTGCTTTAAGGCTCTGCTTGTTGCTGTCGATGAAAAGACGCCACTCTCCTGGATCGTAAGAGTACCTTTTTTTTCCTTTTAATTGTTCACGCACATTTATTAGCGTTTATTACTTTGCTTACGCAATCATAAAAATTAAATAACCCTTTGTTTATTCCGTTTTGTTAATTCTGAGAATCAAAAAAAAAAGAAAAAACCTTACCATAGACAAAGTTGTGCATATGTCGAGCAAATTTTTGAAATTCATACCTTTACTCAATTGCGAATAAAAGCGAAACGCGTGCATCGATTTTCATGATCTTTGTCTCATTTTGCTCATAGGTTATGTGACTTTACGTAAAAGTAATAAGATTTGACATTTTTTTTCATTTTGGATTTTTTATGGATTTAAAAAAAAAAAAAAAATTAAATCTTTAGGCAAAAAATAAGTTTTTTCCTTTATATATTAATTTTTAACTTGGAAACTGTTGCTTGTATAGGAAAACAATATATGAACAGATTAAGGGAATTGTAATTTTAAATTTTTTAAAATTTAATTCAATTAAATCGGGCTAGTGGTTCCCGAGTTATGCCGGACGAAACAAATTAACCAAAAAAAAATTTTTTAAATTTTTGAAATTCATACCTTTACTCAATTGCGAATAAAAGCGAAACGCGTGCATCGATTTTCATGATCTTTGTCTCATTTTGCTCATAGGTTATGTGACTTTACGTAAAAGTAATAAGATTTGACATTTTTTTTCATTTTGGATTTTTTATGGATTTTTAAAAAAAAAAAAATTAAATCTTTAGGCAAAAAATAAGTTTTTTCCTTTATATATTCATTTTTAACTTGGAAACTGTTGCTTGTATAGGAAAACAATATATGAACAGATTAAGGGAATTGTAATTTTAAATTTTTTAAAATTTAATTCAATTAAATCGGGCTAGTGGTTCCCGAGTTATGCCGGACGAAACAAATTAACCAAAAAAAAATTTTTAAAATTTAAAAAAAAAATAATAAAAAAAAAACCAAACGAAAAAAAAAATTTTTATTGCGTTTTTCGAGCTCATGTCAAGGTTATCTACACAGAAAAAATTATCGCATCCCGAGTACATTTTGACTGTTGACTAGTGTTATTAATTACTTAAGTCTAATTTTTTATTGTCATTTCGCCGAAGGGATTTCAACTGCAATCGCACTTAATCGGACCAAAATTATTTGTTTGATCATCTGATCTTAATGAAATTTCACGTTAACCTTTAACTGGAATTGTATCGGGACCTCTTAATATTTGGAATGACTCATTATTGCAAATAAACGTTTTGACAAGCGGAGTGAACAATTGAATTTTTGAAGTAAGCATGTGAATGAGGTCTCTACATTATTTTCTCTGGGGTTAGCAGAAGTGCTTGGTTTAATAAATGGTTAAGGGTAAGGTCTACAAATACAGATCTTGTTTTCTTCGTTAGGATGCTTCAATTATTAGAAAATAAAACAAAATATTTCGTTTAAATTTCCCTTCCTTTTGTCAAGCTAAAGTTGTATTTTTGAGTTTGAATTCGAAACAAGGCGTATTTAAAGAGTGATTTTTTTGAGGTTAGGATTTTCATGCATTAGTATTTGACAGATCACGTGGGATTTCAGACATGGTGTCAAAGAGAAAGATGCTCAGTATGCTTTGACATTTCATCATGAATCGTCTTACAAACGAACAACGCTTGCAAATTATTGAATTTTTTATCAAAATGCGTGCTCTGTTAAGAAAGTTCATTGCGCGCTTCCATTTTATGGTCAGTTTAATCGACCCACTGAAGCGGCTATTCGGGCTATTGTGACTAAATTTCGCACCAAATTTACATTGTTGGACATTAAACCACCAACACGCTTACGTAGAGTGCGAACTGAAGAAAATATCGCAGCTGTATCGGCCAGTGTTAATGATGACCACCAATTTTCGATTCGTCGCCGTTCGCACCAATTGGGTCTCTGTTACTCAAAAACGTGGAAATGCCAAAATTGGACTAAGCGGATGGACCACCTAAGACGCAGCCGCGGTCAACATTTAAATGAAATTATCTTCAAAAAGTAAATGTCATGGACCAATCTAACGTTTCAAATAAAGAACCGATGAGATTTTGCAAATTTTATGCGTTGTTTTTTAAAAAAAAGTTATCAAGCTCTTAAAAAATCACCCTTTATTATCAGATAGCAGCAGACCAAAAACAAATTCGGCAACAACAAAATACAAGTAATTTTTTGAATTGTGAGCCATACTGTCAAAGCAAAATATATGGAATTTGACAGTTTCGGTTAAATATATTCACTTTATTTTAATACACCTTGATTCGAACACATATTTTACGGAGCATGACAGAAAAAATTCCACTGACTCGGATTTTTCTGAAAATCTCAGAAAATATATTTTATACGCGTCTTAGGAAAAATATCTTAAAATTTTATCTGCGGTTTTATAGGCATTAAAATTTCCACAAGAATTAAAATCCTGCTGATTTGAATACTTAATCCTTGATCAAATCCAAATTAAAGCTATATACCTTAAATGAAAGGTCTTCATGAGTTTTTCTATCCTGTAAAAGTATAATTTTTTATTATATTTGAATTTATTATTTAATAATTTATTTATTTTTAATATTGGTCTCGATTTTTTACCAACGACGCACAGAGGGTTGAAATAGCCAAAAATGGAGATTAATTCGGGGAAGCCTTCGGGTCAGCTAATGTTTATATTTGTATACCCTCAGTCTACCGAGTAGGAGGGTATATATCATTTGGGGACGAAAAAAAGTGTAACGCATTGAAGGAGTGACTTATGACCCCAAGTATGTTTGGACCAAATCCGTTTCACGACTTTTTAAGCCGTTTGAACCATGTCCGTCCGTCTTGCTGGCTGGTGTACACGATAACTCTCGAAAGGAGTTAATTCAAACTTTGCACATGGTAATATTTTTCCAAATTTAGTTTTAGTTCGAAGATGGGCGAAATTGCCCACGCCACATAGATATTCGGAATCAGCTATATTTTGGTATTTGATAAAGTTTTTATAATCACTTTAATCGTACAAAACATGACGGATATTGCCACGCCCCTTCTAATACCTCTCACACAAATCATCCTAACCTACGTAAAATCAAAGCTGTTATAACTTCTATGAGGATGATCGCAATGCTATGAAATTTGATATTTGGCAATGCTTTTATAGAAGTTGCATTCATGTGGAATATGGGCGATATTATCACATCCTTTCTGGTACCTCCCACACAAAGTGGCATAAGCATTGTTTAAAATAAAACCGGTGTAACATTCATACGGGTAGTCAAAATCATTTGTAATTTGATATTTGAAAATGTTTTTATAATCACTTTAAACCAAAAAAATATTTACGGTTTAGCCACGCCCCTTCAAGTACCTCCCACACAATTGTCTATATCATAGGTAAAAAATAAATCTTCATATCTTCTGTATTGGTGCATGGAAACCACTATGGCTTGATATTTGATTATGTTTTTGCAATTGTTTTATAAATGTGGAAGCTAGGACCATATGCCTTCTAGTACCTTCCACAAAAATCATCCTGCCCTAAATGATTATCGAAGAACAAGTCACAATTATTAACCAATCCCAACAGAACTTGGTACAATTGATTTTTGTCCGGCATTAAACTTTCACAAATATTTTAAATTAATATAGAATTGGTAGTAAATTACTTGTAATAGAGCACAAAGTGCAGGGTATCATACAGCCGGCGTCGACCGACTTTAGTCTTTCCGTACTTGCTTTTGTAGAGGAATATTTATAATTGAAGATTTATTGTACATTTTGGAAGCTCATTCTGCTTCTGTCAATGCTTTTTCATGGGAAATAGTTGTTTAATTTAGCAGATATAAGGGTTAAGTAAATAAAAAAAATACTTTTTATTACAAATTGCTAAAAATATAAAGTTTTTGTCAAATTCAAATTTCAAGTTGTACAATAAAAATGCATGTTAACACCCGAAAAGATTAAATACTTTCACAATTTTTTAATAAAATAAATTGGCGAAAAACGCGCAACATGTAGTTGCGGAATATTGAAGCTAACACGCTGTAATTTAATTAGAAATCCACCATCTGGTGGTATGTTACAGAATTCACATTTAAAACTCCTCATATATTTTGAAAATACCTCAAATTTTTAAAAATATTTCTACCATACGTTCGTTAAAACATTTTTTTTGTAAAATAAATTTAAAATAACTGAAATTGAAGATTGCATAATCAAAGTGTTACTTTTTACAATGGGGAAAAATGTATTAACCCTTAAAATGTGTCAATTTGCAATTTTCACAACTGTTCGCGTAAAACTCAAAACATTCTTGTCTTTAAGGCAGTGCAGCTGGAAAAGTAAGCAACACATGTCATTGATATGTCAGTAGTGATGTAGAATTTTATATTCTTTAGTCGTATAATAAAAAAGGTTCAACAAAATAAATTTTTGTTGAAAATTTTTGAATTAATCTCCATTTTTGCCAATTCCACCCTCAGTGTGACGGCTTCGAAGATGACCTACCCCAATATTTCTCTGATTATTTCTTTGTAATAAATTGTAATGTAATTTCTTTATAATGACCCATATTCGACCCAGTCGACCCAAACCGAACCTATTTAGTTATTTTCTAAAGATATCGCTGGCCGTTAATCTAGTAACGGTTTGGTGAGATTCAATTTCAAATTTGAATTTTTCGAAATGAATTGATTGAATTAAATGGCATGCCGGATTCGCCGATCAATTATGCCCAATAAATCCCTTGTCAAACCTCCTGGAACAAATAAAACCAAACTTACCGTTAAACAGTATATAACCAGTGGTTCAAACAACTTAATGTGCTTTGCGAGTTCAGCTTCATATTGCGACTTCCAAGTGTGATACTCCAAAGCATTGTCAAATAACTCGGACAACAAGAGATAATCATCCTGTAGTCCAACTGTACCAAAAGTACAACCACTAGCAGTATCACCGCCACCACCGCCGCCACTATTAGTGCCACCCACATCCATGAATGGAAGTCTCTTTAAGGGTTGTAATTGTATTGTTGTTGATGTAACATTTGCAGCCGTTGTTGTTCGAGCTGAGGATACAGCAGAGTAGGATGACGGTTGATTGTTTGTTGGTTTTTGTGATGTACCAACACCAACATAACTGGGACTAGCACTGCCAGTGCTACTGACTGCCGGACCATCATCTTGATTGCTAATGCATGGCTTCTCTTTACATTTGGCCTTAAAATACGATTTTATAAATGCCGGATAATGGCCTTGTTCCAGTTGATGTTTGTGATGCTGTTGCTGCACTTGCTGCTGCCTGTTGCCATAATTTCTAGCAAACAAATATTTCAACAGTTGTCGCAGACATGCAATGCTCTCTTCGGGTGCATAATTTATGACTTTGGTCAAGTACTGGAGAGTTTCTTCAATTAATTTCAATACTGGTATACAGTCTACCCCGCCTGTACTCCCTGCAGCCATTCCCATTCCCGCTGCCATCGACGACGATGACGATGAGGAGGATGTTGTTGCATGCACATCCGTTGCACTTTTGGCAATTCCAACATTGCCAACAGAAAGACCACCAGAAGCAGAAGCTGCAGTAGCAGCACTACCACCGCCACCACCACCAATGTTTATTGCTGCCTCATGGGGCAACATTTCAGTGCACACACTCAATGAGTTTAAACATGTTTTCAAAAGGGAAATTAATTTGCTGCCAGCTTCCTCATTAATGGTAATCTTGATAAATTTCAAAGAAACAAGAGAAACAAAATTAAGCAAAACCAATTTTAAACACAAAACAAAATAAATTGAATTCACAATAAATTTGCCGAAACAAAAACCAACCACACGACAATGAACTTCATCATCGTCATGAGGATGAGAAGGATAGTCGGATGGCCGGCCGTACTTACCTTATAATTATCGTAGGCACTTTTTAAAGTTTGATAAAGTTTTAGATAAATAGATTCGTTGCCAAAATATCCCAAACTCTGTGCTATGGTCAATTCTTTGGCACTGCCAAATATCTCGACTTTTTGGCTTTTGGCCATAATTAATGGCTTTTGATTGGTAAATATGTGATAATAAATATTTATAATTTTCATTGTATGCTTAAGCAGACTTATTATATTCTCACGATTCTGCTGCTCGGCTTTTGGATAAAATATAGATGAACCTAAAGAAGAGAACAAACATAAAACAGACCAAATATTTTAATGAGATAATTTTTTTCATTGCTTTTTATTATTTGTTGTCCACTTAAGCTAAGGATGATGGCCAATGACAGAATGAATATGGATAAAATGAAAATAAATATTCTTCAGATAGGAAATTTTAGGGCATTACTGCAGTAAATAAATATTAAAAGGGATAAAAATATAAATATACGAATAAAAGACTACAAGATTAGCTGCGCGAAATACTTGGCACGGCTGATATAAAAAGGTGCCTTGAGGCACTAGCGTAGGACGGGTGGTCCTGGAGTACTTATTTCTTTCAGTGTTGGGAAAAGTAAAAATCATTGTCAACACCAAAAAAAAATATGAGTTTTCAAATTGAACGTAAAAAAAGGGTTGGATTTAATTAAATTTGTTTCATCAGTTTTTAAATAATAATATTAACGTTTTTGTTATCGCAGCTTATTATCCATTAAAGAAAAACATCGGATATAACTATTTTTTTATTTTTTAACAAAAAAAGATTTTGGGGTGGGTCTATAGTTCCCAGAAAATTATCCCACCTAAGCCAATTGTATTAGCCATTTAAAATTTGAACTACCGATTAGTTAGACTTTGAATGGTAGAATAACATTAATTTTTATTTTTATTTTCAAGTGTATGTTTGACATTTGCAAAATGGGACGCTATACGCCCGAACAAAATTGGGAAATATTAAAAACTTACTTCCAAAGTAGTGAGTGTTTAACGCAAACTGTAAGAAGTTTAAGTGGAAAATTTTCGAGAAGAGATCGGTCTTCAGTTCAGCCTTCATGAAGCTCATTTTCATCTTGGTGGCTATGTCAATAAGCAAAATTGCAGCAAATGGGGTTCAGAGAACCCACACGTGTCTATTAAGAAGCCAATGCATCCACAAGGAGCACTGGTTGGTGTGGATTTTGGGCTGGCGACATCATTGGGACTTGTACTGAAATATTGGGTTGATCGGATGAGGTACTGCCGTGCCAGTCGTGGAAGTCATATGAATGATATTGTGTTCCAAATGACAAAGTTCAACATTTCCAATAAAACCAGACAAAAATAATCAGTACTTTTTTATAGCTATTCTAAGCAATTATTGATTGGTTTACGTCGCATTGCATCAAGTCACTTTTTGGAATATCGCTGTCAATCTTTTGAATCTCTACTAGAGATGGGCGCGTGAGTGATTATTGGCTCACGTTCACGCACGCTCACGAAGGAAAAAAATTGAATCACGCACGTTCACGCACGCTCACGTGAGTAAAATAAATTTTGCTCACGATCACACGTGATTCACGTAAATCACGCAAACAATTTCCACAAAGAAAGTAATATATGCTTTATCCCCCTTATTTCCTATTCTAAATCGAAGTGAGTAACGCCTCGCAAATCCGAAAATTATATTATTTAAATCACTGAGGTTTGTCTTAAATTCATATTTTTAAAGGAGTATTAAAACTTGCAGAGTTAAAAAATAGGACACTGACATAAAATCCAAGTAGAAAATAAAGCATTACCCCGATATCACTTATGTGATTTTTTTAGTCAACTAACACTAAGGGAGTCTCCCATATAAATGAAGTGCATAGTGTTGGCACAAGCAATACTTGCTTAAATAATAGAAAAAATAGAAATTATTCGTGCATTGAAGCACTTTGTTTTAGAAATAAATATATGTATATACATGCATTTTATTTTGAATGGAAATTTTCGGATTTTTAAACGAAATAAGATGAAAATCTGTCTGCAGTACAATAACGTGTGCATTGATTTTGTCGGTAGTATTAAATGTTTGGGTGTAATTCTTGATAACAAATTGTGTTTTGAACAGCATGTTGACGGTGTCATTGCTCGCGTGAATTCGACGCTACGTCGACTGTATAATTGTGACCTAAGCTTACCTCGCCATATTAAATAGAATTTAGTCCATGCTTTGATTATGCCCAATATCCTTTATTGTATAGAGGTTTATGCTGGCACTTTAAAGCGCAATACTGATAAGGTGTGTGTGGCTTTAAATAGTGCAATGCGATACATGTACCATACGAATCGTTTTGCTCACATGACACCTTTCGTAGAAAAATTTTTGGGTTGTTCTTTTGACAAATTTATTAATCTACGTTCTCTAATAATGTTCTATAAGGTTTACAAAAATCGTTGTCCAATATTTCTGGCTAGAGCATTTACTCTAACGCGCTCCACTAGATCTAACCAGCTAATTATCCCTATGTTAGACCATTATCTAGAAAAGTCATTACAAGTTAGATTAGCCCGAGTGTTTAACAAACTACCTGTTAATTTAAGGACTTTCAATACGTCATGTGCGACCTGGCGCAATAAGATCCTTCAACACTTACAGTTAATTACATAGATTTTATTAGGAGTAGTAAGAGAAATATTGTAAGAATATTGTAATATACAATATTCTTAATACAGGTGTTTGTGCAGTGTTTTGTCTCTTTTTACCTTACAATTTTATAATATAAAATTCGAGTAGTCATTCTTAAAACAACTTCTTCTGATATCATTATATTGGAAATATGTCCGATGCAGCATTTCTTTAAAAACCTTCGTCTGTTTTTATTTTTATTATTATTGTCCGGCGATTCATTGGGAACTTAGAAATTGTCATTGTATGCTCTTTTATTATTTATTTATTTTTTATTTAATTATTTATTTTTGTTTAATTACTTATTTTATTTAGTTGTTTATTTTAATTTATTTATGAAAATGTTCAGTTTAAAATCATATTTAATTTTTTATTATTTTTTTAAATACTATTTGTTTGTAGTTAGGATCATGATTACTTGTAGTTAAGACATTTAATAAATGTAATTTCTTGAAGAATATTGTAATTCAATTATAATTGGCCACTTGGCTTGGAATTACAAAGAAATAAATGAAATGAATGAATGAATAAATAAGTTAATAATGTGTCACTCACGAAAAAATCACGTGAATCACGCAGAAATTAGAAATTATATATGATTGTTGCCAGCATAAATACGATTACTGCTGGGGAATTTGAAGAGCGTCATATTATGGTCGAAAGTAAAATTGTGTAATAATCACATTATGATTAGCTACAGTTATACTATGATTATCCATATCATAATCTCATCATATTCAAATATGGTTTGTTGCATCAATCATGTATATTATTTGCGTGCTTTAGCTCGCTAAGTCTCTCTATAATAAAAACACTCAAGTTTTTCAAAGTACCCATCAACCACATTTTCGTTGTTGGCAAATCTTTCAACCAACCAGCCTTTTTTGTTTGGGAAGAAGCAGTAATCCTGGACCTTAATATTTTCAACAGAGTACGTGGAAAACTACACTTAAAGAAAAAGTCAATAATTAATAGCAGCGATTATCTGCTGCCTATCAGCAGACAGTCGTCTGCTATTACAGCAGTTTTTCTGCCATAACAGCAGTTTTTCTGCAATCTTGCATCAGCATTCACACTGCTAAAGTGTGTACAGTCTGCTAAAAACGGCTGCTGATAATTAATATATAAAAATAGATTAAAAATAAGCGTATATAATTTAAAAGCCTTTCAGATTGACGTCGAAAACGAATTTAGCTTGAATTCCGTTTTATATTAGCTTGGGGCAATATGCGTATCATTAAAAAGACAATCACAATCTTTTAGTGGTAATAAATGTCCTTATAATAACATTTATTCTAAAAAGTTAATAAAATCGTTATCTGGCTATATTGTTCTGTACATATGCTTAAAGTTTCAAAAAAAGTTTTTTTCTTTATTGCTAAAACAGCAAACAGTTGTTTGCTATTTCAGCAGATAAAAATCTGCTATCTCTTTTTCAGCAGAAAATCTGATCTTGCAACAGTCTTTTGGCTTTCTTTTAATGACAAATTGTATTACAACTTGAATTCTACATCCTTCGAACCTGAGCAGATGAACCCTGATCCAAAAAGTCTTCTTCAAGTCGTAATCTATTGACAACGAATGTCTTGATTAGACAATAGGTGTTGATATAATTTTTCCAATTTCTTCCATTCAATATCTTATATCTATATATATAAAAGAGTTGCGTTACTGACTGACTGATCATTGACCAGCCCCCAGACCAAACGGCTGAAGTCAGGGTCATGAAATTTTCAGGGTAGTTCCGAAATATGAAGTAGACGTCGACTAAGAAAGGGTTTTACGAAATTCGTACTTTTAGGGGCTAAAATGGGACAAAAAGGGATAAACATCGAACCATCGTCCTGACTAAACGGCAGTAGCTAGAAACATGAAATTCGGTGTGTTCTTTGCAAATACCATGCAGACGAGCTACAAACAGGGATTTTTCGAAATTTGTACTTTTAAGGGAGAAAAGAGTCAAAAAGGGGAAAAAATGGTACCAATTTAAGAATTGCAGCTAGAATCGTGAAAATCGGTATTTACATTTCTCAGTATAAATATAAATTGTACTTATAAGGGGTGAGCGGGACAAAAAGGGATAGAAATGGTATGTAAATTCCTCTGACCATGTAGAAGCGCGTTAAAATTGGATTTTTCAAAATTTGTACTTTTAAGATTTGTACTTTGTACAAAAAGGGAAAAAATTGTACCAACTAAAGTATTGCAGCGAGAATCTTGAAATTTGATGTGTAAGTTCTTCTGACCATGTAGAAGCGCAGTAAAATTGGATTTTTCGAAACTTGTACTTATAAGAGGTGAGCGGGACAAAAAGGGATAAAAATGGTACCAACTAAAGTATTGCAGCTATAGTCGTGAAATTTGATATGTAAGTTCGTCTGCTCATGTAGAAGCGCAGTACAATTGGATTTTTCGAAGCGGGACAAAAAGGGATAAAAATAGTACCAACTAAAATATTATAACAAGAATCATGAAATTTGGTAATTAAATTCCTCTGACCATGTATAAGCGCAATAAAATTGGATTTTTCAAAATTTCTACTTTTAAGGGTTACGAGGGACAAAAAGGAATAATAATGGTACTAATTTAAGTATTGCAGCTATAGTAGTGAAATTTGGTGTGTAAATTCATCTGACAAGGTAGAAGCGCAAATCCTTCGAAATTTATACCTATAAGGTGTGAGCGGGACAAAAAGGGATAAAAATAGTACCATCTAAAATATTGCTGCTATAGTCGTGAAATTTGGTGCGTAAATTCCTCTGACAACGTAGACTTGCAACATAAATGGATTTTTCGAAATTTGTACTTTTAAGGGGAGAGCGGTACCAAAAGGGATAACAATGGTACCAACTTTAGGATGTAAGAGCTAACAGCTAGAATCATGAAGCGCCATCAAAATGGATTTTTTTCGAATAAAAGGCTCTGTGGTTTTACTTTTTTTGTTAAAAACTGGGTAGAAAATGATAAAAAATATACATGCGAAGGGAGTTCCTTTGACTGGATATGAGATATGGCTTTTTCGCGTGCGAAGCAGCGGGTACTGCTAGTATTATATACTTGGTGAGTTTAACCTATATTCCGACGACGTAGTTTCGTCGTCTAACATGTTTATGGCCATTCATATTCAGTTTAGAGTTTAGTTTTTTTCCACTACACATACAGACACACGCAGCCACACATAAGTAGTAAATCTGAATAACACATACTAAAAACAGTTAAGAAAACCACTTGTTCATAATGACATAGTTAACTAACTAAAACCATTTACCATTAACAAAACTCTAAAGCATCAACACTACAACAAAGTTTATCCTTGCGATTATTTAAATTTCCCTAAACACAAACACAGACAGAGACGAAGACAGCGACAGCGACAGAAGACAAGGAAGAAGGACACAAACTCTCTCACTTGAACACACACACATACAGACACACACTCGTGCACTGATAAATAGAATGCCAAAGTTAAGTAAACGACAAGGACTACTAAGTAAAATCCACAAACGTAGACGAGAAAAGCATCTGCTGCATGTACACTGTGGTGCATGGGATTGAACAAAGACTGACTATCGTGTTGTATCAATACCTTTGAGTTGTATTCTGGCGCTGTGAAAACTTTGCAGAGAAAATATTGACATTTTTAGTAGATCTGATTAAATGGTAAAAATGTGATTTTTAACATCCATTTCTACCTTCGAATTTTAGTCGTAAGAATATGATCGAGGCTCGAATTTTTGACGTGACTTACAGTTGACGTGGTTTCAGCCAGCAGTGAAAGGAGTGTTATCAACTCCATGAATATAGAATATGAAAGTTTTCAAAATTTTCGGTTTTCAAATAAAAGCTGGTTTGATTTCGGTTTACGATGTAGTACGAAAAGGCTAATTAAAACTAAAGTCGGACAGAATCGATTTCACAATACCCACTACCATTATCTTCCCCATTACAAGGATTTGATTTGAATATAACTGAAACGCCACAAGACGGCGTGACTAGTTTATGAATCCTTTTTCCAAATATAATTTATGTTCTGTGTCGACCACTGATAAAATCTAGCGCATTGTGAAGAATTTGGTCCACATAATTTTAAATCTGTGGCTTGTGAGCGGTAAGGGATTAATTAGAGAAGCCTCTAAGTGCACGCTATTGACCGAATGGGTCCTTTTCACTATAGGTATTCTTAGGTATTTTTATCATTTTTTATCATAACATTGCGATATTGATGCATTTTGTTGGATGTTGTGGATATCATTTAATTCACTCTCTCATTGTCATATCTGAACTCATAAGTGGAACTAAATTAATACTCATCGGTCGGGGTCTTGTGAAATGCACTGTATACAAAATGAGTAGTCAGTCGGCAGGAATGAAGGCAGAAACCAGTTAACAGCCTTTTAGCATAAATGTTAACATATTATTTGTGAACACAACTTTGATTTCATGCACACAAGTGCAGACGAGCTCTTGTATGTATATGTGCATTAGGATAGTTAGTCTGTCAGACAGCAGCACATGCTGCTGCATTCTTATAAGCTAAGACTATTTAATCATATATTCAGTAAACTCGTGCCTTCAATTGCATCGCCTTTCCCCCTACCCGCACTCATTCATACTTACTAATAAACATATCTTACGAGATTTCATAATAGTGTAGCTTGGACGGACACAATCGCTTTGCGTTGCCCGAAAGAAGTCAGTAGCACTGCCATCGCCATCATCATTAAGTAGATCAACGGCTAGTCCGTCTATGTGATGATGAGTTAGTTCCATCATCATCCTATTTCAACATTTCAACATGCACTTACCAACTATTAATTTACTGCTGACATCAATCAAGTCGCTTTGACATGTTAAGTCCACTGCCGTATTGTAATTATATTGTGATAATTTAACGAAGATTTCCAGAAAGTTGAACTCTGACCAAGAGCTTGCATAATCGGTAAATGGAAAGTATTTCAGTAATTGTTTTATACAATATATTATGCCAAACTGTAACGAAAAGATATAAGAAAGACATGGATAACAATGAAAAATGGATACAGTATAGGATGTGTTAAAATAGAAGTAAATGTAAACGATAAAACACGAACTACAAAAAAGGGAAACCACGTAAAGGAAGAGATTTTGGATTCTAAACTGCAGTTTGAAGGATGATCACATTACATATTTTTCAAATAGCATTGATAAACTCTCGCTATAGGAAAATTAATGAGTGGACCTCCAAAAAAGTTCTAGAAAAGATTGTAGTGTACAGGCCAAGATTGAATGTGGACAAAGTGGACACTAGAGTACTTCAAAGACTAGGTAGATTCGCAGCAGGAGTTACCACTGGAAACTGTTCTCTATGAAGCAGATGATATTACAACACTCCGGATTATTGTAGAATATGCGGAGATGAAGTGGAACTAAAAACAGTGGAACACCTCAAGATATTAAATAAATAGCGTGAATTTGTTCGCTTATAAGGACATTGGAATCTCATAATAATATTATAAGATCAAAGGCTTAAGTTTATTCAAATTATTTTGATTGCAATTTAACATACTCTTTATTTGATAAAGTCTTAATAGTTTCATTTGCATATATTGCTTGAATATTTATATTCAAGGGATAACCTTACCAAACACTGACAATTTGGCTGATCCGTGAATAGGACGCTATACCCGACATTTTTAATTTCATTTTACTTTCTACTACCCAAACTCAGTTTTATCAATTAGATGAAGTACAACGTTCATTTTAATTTTTAAATAAAACATATTTACATTGATTATTATTTAGTTAATTATCTTTTATTAAACATAAAAAACAACATTCTACAATGAAACATTAATCATTGATTATAACCCTGATGACTACCGTCCGATTGCGATTTGCTCTGCGCCCGTGAAGGTTATGGAAATTATGGTTAACCACCATCTTGTCAGCTATTTTGAGACAAATGGCTTACTAAATGTTCAATAGTATGGATTCAATTTACGGGTGACACTGCTGTTCGAAAAGTGGAATCGATCCATCAAACCGTTTGGTGAGAGTAAGGTCGTTGCTCTAGATATCTCCTAGGCCTTTGATCTGGCTCTCTCGATTTATATCGAGCTTCCTCAGAGATCGCACTATACGTGTTTTTGTAGATTAGTTCTCATCCGACGAGCATAGATTAACCGCAAGAGTACCACAGGGCTCTTCCTTTCGCCCTCCATTTCCCAATCTACTCATTCGCTGATGACTGCAACCTCTAATTATCCGGCCCGACTGACGCTTATATACTTTTTATTATACACTCCACGAGAGTATTATGGCTTTGTGCATTTGTTTGTAACACCCAAAAGGAAGCGAGATAGACCCATTGTTAAGTATACCGATCGAGTTAGAATCACTTTCTGAGTCGATTTAGCAATGTCTGTCTGTCCGTCTGTCCATCTATTGTTGTAATCAAATTACAGCTCGCAATTATAGTCCGATCTTAACAAAAATTGGCACAAGTAAGTTTTGTGGATCAAGGAAGAACGCTATTTAATTTGATGCAAATCGGTTCAGATATAGATATAGCCTTCATACAAATGTGGCTCCCGATTTGACATTTTCCGCTCTAGAAACCACATATTGTAACCAATTTTCTTTAAATTTTGCACAACATCTCATAATCCAACAAGAAACATCTATGCAAAAATTTGATAAGATCGGTTCAGATTTAGGTATAGCCCCCATACAAATGTCGCTCCCGATTTGACATTTTCCGCTCTAGAAACGACATATTGTACCCAATTTTCTTTAAATTTGACACAACATCTTACAATCCAACTAGAAACACCTATGCATAAATTCGGTAAGATCGGTTCAGATTTAGATATAGCCCCCATACAAATGTCGCTCCCGATTTGACATTTTCCGCTCTAGAAACCACATATTGTACCCGATTTTCTTTAAATTTGAAACAACATCTTATAATCCAACTAGAAACATCTATGCAGAAAGTGGGTAAGATCGGTTCAGATTTAGATATAGCCCCCATACAAATGTCTCTCCCGATTTGACATTTTCCGCTCTAGAAATCACATATTTTACCCGATTTTCTTTAAATTTGATACAACATCTTATAATCCAACTAGAAATATCTATGTAGAAAGTGGGTAAGATCGGTTCAGATTTAGATATAGCCCTCATACAAATGTCGCTCCCGATTTGACTTTTTCCGCTCTAGAAACCACCCAATTTTCTTAAAAATTGGCACAACATCTTATAATCCAACTAAAAGTTCTTATGGTGAAAGGGGGTAAGATCGGTTCAGATTTAAATATAGCCCAAATTTAAATGTTGCTCCCAAAAGTTTAACCAGTTTTGGGCAAACTATACATTTTATATTTCACCTATTTCGTTCCGGGCTTCAATACATCCTCATACAAATGTCCTTTCCGATTTAACATTTTTTGTCAAACACATACATTTACAGGATACAAAAAAACTTCCCGTTTTCACTTTTTCACCGAATTGAATTGTATTCGGATAGAAAGTGGAGTGAATCATAGAGTCGGCCCCGCCCGACTTTAGCCGTTCCTTACTTGTTTTAAATTATGTATACAATAATTTGATATCATTGTTTAGTTTAGTATAGCAAAATACATAGGCAAATACACAGCTCTTCGACAAAATTATTGTAAACTAGTGCAATTAGGTTTTTGTGTTGTTTGTTTAGTGATCGATTTGATTGATTTTCTATGTGTTTTGAATGTAATACATTCGATCAAGTAATTTCTTCTTACGAAAGAAATTTTTGTTTTGTTAATGGAAAGGAGGAGACCACACTCAACCATACACAGATTTGACCATATACGTATTTCATTGCCCTGTGTAGGGACAAATCATCAGTGATCCTTCTGCATGGAGAATTTATCTAGAGATAGAAATCAATTGACTAAATTCCACAAAATGAATCGCAATAGATCCATAGTTAATGGATTTTGAATAATTTGCTTACATCCGTCCGAATGTCTTGTAATCAAAGTATAAAGCTATTGCTGTTGGATCTAACTGCAAGTGTTTTTTTTTTCGGGCCAAGGACGGACGCTATTAAATATCTTTATCTTCAGACTATTTAGAAAATACGCTCAGTTTATAGAAGACAAATTCGAACGAATCGTCAACAATTGAATATGTTAGAAAGTGTTTTTTAAAAGTCGCAGGATATCATTATTCTTTAGTTGTGTTTCTTTGGTGCTTTTTCATCGTATGACTACTATCATTCAAACATTTTAATTTATAACGACTTCCGTACAAGCGTTTAATTCGTCTTCTGGAAAAAATGAATTAAAATTATAAACTTACCTGAACATTTTTATCTTTAAACGACATCACTTTATTTGTAAGACGATATAGAACTTTGGACAGCACAGCCTGAATTGCATCACTTTCTGGCGGTATCACGTCACACGACGATGACGATGCCGCCGACGCCATCATGTTATCGAAACTTGTTAATACATCCGGATCCTGTTGGTATTGCGGATTTAATAAATAGCGCACTGCGGGTGACATGTCGTTAAAGATGCTGTACTCGAGGAAATCTTGCAACATCCTCAGATTATCACAATATGTTCGATGTAAAACATTTCCATCATCACGAACAACAAAGGGTTGTTGCTGATGCTGCTGCTCCTGCTGTTGGCGATGTGAATTAGAATGTTTGGCATTCTGCTGAATGAAACGACACAGACATTTCGAGGCGCATTCTCGAACACGTACATCATCTTCAGCGATCAATAGCAAAAGTTCGTCAATGAATGAATTCTGCAAAGATGTTTAGACAAATTTCACACAATGCATGTGTATTAGCAAAAAGGATGTTTGTTAAACTAAGCATAAAGTACATAAACACACACACGAGCATATTTATATAAATAAATGTATGTTTAACGCCGATTTTCAATAGTCATTGCCTTTTTTGTGCCATGTTGTGATATTCTGCATCTTTTGCTGGATTTCGAAAAGTCAATTTTAAGTAAATCAAACCATATATATTTATGTATGTGTAAGTGTATGTATGCGTCTGGTATATATATATACATTGTACATGCAACAAAGTTTACATAGAAAATATTTACTTTTGCTTCAAAATACGCTTTTTCAGTCTGACCGACCAAGTATTTATTTTAAAAATACCATTTATTTATGCTTCAAGGCACAAAACGCCAATAAAAGTTTACTTTTTTTTGATATTTACGAAATCATTTTCGACAAAAACTTATGTACGAGGTATAGTGCAACAGGTTGGGATTTCATGGGGAGAGAGAATGGCAGGAACGTATGTACCAAATTTCTGGGTAGACATTTTCTAAAAAATGTGGAGTATTTCCTGTCCTTGTTAGGGAAAAATGTTTCGCTTTGGTTCGATTCCTTTTTAAATCCTAATCGATCTGCAACTATTAGGCACATTTATAGAAAATATGAACCCCTCAGATTTTTTCTTTCGGACCATAGCGTGCTTTCACAGACAGACAAACGGACATAGATAGGTCTTAGAATTTCAACACGACCCAAAATATATATTTATATACTTCATGGGGTCTCCGAAGAATGTTTCAAAGGAATGACAAAATGAACATACGACGCACAGTGGTTCAGAATCAAAATCCATCGGTTAAAATTCAATAACTTTTGTTCTAGTAGACATTTTTGAGTTCTGTAAAAAACCAAATTAGACAAGGACTTAGATTATTTAGATATTAATATTAAAAATCGGAAAATCGGATATATTTTAGAAATCGGTCCAAAGTTGACTACTTTTCGTATTTTTCGATTTTAAAGAAAATTAAAATTTGTATTTTTTTGCTTCTTTAACATATTTTTACGTTCATAATACGAAATTCATATTAGAAATTATGATTTCTAAGCTTTATTATGACGCCAAAACTACGTTTGTTCCAAATATAGTTTGGTTGTGATTAATATTGTAAAAAATGTCACTGTGTTGTCATTTATATTGGTTTAAGACCAAAGGTTGTTTTGAAGTCTTCAGCAGAACCCAAAATTAGCAAAAAGGCAAAGTGAGACCTTTATTGTTGCAGCTAAAAGTTGACTGCGCAGTTTCGATGGGTGCTCTCATCTCGCCCCATCTCGTCAGAACTTTCGCAACGAATGTATGTCTTCGACTTAAATCAGGGTTCATATTAGTACCAGCGGTCACATATGACAAATGTGAAGCGCTGATAAACAAAATATTCCACCGAACTAAGTCGACACACTAAAAATCTCACTTTGCCAATTCAATGTTATGCATGTGCTCGCATCGCTCGCAACAATGCAAAGGTTGTTGTTGTACGGTATGTCCCGTCTTCACTGTACCTCGTGTGTATTGTTGTTGTTTGTATGTATTGTTGGTCTGTTCTGTTGTATGTGTTGTCATTTATTTTGGTTTAAGACCAAAGGTTGTGCTGAAGTCTTCAGCAGAACCCAAAATTAGCAAAAACATTTTTGAACAATACATGAAAACTGCACACAGGCCTTTTCTTCGTTGACTTCATCGAACTGTACATACATATTTTAAGAGGTTTTGCACTCAAAATGTTATATTAGAAATTGTTATTCTTAGCTTTATTATGACGTCAAAACTATGTTTGCGCCAAATATAGTTCGTTTGTAATAAATATTTTAAAAAATATCCTTTTTGAACAAATGTCTGACTTTGGACCAACACAATTTTTTTCCTTCAAAAGCCTTTAACGAAATATATACATATTTGGAAAGATTGAAGGGTTCCCCGTTTTTTGGGGTAACTTTTGCTCATCCGAAATTGCGCCCTTGGAAGATAGGATACATTTAGTTCAAAAAGTCCGATTTTTTAGTTCCGAAACTCAATTTCCTCATTTTCTCCCACTAACTTAAAGTTCGGCCGGGCCGAACTTTATATACCCTCCAACATGACTTTTTTATTTCCATTCTATTTTAATTCCAAAAGTTGAAAATCCATTATCAGACGTACAAGTGCAAAATAACCTGACTTCATGATTCAACCAATTTTTGCCGTAAAAGAAAAAGTACGAATTTGAAAAAAAAAACTTTTTATTTTGCGTTTCTATGCAGACAGAGGAATGTATACACCGAATTCCATGATTCCAGCTGCGACCATTTGGTTGGTACCATTTTTACCCCCTTTACGTTTCTACGCAATTAGAATTTCATCATTCTAGCTGTAGTCGTTTAGTTGGTACCATTTTTTATCCCTCTGTACCATTGTATCCCATGAAAGTACGAATTTCGAAAAATCCGTTTATTTTATATACTCCGAATAACATTTGGTTGGTACTAAATATAGGGTCCGGTCCGTCATCTAACGTTTTTTTTTCAACTATTCAACCGTTGGACTATTATTTGTGGGGTGCCCGAGTCAGCCATTTGAATGAAATTATTTTCCATTATTAACCGGAAGGATTGTACTTTCAAATAAAAAAAAGAAATTTGAAAAAGAAGTTATTTGGCGGACCCTATATTTGTATCCCCTTTTTCCATTTTAGCCCCAAAAGGCATGAATTTCGAAAAATTTTCCGTGTCTACGCAGTCAGTGAAATGTATACTCCAAATTTCATGACTCTAGCTGCGGTTATTTGATTGGTACTATTTTTATCCCCTTTTTTCATTTTAACCCCAAATACAACGAAATTCGAAAAATCTTTTTATTTTAAGTGTCTACGCAATCAGAGGAATGTATACACCGTATTTCATTATTCTAGGTACAGCCGTTTGGTTGGTACCATTTTTATCCCTCTATTCCCATTTGACCCCTTAAAAGTACGAATTTGGAAAAAATACTTTTATATTATGTATCTACTCAATTATAGGAATGTGTTTCTGTTGTCGTTTAATGTGTTGTCGTTTAATATGTACCATTTTTATCCCCTTTTTGCCCCATTTCACCCCCTACAAATAAGAATCACTTTATGGTGCACGTTTTTGTTATAAGGGGAATGCGCATACAAATATCAAGCAAATATAAACAGACATATTCAAAAAACATGCTTAAATACGCTAGAATGTTAGGGATTATTATGGGTATTTTTAGTCCTTGTGAGGGAAAAATTTTTCCCTTTGGGCCGATTTCAATCCCAACCGATCTACGACTATAAGACGTATTTATGGAAAATTTGAACGTTCTAGCTCCTTTCGTTTAGATGCTAGCGTGCTTTCAACAGACGGACAGACGGACGGACATGGCTAGATCGTCTTATAATGTTATGACGATCAAGAATATATATACTTTATAGGGTCTCAGGTCGATATTTCAAGGTGTTACAAACGGAATGACAAAGTTAGTATACCCCCATCCTGGAGGTGGAGGGTATACAAATTAAAACGTTTTCTTCGTATTATGAACAAATGCGTAAAAATAAGTTTAAAAAAAAAAAACATAAAAACCAAAAAATAAAAATTTTAATTTTCTTTAAAATCGAAAAATACGAAAAGAAGTCAACATTGGGCCGATTTCTAAAATATATCTGATTTCCCGATTTTTAATCCTTGTCTAATTTGGTATTTTACAGAACTCAAGAATGTCTACTAGAACAAAAGTTATTAAATTTTGGCCGATGGATTTTGATTCTGAACCACAGTGCGACGGACATGGATAGATCCTCTTATAATATCACCACGACTATATGGGGTTTCCGAAGAATATTTCAACAGAATGACAAAATGACTATACTACACTCCATCCTATAGTGGAGGATATAATAAATATGGACTCAGGCGATCCTTTTCGAATTTTCCCAACATTGTTGACTCCATACCCATACTTCTAAAATCGTAGTTAATCCAAATTCAAAGATATTACTTACTACCAACTTATATTTACACACACACACACACGCTAGTTTCAAATTCAAACAGTTTAATGGTTATTTGAGGAATTCGCACATTTTTTTTTACGAATATCCAGATAAAGAAGAATAAACAAGCAAACACAAAATAATACTAACCTCCAAGTTGCAGACAAAATCAGTGCCATCAACATCCTCGTCCTCGTGCCACCACCCGTTCGAGCAACCCAACTGACAGCCGCCCGAAGATGGTGAAGTAAAGCAACAACAATTGCCTCTGTTGTTGCTGTTGCTGGTGGTATAGTTATTTCCGTAGTAAGAACGTAGTGAAGCATAATTTAAATTTGAAATAACTTCGGCATATTTATTTTGGACCAACCAATATTTGTTGTAGTGACATAGACGAAGTTTATTCAATAGCAATTTTGGTGATATGAAAAGTAAGTTGCTGCCACAACAATAAGATGAACAACGCCGGCAACCACATGATTCTGATGATGCTGAAGCCGATGCCTTTGTCGATGTCGATGTCGGTGCATTACAACAGCAGCAGCAGCTCCGGTTCGCACACACACTCTGTTGAGAGAAGGAAGTTGCCGCACCACCATCACCACCACCATAGGCGGATGTAGCTCTACCACCACCAGCCACCATGCCTGGCACATTCATAATGTGATTATTGGGGTCTGCATCGCCGCCACCCTGCATAGCTTGACTATCACTGTTAATGCTGTTGTCGATTGTTGCTTGCAATTGAAAAGCATTCAAAAGCGCAGCTATAATCCCATCATTATCGTTAAAGTGCCCTGAAATACACTTGAAGTTTGTGTGAGTAGCAGTTCGAATTTCTTCCTTCGGGCAATGTTTCTGCTGCTGTTGCTGCTCCTTGTTGTCGGTTGGCTCTTTGTGTTGTCTTCCCTGACATGCTCGTTGTTGTGCTTCTGCTGATGCCGTTGCCATTGTGGGTGTAGTTGGTGGTGTAGTCATATATTTAAATAACACATATGGAAATATTTTATCGAATGTATTCAAAGCCTGTATGACCACTGTGTGAATGTCATCTTGCAGACCCTTAAAAAAAGACAGTGGAGAAACATTGCAGTGTATAAGTAAGTAAGCAAGTAAAAAACATGAACATCCCAAGAATGTACAATATCCTTTAAGAAATATGTACATATATTTACAAGAGAAAATGAATTATGTCGTCGTATTGAACTTCCGCAAAAGGCCAGAATGCATTTCATTTTCGTATCAGCTATTGAATGGAAAACATAATATGAAAATCTTGGTCTATGTGGTCTTTAAAAGGGCGTATGCTTGTTTTGTTATGCCCAGCGGCACTTCGGTTCTTGACTACTTAAAGATAATTATATTTGTAGAGAGTTCGTTATAAAATTTCTATGAAAAATGTAACCTGAGATTTAATGGTAATTGAAATAATGTGAAGATCTCCCAAACTGATGCGTGGATAACTCTATTGAAAAAGTGTGAAAGAGGCCTAAAAATGTATTTTTGTGTGTATAGAGTCATTAATTAAAATATTTTCATCTAAAGACGAATGAATCGTTTAAATTAAAGACGTCGGAACACGGGAAGTATAAGCATGAGGTCCTCTTGAGGACTAATAATTTCTTTAAAACTTTAATCGGACCAAAATGTTGTGGTGGTTACGATGAAAATAGCACTTAAATCGTAAAAATACATTGGCCATCTCACGAATGGACAGTGATAAATCCGATTTTTTTGGGACATGTATTTAACCATTGCTCTATTCAACAAAAAACAAAAATCTTGTGTGTTGTGAAAAAAAAATATTTTTTTTGTGTGCATTGAGGCATGCTGATTCATAAAACCAAAATAACGTTTTTTTGAGAATTTTTTTAATTTTTTATTAAAATTAAAATTTTCGTCATAGATACCTTTAATATTTATAATCTCATTTTGGATACATTGGTCCGATTGAATCCGCTTAAATGTTCCATTAAAGGTAATTATGATGTCTACACTTTCACATAGAAGCAGTGGTTTAGGAACAGCCTCCAAAAATTTGAGAAAAATATTTTGTTTTTTTTTTTCGAAAAAAATTTTGGTGGCACGAAAAAAAATCATAAAAAATAGAAATGTGAGAATCATATCCTTGTAGAGGCCGGGTTTGATGTTGAAAAGTCGCTGCGAAGCCACTTGAAAAGACTTTTGACATGGTCGAAATCATGATCGTAGTAGTCTGCAGCCAAGTAATAAATGTCACCATGCCATTTGTAAATAAATTTGCATTCTAAAGAGTGATTTTTTTGAGGTTAGGATTTTCATGCATTAGTATTTGACAGATCACGTGGGATTTCAGACATGGTGTCAAAGAGAAAGATGCTCAGTATGCTTTGACATTTCATCATGAATCGTCTTACAAACGAACAACGCTTGCAAATTTTTGAATTTTATTATCAAAATGCGTGCTCTGTTAAGAAAGTTCATTGCGCGCTTCCATTTTATGGTCAGTTTAATCGACCCACTGAAGCGGCTATTCGGGCTATTGTGACTAAATTTCGCACCAAATTTACATTGTTGGACATTAAACCACCAACACGCTTACGTAGAGTGCGAACTGAAGAAAATATCGCAGCTGTATCGGCCAGTGTTAATGATGACCACCAATTTTCGATTCGTCGCCGTTCGCACCAATTGGGTCTCTGTTACTCAAAAACGTGGAAATGCCAAAATTGGACTAAGCGGATGGACCACCTAAGACGCAGCCGCGGTCAACATTTAAATGAAATTATCTTCAAAAAGTAAATGTCATGGACCAATCTAACGTTTCAAATAAAGAACCGATGAGATTTTGCAAATTTTATGCGTTTTTTTTAAAAAAAAAGTTATCAAGCTCTTAAAAAATCACCCTTTATTAAATATAGATGCAAAATGGTCTTGAGCCAGGACAATATCCGAGTTCAAATCAAACACTAATTACTATAAAAATAATATAGTTTTTGTGTTTAGAAAGCCAAATACATCAGAAATTATTATACATGACCCTTCGACATTTTGTCGCATAGTGTTATAGTCGGGAACATCCACAACATTTGAAGTCACTTTAAAGTAAGTTATTTGAATTATTTGTATTAAATATTTTTAATTTCAATCACGTTTATACCAGGAACTTCATCATGAATCTCATCAATGTCTTACTGACATTGATATCTATTCATAAAAAATATTTTTAAAAATCATAAAAATAAAATTAAAAAATTACAGGAAATTAAGAAAAAAATAAAAATATATATTTTTTAAGATTTCATAATTTTCTATTAAGCCAGAAGCAATTTTCAGTAAAATAGCTAAAAAAATATATTTGTAAAGGGTGGTTAAATTGTAAGCGCCGATGTTGAATGTGAACCACACCTAAACGTCAAGTTTTTTTCTGCATTTCATTTGAGATACTCAATCGTGCAACGCGTTAAAGTTATTCAGGCTAATTATGAAAATGGGCGTTCAAATCAAAATGTATATCGTACACTTCGAAGGAAATCATCTTCAGTGATCAGGCACATTTTGACCTCAGTGGACAATAAAAAGAATTCCCGCATTTAGGCGAATTATAATCCAAGAGTGATTTCCTAAATAATTTGTGTTTTATTCAAAATCAACATCGGCCCTTAAAATTTAACCACCATTTATATCCTACCACAAGAAGGTTACGATTTTTTTAATAAACTTTTGGCAAAATTCATTATTTTCAATCCACCATAGTGTCTAGAATTTCCTATTTTTGAAAATCGGGAAATATCTACTTTTTTGCTTATTAAAAAAATTAAGGCAATTTGATAATTATTTTTGTATATCCTACCACAAAAAACATACGTTTTTTAAAATCGTAGTGTCTACAATTTCGCATTTTTTGCTTATACGAAATTCTATCTTTTTCAAATGATTTTGTTTAAACAAAGTTGTTTTAAAACCAAGTAAAAACGGCGTTAAGTTCGGCCGGGCCGAACTTTATATACCCTGCACCATGGATTGCATTCCACAGAGGTTGTCGGTTTTCGTAGAAGTGCAGTAATATTACAGGAAAATATAAAATTTTTAATATAGCCAAACCAAAACAAATACAAATATTGAAAAAAATAATTTTATAAATAAATATAATATTTTAATTATTTCAAACCATTATTTATCTCAAATCAAAAAATAAATTTTCTTACATTTATATTTTCAAAAAGCTTAAATACCATAAATATTGGTAGATAGTGGGTGTTACAGTTAGTTGTATTTCCATTCTATTTTAATTTCAAAAGTACAAATTTTGAAAATCGATTATCAGACGTACATAGTGCAAAATAACCTAACTTCATGATTCAACCATTTTTTTCCGTAAAAGAAAAATTACGAATTTGGGAAAAAACTTTTTATTTTGCGTGTATATGCAGTCAGAGGAATGTATACACCGAATTCCATGATTCCAGCTGCGCCCATTTGGTTGGTACCATTTTTACCCCCTTGACGTTTCTACGCAATTAGAATTTCATCATTCTAACTGTAGTCGTTTAGTTGGTACTATTTTTATCCCTCTGTACCATTGTATCCCTTGAAAGTACGAATTTCGAAAAATCCGTTTATTTTCCGTGTCTACGCAGTCAGAGGACTGTATACTCCGAATTACATGACTCTAGCTGCGGTCATGTTATTGGTACTATTTTTATCCCCTTTTTTCATTTGTCTACGTACCCATTGTATCCCTTGAAAGTACGAATTTGGAAAAAACCTTTTATTTTTCATGTCTACGTAGTCATGTATTCTCCAAATTTCATGACTCTAGCTGTGGTCATTTGGTTGGTACTATTTTTATCCCCTTTTTCTATTTTGGCCCCAAAAAGTACGAATTTCGGAAAATCAGTTTATTTTCCGTGTCTACACAGTCAGAGGAATGTATACTCTGAATTTCATGACTCTAGCTGCGGTCATTTGATTGGTACTTTTTTATCCCTTTTTTCATTTTAACCCCAAAAAGTACGAATTTTGAAAAATCCGTGTATTTTACTTGTCTATGGCTAGATCGTATTTTATGACGATCAAGAATATATATACTTTATAGGGTCTCAGGTCGATTTTTCAAGGTGTTACAAACGGAATGCAAAGTTAGTATACCCCCATCCTGGAGGTGGAGGGTATAACAAATATGATATTTATAAACTGGAATCAGTATGATATGTCGAATGGCTGATTAGAACTAATGTAGCCTCTAACATATGTACTATATCTGTATTGTTGCATGATAATAGTTATGCTATTGCATATATTTATGTTTATAGCTCAACGCTGCTTATTCCTTTTGAGATGCTTGTAGCACTTGTCTATAAACTACTCCATATCCTAACAACTAATCATTTATTTAAAAAGGTTAACATATATTGGTTAAACTTTGGACAATTATAAGTAATAAACCTGATAAAGTTACTCTATCAAACATTACTCGATAGTAGCTGGCAATAGTTCCCTTTATGTTTCCATTCCTTGAGAGACGATTATCTTTCAGAGATGATCGTTGATTTTTGGTTGGGAAAATTTGCATATATTCATACATCAATTCTTCTACAATCCAAAACAACAGGTCAACAGTTGGCCAAGTTGAGACTACTCTACCTCTGCGTGTACTCTCTCTAAACCAAACCATAATATCATTTTGACAACCATATTTTCCACATTGACATTTTCTATCCGACTTTCAAAATACTTACCACACACAGAATTGCTAATAAATATTGCAGATTTATTTTCGATTCACCAACAAGACCCGCTTGATTGGACCTGCAATATTGGCCGATGATGATTTGTATGCCAGCACGTAATATGGGATCTTCATGATTGTAAAAGTATAAAATGTCATATAAAAATTGCATTCCATTTGCCGGAGGTGCTGACGTTGGTTTAGAAGCAAATTCCGCCTTCGACTTGCGGAACGTCTTTGTTCTCTTAGGAGGTCTGGGCGGTGTCATGTCCGGCGGTATGTCTTCTTCGGCTTTGGTTATGTCCACAAAACCTTTGACGCCAATAATCTCTGAAGTAGACAATTTATCTTTCTTGGTCTTCATGATGGGCGAACTCTTTGTCGCTCCTGCGGTTTTACTAAACAAAACCGGATCTGCGCTTCTTGTCATTGTCGTAGTGAAATTGAAATCACTCGTACTTTTGCCAAAGTGATCATCGATAATATCCAAGAGGGGGGCTTCGTTATTGTCCTCCACACGAAAAACATCCAATTGTGTGAAAGAGGATTTCCTAGGAACTTCAGTCATCTCAACTGTGCCGGAGACATCCAAGTGTTCATAGTCTTGTCCGATATTCGAACTGGAATCACTGGGGATGTGTATGGGACTTTGGCGATCGCTAGCAATCGTTGTCTCCTCCACCACTTTAGGTTGGGGCTTTTCGGAGTCCATGAATTTTAAGGAAATTTCCAAAATTTCAGGACGCAGACGTATGCACTGTGAGATCACATTTAGACAGATGCTTTTGATGGAAACTCTGACGGTGGTGTCATCGTATAGACCCTTTGGCCTGCCCGTCAATAAAAATCGGGCCGATATTAAACGAGCCGTGTAGTAAATCAACGTTTGTTCGTACATGGAACCAATATCGACTGGGAGTTGTGGTTGTTGTGTAATTTCCGAATTTTCTCTGCACGGAGAAGTGGAGGTGAGGAAAGGATTTTCTGAAAAGAGCATGAATTACATTCAAATTGTAAAATATATGTGGGGCGGACTTACTTATGAACCTTTTTGGCGTTTCCTGGGGTACATCAATTTCGATTTGTTTGACATCGGCGTTACTTTGAACATCCACCGAATCCAAAGAACGTATTTCGCCCATAATGGCCGTTGACGGCGTGGGAAATGTTTTGCTAGACTCTGGCGATGAATCCTCGATAATGTCCACCTCAGTGCCCAGGCGTTGCAAGGAGCTGACATCTGAAACCAGCGATAGCGAGTCGGCTGTATTAGAGGGACTAACCACATTCTTGGAGCCAGCCGAAGAAGTGCTGGGTCGAAATAGTTTGGTGACCGTTTCCGAAGCTGGAAAACGCAACAACAATTTACGGTATATATAAATATTTAGAACGTGCTTCAAACTTAAAATAAAAACTATCCATTACATGAGTGCATACAAACATACATACGTACGTGAGAGTAGCAATAGATACATAGATGTGTATATAGAACATAAACTATTAACACAACAAACTAAAATTGTTGAAACATGCTTTAAGTAAATATTTGTGTAAATGTTCGTTCGTTGGACCAGAAACAAAACAAAAAACAACAAGATGTCGAGAATGTATTTCCGCACAACAGACAATGGAACGAACGTACGAATGTTTGGACAGGGACGATGATCATCTTTAAAATAAACAACAATTACACTTTAACATGCAACATCCTTCTTATGGTAAAAGTTTGGAAAAAAACAAAGGAGACAAGCAAAAAGCTCGCTCGGTCGGTTGGTCACCGGTCACTTTACTACCCGCATGCAATGTAAGAGGTCCTCGGAAAAAGTCTGGTGAAAACTGTATGGGTTTTCTAGATTGTCTTGCATCATTATTTATTAATTTAGCCCTCTTAACCTGGCTAATCATGCTGCCGTCGTGCTTGCTTATCGTATTTAGTTTTCCCATTCAATGGAGAACTTTTGAACGCAATATGCCATCGTGTAAATTGCAATTGGTTGAATTGCATTTAGCCATCCTTCGATGCTGTTAACGTTTCAAGAAATCGTTACATATTAACACAAATTTATAAACACGAGATGGCCATAAAATCTAACAAGGAGTGTCTTTTATGTCTCACGGATAACAAGTAACTACATAGTATATCGGTATATATGGGGACATTAGAGTTGTTCCCTAAAAATGTTATGGTTATTTTGTTTAATGTTATCATCATTCTCAAAATGTAGCCTGAAGTCATGAGATTTGTTCTATATTATGACCATTATAAAAAGTTAGCTAGAATTTTTTGACGAAAAAAAACTTTAGGAATAGCTTCCCTTAGTCGCACTAACCCTCTGTTTTTGTAAATGTTGACCTATAGAATTCAAAAAATATAAAATTGAACTCACAGAATATCATGTTTTGCAGGTTCTTGCGATAAAAAATGAGTAAGGAACGTATTTCCAAAAGAAATAATTAGCGTGAATTATAACTCAATTTAATAGAAGAATAATAGAAGTCCGGGAGCAAGATGTTTAAGCCTGGCCGTTGAGTGTTTGCGATTGACGACTCCTTTGCCAAATGAAAATATTTGATAAGTATAGTAAGACCGAAAGGCCAAAAAATAGAACATCCAAAGAACCAAACAAGTAAGTAAACTTCAGTCGGCAAAGCCGACTTATATATACCCTTACTCTCAGAGAACATATATGTAAGAAATTTAAGTTTGCTTAGAGCAGGATGATTTGTGAGAAAGGTGCTAGAAGATTTGTGACAAATGGTACCACATTCCACAATTGTAAAAACATGATCAAATATCAAGTCATAGCGGATTCCATGCACCAATACAGAAGTTATGAAGATTTAATTTTTACCTATGATATAGACAATTGTGTGGGAGGTACTTGAAGGGGCATGGCAAAAGCGTAAATATTTTTTATTTAGGTTTAAAGTAATTATAAAAACATTTTCAAATATCAAATTGCAAATGTTTTAAACAAAGATTAATTCACTTTGTGTGGGAGGTACCGGAAGGGGTGTGACAATATCGCCCATATTCCATGTGAATGCAACTTCTGTAAAATCATTGCTAAATATCAATTTTCACAGTATTCTGATCATTCATATAGAAGTATAGTTGTGGTGATTTGTGTGGGAGGTACTGGAAGGGGCGTGGTAAAACTCGCCATATATTGTACACTTAAAGTAATTATAAAAACATTATCAAATACCAAAATATAGCTGATTCCGATTATCCTTGTGGAAGTTATGTTGGTTTTATTTTGTAACATAGAAATATGGTATATTTGGGTGGGAGGTTCCAGATGGGGCATGGCAATTTCGCCCATCTTCGAACTTAAACTAAGTTTGGGGAAAATATTACCATGTCCAAAGATTGAATTGATTCCTTAACTCCTTTCGAGAGTTATCGTGTACACCAGCCAACCAGACGGACGGACATGGTTCAAACAACTTAAAAAATCGTGAAACGGGTTTGGTCCAAACATACTTAGGGTCTTAACCCATTAACGCCCAAAGAAAACTGTGGTTCGGTTGTTTTGGCCGTTTTTCTGTACCCAGCGAGTGGGAACGAATGGGTTAAGTCACTCCTTCATACTACTGTCCAACTAACAAACTACGACGTCTAAAACGTAGCCCAAAATATAAATTAAAAAGTGGTAACTTTTCCGCTATTATCCTGCAGAAATCAACAAAATCGAGAATATTTTTCTAAGTTAGTGGTGAAATGCGGATTGTTTTGGCACTTATTAATAAAAAGAGATTTTTAAACAAAACTGTATCATTACATTTATTGTTCATAATGCTTCTTAACTCGTCAGGAAGCCGAAATTGGAAGATATGATACATTTACAGCTTTGTCCCCATAATAAAGCTAGAAACCCTAAATTTCTATAAAAAAGTTTGAGTGTATGAGAAACAGAATATTTTGTAATTTTCAAAATTTGGAAAGGTGAAAATAGCAGTAAAACAAATACGTAAAAAATAAAATTTTACTTTTCTTTAAACCCAAAAACCACTTTGTGCTAATTTCTGATTTTCAATGTTGTGGAATTCGATCGTTATCGGAATCAGAATTAAAATAGAATTCGGTTTTGAAACAACGATTTCATGACACTATTTCATTCATATCGGAAAAGGTTTTTATTTCCGAAATGGATCCTCCCACAACCTTGAATTTGTTGTCGACTTTAATTGCGAGTCCGACAAAAAAGGTATTCCTCAACAATCCTGAATACCTTAATTTGCGATATTATTAAATAGGTAGCATTCTAAAGATGAAAACAATATCAAATGAAACAAACAATTCAATCGTAAAAATGTAGATGTTATGTCCCTTTTCCTAATATATAATTGCCCTCACACAGCCGGGAGTAATTGTACTAATTTACGAAAAAATATATACAAATCGTCCAAAAAATATGAAATTAATTTCCCAAGAATTTGCTTCCCTTTCCACATTGTGGTTATTACGAAACTTTGTTCGTATGTTCCAAATAAAATATCATGGATATATTTTTTTATTTATTAAAAAATCATCCCCTTCGAATTTTTATGTGACAAATTTGATTTTTTAAAATATGCAATTATGGATAATACTGGATAAAAGGAAAATTTGTCCATATATTGCTGGTGGTTATTCCAAAATACACAAAGAAGAAATTTCATCGTTTTGGGAGTTCCCAATAACTATTTAAAATAATAAGACTTTGGCAGAATGGAAAAGAAACTATTTCATAACATTTTGGATTTGGCGAAGATGGAAAATTATCGCGAGGGTAATGGAGGGGTTCACCCAAAAGCTTCAGCTTTTATGAACTGCAGAACATGTAAGAGGACAGAGGACACTTTCGTTTTGAAGGTTTGGAGATTAACAAAACAATAGTTCTATAGAAGGGGATAAGGAATCTTCAATCCATTTGGAAATATAGATTGGAACGCCCTCTCCATTGTCTAGTAAATCTCTTCCATCATCTCGAACGCCGTAGATATCAAAGACTAAAGAAAAGTCAGCTGTGGACCGAGACTGAAGCGCAGAAAACATGGATCGACCTGCTTTACTTCTTTAAAGATTATAAGACTGAGACAAAAGTTTACCTAATGAAGATTAACCACTACGTGGAAAAAAATACTAGATTTGAGCTAAACAAAAATGTATTTGAAATACAGGGTTTTCCAACAAGAGGTGTTATTTTGAATCGCGCGGTATTTCGGTAGCTGTCACTTTATTTTTTCCATGCTTTTTAGATTTTATTCGTTGACATTTGACAAGTAGAAACTACGCCATTACTTAAAATGGAGCGATACACGCTTCAACAACGCATTGAAATTATTAAAATTCATGAATGAAAATGATCCGGAATTCCATCGAAAAACCATCTTGACTGATGAGGCCCATTTCCACCTCGGTGGCTACGTCAACAAGTAAGATTGTCGCATGCGGGGCTCAGAAAACCCAAGTGTTATTGTTGAGAAGCCTCTCCATCCTCATCGTGTGACTGTTTGGTGCGATTTATGGTCCGGCGAAAATGAGGTTAGATCAACAGTTACGGTGAATAAACAAACACATAACATATATTGCTGAGGTGGCAGCCCTTGGTCGAAGAATTCATCTTTGAGTCAATCCTGTACGTAGAACCGGCTGCCGTGGGAATGGATGGAATGGATTACGGTGAATGGATTGCGCTATCGAGAGATGATTATAATTTTTTATGGTCGGAGTTGGATGGTATTTGTTGGAATATACGAAGTATTTACGAATAGCAACCCTATCATATTTTGCATTTTCTATGCTGACGTTTATCCTTTTGTCTCATGCCTCATTTGTGTTCTTCCTTTTTTATCGTTACATTTATAAGATTATTTCTGAGAAATACATTTCTAAAAGGTCTGAATTTGAACTCTGCAAATAAAGCACGCGTTTATTGAAATGCTCCGAGTGGTTTAATCTTTAATTCCAACAGTATTGATTTGGACAACGTTTACTTTCAACAAGGCGGCGCTACGTGCCACACAAGCAACGAAACCATTGCTCTTTTACGGGCCGGGTTATCTCTCGAAGAGGTGATCACAATTGGCCTGCGAGATCTTGTGATTTAACTCCGTGCAAATTCTTCCTTTGGGGCCACGTGAAAGATAAGGTCTACGCCAACAGCCCAGCGTCGATTCAATACCTCAAACATAGAATTCGTGAGACTATCGAGGACATAGGGCAGCCACTTTGCGATTTTGTTATGGAAAATTTCATGAAAATTATATGGTCGTAGTGGCATTTCATCATTATTAAAAGCATACCTTCCTCTTTATTATGAAATAAACATCCGATCATTTATCTCAAAAAATTGCATTTTTTCTTTGAATACCAAAGTAACACTTCTTGTTGGAAAACCCTGTATATTTCACATTGCCTCTGTAAATGGGAATTCCGAACACAATTTTATAATAGTATAATTTTATAATTAATTTTATAATAGGGGTGAATATTGGTGATAATTTCGGCAAACATTGAAATTTGGAAAAAAATAAAAAAAGAATATCATTTTCGAGTTTATATCAGAAAATTGTATACACAGTCCTTCAACAAAATGGTTGCAAAACTAGTGCAATTACAATTTTCAATCTAAATCAGCAGTTTTTTCTATCAAAAGTACATCTTGAGTGCATTTTGAACACCCACTTCTACTACCATGGTATTATCGCTTTTATTGTTTGTATTTTTTATTTTCTTTTGCAACCGACATAATCAAAAACCAATTCATCATTTGACTACTACATACTTCATACATTTTACAATACACATTGCCGAAACACGTTGGAGTTCGTGTAAACAATGCCTTCGTTTACCAGCACACAATTGGGTTTTTCGAACTAAACAGCTCTAATTCCCCCATACAAAATCATGCTAAAAGAAATTAATCCTGGTGCATGTTCCATCTACATATTTGCGTATTACTACTTTGCGTATTTACCTGCATTGAAATTATTAAAGAATGTGGTAAAGGCGGCATTGCTTGATTTTGCAGGTGTTGTTGTTGCGGAGCCAGCATCGCCGGTAGCACCAGTACGTGTACCACCCTCCTCCGACGTTGCGGCTGTGGCTGTGTGATGAACGTCGACGGCAGCACTGTTCGAATGCATACCTTGAACGACTAAGCCCCTTGAGATGCCAGCCTTAAATTCAATGCTATTGACGGATTCATTGTCTGTGTTGCACAATTGAATTGACTTTTCATCATCCGACGAAAAGTTGCCAAGGAATTTTTGCGTATCGCCACCAACATCATCATCCTTCATCTTCAATCCGGTGCCACCAACATGGCCGGAAATAGTTTCGTTGATTACACTTGAAGAGGTTTTTGCGGTGAAATCAATGTTTCCTAACAATGAGGCATGTGTGTGTTGGGAGTCATTCATTTCAGACAATGTTGTAAAATCCCCATCATCATCATCGTCGTCATCATCTGCCTGGTTGTTGTCGTTGATGTTGATGTTGCTGCTGTGCGATGGTGTTCGTACATCTTCATCCACATAATCAATATCGACACATTCACTAATGCTGCGTGCTGCATATCTTTTCAGCTGCTTTTGCTGTTGAGTTGAGGTGGCTGCCACGCCAGATGCTGTCTTATTTGCTGAATATTGTTGTGGTTGCAACAGTATAATATCACTCGATGTTTGCGATGCTGTGATATCTGATTAATATAAATAGGCAGGAAGACAAACAAACAAACAGACAAAAATACGAAATAGTTGGCAGAACATTTAATTGAGGAATAACACGGAGTGTGCATGATTGGATATGAAATAAGTACCTGTGCATACAAAGCGCTCACTTACTTCAAGACTGTCATAAATCGAAAAAGGGCGATTTAAAGATTTCAATTGAATACAGGAAAAAATAACGACACGTTCACCTATCAATCGGTCGGTATCATATATATTATATGATTTTTTTACACAAGACGGAGCATTAACTCAAAATCGCGATCTTGGCGTTATGACAGCCTTAAAGTAATTGAGCCGTATGTACGTCGGTCGTATGTGTGTTTCAAAATAATTCATAATACGTAATTGGAGACATCACATTTTCCATATTCTATGTAAATTTATTAGTGAATGGTGTTAGGAAAGCTGTTAATAATTACAAACAAATAACATTCAAGAAAAGTACTCTAAATTTGTTGTTAAAAATTAGTATGCATTTGTATAAATTTCTGCGAAAAGAAGCGACATTTTCTTTGTCCTTTCGCTGAAAAGTGTCCAGTGTATTGTTTTTAGCAAAATGTAAACATTTGTGTTATGTTCGTAAATGAGAATAATTTTGAATTTTTCATTATTTCAAATTATTACATTTCTTCAGAAACAAACACATAAGTTTTTAAAATATCATCTCTACCCAATTTCACCCAAACTTATAGATGTCAAAATCAACACAAACTGAAAGGACAAGAGGGAAAATCCTTCCCCAACAAGAATTAAAAATATCCCTTAGTATTTGGAGTATTTAAGACCATTTGGAAAATGTCTGCCTTATATTCACTTGTTACGTACTCTACTTTTATAGCGAGAATGCACACCAAAAAGTGATTATGTCCACATTTAATACTTTTAAGGGTGAATAAAGGCAAATAGATATCAGTTAGAAACGTGAAATTACGATTTTTCCAAATTAGGTGCCAACCAAACGGCTGAAAGTTAGCGCGTAGGCTCCTCTAACTTAGTGTACAACAATTGGGATTGCAGATGGGTAAACTCTAACTGCTTGAGAGGGATACAATTTGTTTGTTATTCCTAACAAGGACTGAAAATATTTAAACATATTTTTTAAGATTACTTTTTGAATACACTTGACGTATTATTTTGAGATGTATAGTCGAGGGCTAACACCCTGTTTATATACTAGGCCGGGCTGTTGTCCATACATAAAATTAGGATTGTTCAATGATGATTTCCAAAATAGTTCGTCCCGTAAACAAGCCGTCTGTGAGCTAAACGCTGTTGAAAACACATATACAAATTATATATTTTTTTTCCAATGTAATTGTTTATGTTGAACTTTTGTCAAATAGAATTATTTCTGAATTAATTGCTCCTTGAAAGCAATTTAAATATAATCATGGCTTCGAATAAATTATTGGACGACCTAAAAAATCATGTCGTCCGTCTCCGCTGGGTCCCGAACGGACATAGCAATATTATAGGAAATGAAATGGCAGATGAATTAGCCAGACATGGTTCATCCATTGAAACCTGGCATATTTTGCTGACTGTTTGAATCACACAAATGGTCAGAGATGAATTCAACGTGGAACAGTTGTCAACCTGTAGGATTGCTAGGGCAACTTGGCCAAAGGTAGATGGACAAAAGACCAGAACTCTACTGGATCTAAGCAAAATAGAATTACGTATGCTAATAAGTATCTACACTTAGGAGATTATATAATTAATAACATTGAGCAAATCGCCACCCGCACTACCTACTGAGATTATCGAAAGGTCTAAACTGGATTATGGGTGGCTTTTAGAAGCACTGATGAACAAACTGAAAATCGATGGTCTCAAAGAAAGACCGAGAACCATAAAGGTATGTCATCACTGTGCTACCGGATGGCGTTCTCGAATGTCATCTAAATTTCCGTCTTTCTTTTATTCTTCCACTTCTCTCTCCATATTATCACTATTTTTCAGATACCAAGGTACAATGGATCCAGACGGGTGCACAGAATGCGGGAGCATTCTTATACTTCAAACCTAACCATCTGTTGTCGTTTGATAGGTATCATTTTTATTGATTTTGCCCCAATTTCACTCCCTACAAAGGGGAATGTCTATTAGGGCGCGTTGATTTGTATGGATGAAAAAAATTAAAAATCTTATAGCAAAAACGTAATCTACATTAAATTCTAAGAAAATTCTCCGAAGAAACTATGGGTCTAAAATAAAATCCTAATGCCCGCCTCTAGACTTGAAAATGTATATGCACGCCTCTGCCAAAAAATAAATGTTAAAAAAACAGCTTTTTCCAAAAAGAAATACAATACAATACAATTGTTTAGTAAGGTAGTTCTTTTGCACTTTATATTTTTCTACACTCAAATTTTTTTTCGTTAAAAAATATTCACCCAATCATATAAATTTTCAAGTCGAGAGGCGCGGATTAAGATTTTATTTTAGATACATGGTTTCTTCGGAACATTTTCTTAGAATTTTATTTCTTTATTTATTATGAATTACAATACAAAGTAAATTTATATTCTAATTTTGGGTCCAGGGATTGAGCCGGGGTGACTAAGACCATTGTAGCTAGTTATTGCAGCGAAAGACCAGAGCCTCTGGTGGGAATCGAACCCACAACCCCCACGCTGATAGCCGAGCACACTACCAGCCCGACTACCGGGGCGCTCGAGATTTTTATGTAGTTTACGTTTTTTTCTATATGATTTTAAAAATGAAAATCAACCCGCCCTAATGTGTATACCAAATATTAAGTTGTGAGGGAAATTTTTTTCGAAATATTATATATTTGTTTTTTTTTTCAATCGAACGAGAATTGCTTCTTCCTTTTCTATTCAAGTATTTTCTAAACAATTCAATGTGTTCATCCTTGAACATTAACACACACATTAAAATTTCGTAAATGGAATTTGTCCATACATTAAATTTCTTAATTTGTTTGTTCTTAAAACATGGGAAGTTCATTCAATTGTAAGATTTCTTTGCTAGATCTGCTGTCAGATTTCAATAACAAAAATAAAATTAGAGAATGAAAATAAATGACTTTTGGCCAAAAGAAAAAACTTCCTTCGTAAGAAGAAATTGCTTAATCGAATAGTTGGAATTTGAATGTATTACATTCAGAACACATAGAAAATCAATCAAATCGATCACTAATCAAACAACACAAGAACTATGTATGACAATCTGAATTTGTAATATTATTCAGTTTTTTTTTTCAGATGATTCCACATCCTATTGGTGGAGGCAAATTATAGACTTTAGTGAACTTTCACTTTATCATTTAGTATATAAAAAAACAAACAGCATGTTTTTTGAAACTATTTCCGTTCGTCTGAGACGTACGATCGAAAATCACTCAATTATTACGAGAAATCTATATACCACATGAGTCTATAATTCGTTGTGTCTATAGAAAAGCACATAAAGAGTTTTATAGAATTCGTGTAATAATTGAGTGGTTTTTGATCGTTTGCTTCAGACAACCGAAAATAATTTCAAAAAACTGGCCTTTGAATTCTATAAACCGTAGATAAGAAATATTTAAGCTACGAGCTCTTCGCTACGAATTATAAACTCATGTGAATAATTTAAAACAAGTAAGGAAAGACTAAAGTCGGTCGGGGCCGACTATATGATATCCTACATATTCTACTCCACTACAATTCAATTCGGTGAAAATCACGAACGTCATTTGTATGGAAGCTATATATAAATCTGAATCTAATCCTCTTTTACCATAGACGTTTCTAGTGTAAATAAAAGTTGTCCTGCCGAATTTGAAGGAAATCGGAATGAAGGAAATCGGTTAAGGTATGAGGTTTCTACAGCGGGAGTGAAATTTGTATGGGAGCTGTATCTAAATCTGAACCAATTTGACACATTTTTACCACAGATGTTTCTAGTTGAAATATGAGGTGTTGTGCCAAATTTGATCAAAATCGCTTAAATTAAATGTGGTGTTGAGCCACTTTTGATCAAAATCGCTTAAAAAGTTAAATCGGGAGCGACATTTGCATGGAGGCTATATATAAATCTGAGTCGATTTGACCCATTTTCACCAGAAATGTTTTTAGTTGAAATATAAGATATTACGCCAAATTTGAAGAAAAACTGTTAAATTTTACGGTTTAATTGTCGTCATCGACGTGCACAAATCGTTTGTGTCAAGCTTCGTTTGAATCAGACAATAATTACGACCTGTATCGTGATTACAAGAATAGATGGGCAGACCGACATGGCTAAATCGGTTCAAAAAGTGATTCTATGTCGATCGGTATAATAAACGATGGGTCTATCTCGCTTCCTTTTGGGTGTTACCAACAAATACACGATACAGGGTATAAGCCTGTGGTGTAGGGTATAAAAACAGGCCCTTGTTGTTGGCGACAATGTGATCAATTATTTTTTCCATTAAGTGAAAAATAATCATTTTATCGCAATTTAGTTATAATTAAAATTAATTTGTTGTTTCCCGCTTCTATCTGATAAAACTAAACATATTTGAAGTGTGAAACTATAAAGTTCGTTAGTTCATTTCCATTATCAGTAATCGATCGTAAGCAGCAGTATACCTAGGGATGACCAACGATATTTGTCGAAATATTGATAAATAAAAATAAAAGCAAAAAAACACCAACTTAAGAGAATTGTAGTATTTTATTTGCATGCCCTGCCAGAATGTTTGGTACTAAAAAATTATTATATTTAAACTTTTAACAAATTTGGAAAAGAATGGAATGTTTGGTACTAAAAAATTTATTATATTTACACTTTTAACAAATTTCGAAGAGAAGACATATCTCCTCAACATTTTTTTCCTATATAATATGTATTAATACGGGCACATACGTTAATTCGTACAGTTCAATATATTGAGGACAGCATGTTGGCCTTAACCAATTAGCAAAAACTTTGTTGATCTATAAGAAAACTTAAAATGGCTACAAATAAAAATACAGATTTTTCCACAAATTCACATTTTTTCTCCTCTTGATTTTTTGCAATGTTCTCAAAGAAACTATCATATTCATAATAACTAATGGAAGTTTGAAAGTGTGTTTTAATAATGATAATAAGTTATATTAACCTTTGAGTATTATTTGTATATATGATCGTAGTTTTTATATTTATTTTCTAAGTACTTCCAAAAATTTTTATGGAATGGGATTAGATAAGAAATAAAAAATTACAACCATTTTTCTCATGATTTTATTATGAATTTAATTTCTTTCAATTGGGAGATATTCGAAAGCGAGATAGTTACGGTCTAAAGGCTCTTTCTTTTAATTTAAAAAGAACATAAATTTCTACAAAACTTATTCAAATTTTATAGAGATTAGTTTATCTCAACATTCTATTTGTTTTTCTTGGAAATTTATACTTCGTTCACAGAAAATAAAATTGATTTCGATCGTAACTTCTCATTACCGAATCCCGCAAAATTGCAAAAATTGTGATTGGACACCACATTATAAGATGTCAATCAATAACAACTTCCGAAGATCAATGCATTTTCATTCGAAACAAAATAATGCTACAAATAGACGAAATATTTATCTTTTCAATATCTTCATATTCCACAAATTGTCTAAGAGATTTTTTTAGTATTTTTACTTTTCTTTCTTTTTATACATTTTCATTTTTCCCACAAGTATACAACAATGTAACATTAACAAAAATATTCAATAATGCTTACAATTCAGAACTAACCCCAATATCTTCCAATAATGAATTAACATGGAGGAATTTACAACAATTAGAAAATATACGAAAAATACAAAAAAGGCGAAATGTTTTGCTGGATGTTTTATTAAAAGTAGGACTCTGCTGGATAACACTTTAAAGCAGGATGTATGATCTGATCAACATACATACATATGTGGTGTGTGTGTGTTAGTAGTTTAGTTTTCGGTATAATTTTTTCCAAATAAAACTTTCAGTACATACCTTGAGATCTACAAATTCTATCTACGGTTTTGTCTACTTCGTCAAAAGTTTCCATATGAAATATCTGATGCTTTAGAGTATTTCTACTCTTCAGATAAGTGACATGTTTCAAACTTTTATCGTTGATGAGCTGCAATAGCTGAGGCCCAATATGAGGATTGCTTTTAACATCCCTACTGGAGATGCCATCCAAAGACTGAAGAATTGTATTGATCACCTCAAGAGCGGCATTTATAACGGAATGTTGCGTAGTGGGCGTTGAGCCAACTAAATGCAAACAATAATCATAGATTTCCAAAAGCTGACGAGATTCTTCAGAATTGTTCGTCTTGTTGGATTTATAGTTTGAGAAGGAATCCTCGTTGTCGTTGACGTCCAAGGTGAAACCTTTGATGATGATAACAACAAGTTGTCGCAGGAAACCCAGAACTCCAATAATGGTATTAGTTTGGTGGTCGTTTAGAAGAATTTCTAAAAGAATAAGTATTTGGTTAACAGATATTTTGATTGTTGACTATATATAGACAATAACATACCTATAACTTTATTAAGAGCATACTGCGCCATTAGAGCTTTGTTGCAGGCATGCTCAATCAAATTGATGCAGTTCTGTGCAGTACATCTTCTTTTCACAGCACAATCAGAGCCGATGTTTTCGATGAAGGCCTGAAATGGGTTATTATTTAATTATATACACTTTCTGAAGAGTAAATTCATTTGTCTCTACCTCAAATAATTTACACGTTTCACTGTCCGACAGACCTTGTTGTATGTGTTTGCCGAATTTCACCACAAACTCACTTAGAGTTTCTTGCAACATCGTCTCCTTTCGCCTGCTGATGACTCTCATGCAGGGCAAGAGATTTTGGGCATACCATCGAACACTGTGTTCACGTATTTTAGGTGCATAATAACCAAATATCCGCAGGCATATACGAAGTGATCTGAAAAATACGAAAATTAGGAAAAAATTGCATGAAAATTTAGAAAAATTAAAATCCATTGAAAAAAATTAAATAAATTTAAAATATATAAGGGTCTATTTCTGTAACTTATTTACATTCGTCTGAGGCGAACGGTCAAAAACCACTCAGCTATTACTTTGATTTATTTATTTTAACTTGTAATTCAAAGCCATCGGGCCAATTTAAAACAAATTACAAAATGTATATATAATACTTTTTTAACATGGCTAAAAAACTATTCAATAGAATACCTGAATTCTATAATACGCTGATAAGAAATATTTTTGCTACGAGAGCTTTACCTGCTTTTCTATAGACACAACGGGTCTAATAGATTTCTCGTAATAATTGAGGGATTTTGGATCTTTCGTCATCGGCAAACGAAAATAAGTTACAGAAACAAGCCCTTAAATTATATTTTCAATTCAATAGTAAAAAATAGAAAGCTCATCTCCAAATGCCTACGGAGTACAATAAATCAAAACGGTGCCTGAAGGCACTAATTGACGCTCCCATTAGAGCGGTCACGTAAACCAAAAACACTAAATGTCGAACTTCAAAAACAAGTCGATAATTATAAGAAAGAACTAATTTGTAGGACCCCGCTATTAAAGGTAAGAATTGATCAGATAACATACCCTACACCTAAGCAGGTAAATGCTTTTTTCAGGAGACCAATTTTTTTTAACGCCCAAAAGGAAAAGGAGAATCTCTTTCTGAGTTGATCTAGCAATGTCCGTCTATCTGCCCATCTTGTTCTTGTAATCAAGGTACAGGTCGCAATTATTGTCCGATTCTTAGAAAAATTAGCGCATGTAAATTTTGCGGACCAAGGACGAATGCTATTTAATTTGAAGTATATCGGTTCAGATTTAGATATAGCTCCCACTTAAATGTCGCTCCCGATTTGACTTTTTCCGCTCTAGAAACCACATATTTACTCGATTTGCTTTAAATTTGGCACAGTACCATATAATTCAACTATGGTGAAAATGATTTAGATATACAGCTGCTGTCAAAAAAAAATAGCAGCGACGAGATAAAAAAAGAAAATTATTAGTTTTGCTTCGAAAATCCTAAAACTTTTTACGGTGATTGAAAGGTGGTATTGTACCATTCTTAATCTGGCTTTAAATAAAAAATAAGTTTTTGTAATTTTGAGATTAGGTCTTTAGAAACATTTATGTCAAAAATGAGACCAGTCAAAAAAAAATAGCAGCGCTAATAAAAACTAAATATATTTTGTTTCAATTCGCTTTAATTGACAACTTTTTTGAATAATTAGTTAAATAAGGATATTTTCTTGAATTTAATACTTAGTTGTACTGACTTTTTGGCTTATTACTGCTATATAACGCCATTTCATTGAGTCGACTAGTCTTTTACAACTTTTACCCGATATTTTTGCCCATACCACTATAATATCGTGTCAAAGCTCGATATTGTTTTCAGTATTGAGGTCTCACTCATTTTAGTCATCACACTTAAAATTGTTGATTATATTGAAAAACAAGCCCAAGCTTGATCCTCCCTATTTGACAGTTTTGGTACTATACCAGGAGAAGTATTCCGTGGACGTCCTACAAACTGTCGAGGGACTGTCCACCATATAAAACAATTTTTGATTCAATTTACCATAAAACGTGCACCCACTTGTTGGTTGGCTGCTGCAGGTGTGTTTTTGCGAATTGCAATTTCTTTGTGACATCTCTTTTATTTTTAAGTGGGACTTTTCTCGGACTTCTGACCTACAGATTATGTTTTCTTAGTATTCTATCAACATTTTAAACTCTCAAAGATGGACAGACATTGTTTTTTTTTATTTCGGTGGCGGGAATAAGTGGGTCTTTTGTACTAGACGTTACTATTCGGCGAATGGTTGCAGGTGATATAAACTGATTTTTTGACGTGTTTTTATTTTTCCTTTTTATAATATCGAATTTCTGATGAATGGAACACTGGAAAAAATTCGAACTTCACTATATGATTTACCCTCAGATTTCAAACTTTTTATATGAACTAGATTTTGCTCTCCTAACATTTCAGAAGTAGTGTAAATTTCATAAAATCTTACTTATAACATCAAATCGAATTGAAAAGTTGAGATAAAATTCCTTTTATTTGAGATTTTTTTGAACACTGCTATTATTTTGGCCGGTCCAAAATGTCGAATAATCCAAAAAATGTGAAATTTCTTAAGTAATTAAAATCATATCATCAAATAAACAATTATTTTGTGTTTGTAACCTCATAACACAGCACTTAATGCAGAAGAAGCTTTAAAAAAATAATCACACAAATAAATACATGAAAATGTATATTAATCTGTGGTGCGCTGCTATTATTTTGACCCCAACTGTAGGTCCCACACACATTTCGCTCCCGAATTTAATTTTTCCGCTCTAGAGATCATATAATTTAACCAATTTTCTTCAAATTTGGCACAATACCGTAGATTTCAACCAGAGACGTGTATGGTGAAAGTTATTCATATCGGTTCAGATCGTTTCATATTTAAATATAGCTCCCATACAAATTTTACTCTCGATTTGATTTTTGTCCGCTCTAGAAACTATATATTTTAACCGATGTTCTTAAATTTTGATAAAACATCTTATATTTGAACTAGAAAGACCTATGGTGACAGTGGGACACATCACCTCAGAGTTTATATAACCCACATGTGTCTTTCCCGATTTAACTTTTTTCTCTCAGGCACATACCTTCGCAGATTTTGATCTAATTTGGCAGAACACGTCGTATGTCAGCTGGAAACATTCATTGTGAAAATAGGTCACGTCGGTTAATGATACCAAAAACAAAATCTTTCCCAATTTCACCTCCACGAATTCAATTTTAATGTGAAAGAAAGAGGAGGGTAGACGTCGCCCGTCTTTTCTTAGCCTTTCCTTTCTTGTTTGTTACAAGTTTTGCATTAGAGTGAATTGTGTGAGATCAATTCATATTGCTATTGCATGACACACAAATAAGAAATGGTAAAAACAAAATAAATGAAATTAGCCCTCATTTTCACCACCTCTGGTTCATCCTGAAATGATTATCAAATGTCAAATTTGTATGTGTCTGACATTTGTAAATCGACCTTATGTAATTTCAGCTATATTTCCCATGCAGTGTGAAAAGCCTATTAGTTATAGATGTCAAACTCCACTCAAACTGGCTAGCTCTGATTGTATGTTATCCAGACGAAAATGGCGGTTAATATATATAATGTAAAGAATTTATCGAAACCCATACATATTTAAATATGTTGCGTAAATTCGCTTATAAGTCCATGACTAAATTGTAAATATAATATGCATTATCAGGATAAGAGCTTTCTTCATGCGCTACATTTAGGTTTCTCCTTTAAAATATAATTATACTCTTTATTTATTATACGCTTTATCAGGATTTGTCATTTCTTCCGACACCTTTTTCTTCTATATTAATTTTTGTTATTTTTAAACTCGAGCGAAAGCGAACGTCGCTGCCATTTTTGATCTAACTGCCCCTCATGAGTTGACTCATGCCGTTCTTATAACAAAATCAGATGAAATTTGATAATTACGTTATGTTTCACCTAGAAAAATCTACAGTGAAAATGGGTGCATATTTTGATGTAGACATGTAATAAATTAGACCATGCCATCTGTAAATTTGGATCTTAAAAATGAATGTCTTGATTAAAAAGACTTTGGAGATAAATGTCGCTTATAGTTTTATGCCCAGAAATGTTTTATTTCATATATTGGACATTCAACCAGTCAATTATGTTTCGCAGTTGTGCCACAACTCCAGAGTCATGTCTGCTTTTCTACATTTTTATTCAGACATTTCGTCAACGTATGTTGACTTCTTCAGGGGATCTCGTCTGTGTTTTCTTTGACTTTGTTTTGTCAATTTTAAGGGGAATCCATAAGCTTTCCAAAGTTAATCTCATTTTCTCGATTTTCTCTGCCTAATATTTTTATATAATCGAGATGTACTGGTGTTGTGACAAAGCTGGGTTTAAGCGAATTAACTATTTATTGATAATACAATATTTTTAGTAAAAAAGTCGAATGGTTGATTTTCCTTTTTTACGCCTAAACCCCTATTCCATCCTGTTGCTTGTTATTGAACATTGCAAACAAAAAATGAATATATAATATTCTTTACCAGAGAGTGATGGACTCCGGTATTGTATCGGGGATGACTGAACTTCGAAGAAGGTCAATTTAAAAATACTCGACATTCGAAGAAAAAAACCTGAGCATCAACTGATAATAAAATAAAATAAACGATGACTTGTCTACCAGTTAATACAGCACAAAACCAATTAAGCAGAAATTTGCAACCTTTGTATTAGTTTGTTATAAATAATATGTTGTTGTTGTATGATCTTGTTTGTGTTGTCCGTTTAATCTGCTTCATATAATCTGCGTCATTTGACTCCAGGTTCATGAAGATGAATGCGTCCATAGAGACCTGGGGACCAGCTGAGTTGGTTTGTCTGAGCTCTTAAAAAGGTGACAAAACTATATCTTGGTGCTAATTTAAATATCAAGAGCACCAATGGGAATGTATGAAGGTCTTCATCTTAATACGAAGATGTATAGGCTTAGATAGGCATATTATTCCTGTACATTAGGAGCAGACGAAATAAGACAACGGAGGTATTATTTTATTCTAAAACCTGGGCAAGCCAGTGGGTATGCATCTAAAGACTGTAACGATTTTATTGCTGGCCTCGAGAATAACTCCCGGCAGTGTGTTCAGGGTTTTAGGGTCGAATACATATTATAAAGATATTAGGTAGCAATTATAAATATATAATTATTAAAAATATATAATTAAAAAAGACTCGTGTATGTTTTTTTGAAGTTAATACCAAATCACTACTTCTCGTCTAGAGTCGGAGAATGGCCATAGATTGGAATTCGGAAGTTAAAGAAAACAAATAAAAACAACTGAATGTGACAAATGCGCAATGAAAAATATGAATGGCATTTTTTTGTCCTGATCCTTACAGGAAAGTCAGTAATTAATATTCACAGCACCGATTGGTAGGACCAAAATACATACGACAACTAAAAGAATGCTATGAGCAATTTAATTTTTTATTTTATCTTGTGTTGAATGTCCATATATATGCGTGATTGATATGCGTATATAACTTTGAATACTAGTATTATTTAAATCGAAAATAAACGATATGCGTATCTTTCATTTCGCACTATCGGTGCGGTACGACGCAAATGATCCAATAAGAATACAGCGACCTAAATATACATGAATGTATGTACAGTGATTGTCATTAATATTCCCATGAAAACTAAGACTTATGCTTAAATGTTCATATCTTAAGCATGTTATGTACCATTACAAAGACTGTTAATGTTATGAAGTAAATGCCAACGGATTATAGAAGTATGTACACTAGGGCGTACCTCAAAAAAAAAGTTCGCCGTACACCTTCGAATATGAAGTATTATTGAAAGGTAGTTTCAAAAAAAAATTTTTATTTTTTTATGCCGAACGTAGGGGTCGCGCTTTTACATTTTTCTATATAACTTCTGCATTTATAAACGGATTTTAAAGTGTGATACATCGATGTTTTTGTCCGATTTTTTTGTCTTTGAAGTCATTGAGCTCAAACATGATTCATGATTTTATGCGAGCTTTAATTTTCGATTATTAGAGTGGTACATTAGGGTAGTAGCAACTGAGAAATGATGGGTAAGTACCAGAAGGGGGTGCTTGAGCTCAATGACTTCAAAGACAAAAAAATCGGCCTCGTCGAGACAAAAACATCGATGTATCACACTTTAAAATCCGTTTATAAATACAAGTTATATAGAAAAATGTAAAAGCGCGACCCCTACGTTCGGCATAAAAAAATAAAAAATTTTTTTTTGAAACTACCTTTCAATAATACTTCATATTCGAAGGTGTACGGCGAACTTTTTTTTTTTTACTTGTAACCTGGTACGCTCTAATGTACACATATGTGTCATTCGCATAAAATATAGATAATGTTCTATTATATGGTGATTTCAATACAAATCGAAGTCATATAAATAATTGTAACCGCAAAAACACTGTCTTCGTCTTATTATTTACTAAAGAAATGGCCAAAAAGTGCTTAAATTTCATAAAGTAGAATTGTATAAAACAAATGACCGGTACCGGGAAAACGCATCAATAGACATAGCTACGATTGCCATGGTAAACATTACCACATTACCAAGCTCGGTATGTGAAATTATTATTCTTATTATCCAACTCATAAAAATGCAACAAGTGTTGCTAGTAAACGGCAAATGGGAAGAAGAAACAACAAACCCATGTATAATAGTAGTTAGTCATTTTCTTTCGTCTTCTTCTACCTTCTAGCTCTGCCTTAAGCCGCACAAGTACACACAACGTTCTTGTTGTTAAACTTCACCACAACCCACATCCTCTACTGCGTACTTACCTATGATTACCATTTCTCTTTATCTCCCCATACAGATCCATTAGAATTCGATGCACCCTCGTCTTCTCCAACACCCGGAATATCTTGTTCAAATTCTCCTCGGCACTAGTTCTGACAATGGAGTCCAAATCCTCACAAAATAGCAACAAAATGTTCACAGCCTTGCTACAGAATGTGGCATAATTAAGATGGGCATGCATCGTCGGGGAAATTATGCATTCCGCTATGCGCTGGAAGCATGCAATTTTCTCTTTTTGGCTAAAACGAAATATTAATGGCCAATGTATTTATCCATGACATCAGATTTCCTCTTAATTTGGTACCTGCATTCGGTGTTCCTTAACTGATCAACTACCTCCGTAAAGGTATTCACAATATTGGTTTTATCCATGTTTGGCTAATTGGAATACTTCTGATGTAGCCTAGTAACTTTACGCCATGTTTTAGGTTTATTTCGCTTATTTCTTGAATTATTTTTTCACTTTTTACTGCTTTTGTTGGCTCACAAAAAACCAAAACAAATCAAAATCTGACATTTGCTATAAACAGTGTTGGTAAACGACAAAATAGAGTATTGCACTCAACCTAATACAATACGTCGACGTCGGCCTCTTTTAGGTCTACGCCGTCTCGACTAAGCGCTGTTCACACATTAAGATTTGTTGTACAAAGAATTTACTTCTGTAAAGGCTAGATTATATACTTTATAAGATCTAGAATTATATAAAACGTATTTTCCATCGAAAAACGCTAAATTTGTTTTTCATCATAAACTATTTTAAAGTTGTCGAATATATCTTAAAGTGTAAACTGTGCTTTTTACCGCATTCAGATAAAAGACAAAATTCAGGATTTCAGCTTATATGGAGCTAAATCAGAAAAAAAACTGATACCCGAAGGCGTTTGGATATGTTACTTTTTACGGCTTAAATCAAGAATACCGACTCAGTTGCAAACAATATTTTTGACATTTTATTGTGTAGATTTTTTAATTCCGGAGTTAGGCCTCCAAAATTTTGCAAACATATTTATTGATATCTTTGTTATTTATTGCCAGATTTGCATAAAATTAGTTTTATTGGAAAGGGTATGTGATTTTAAGAAAATAAAATATTTCATTACGGCCCATATTTCCCGAGTTAAGGGCCACGAAATTTTGAATTTATAAATTTCGTTCGATTTTTATGATTTTGTTGGAAAGGGGTTTTAATTCTGAGGAAATAAAACTTAGATTATTTCTTCTGTGTGTTATTTCAGATATCTAATTAATGATATTTTCAATAATAACCGATTTGAACGAAATTGATTTCGTTTCGAAATTTCTTTCAAAATAATAAATACAAAAAAAAAATAAAAATTATTATAAAAAAAAAAAATTATTTTTGTTATTTTGTATCATGTCGATATGAAAAAATTATTTCGAAAATATAATGAAAAAAATGATTTTTTTTTAAATAATTTTTCGCCTGCAACATTTTTTCGCGCAAAATAATTATAATAATAATTATAATAAATAGTACATTATTTCATTAAAATGAAATCAGATGAAATTTATAAATCCAAAGTATCGGGGCCCGTAACTCGACTAATACGGGCTACAGTAAAAATATTTAAGTTTATATCTTTAAAATTAAAAGAAATCTCCAATAAAGCCAATTTCATATAAATCTAAATTTTCGGGGTCCGTAACTCGGGAAATATGAAAAAATGTTTTAGTTAAAATGTCATACCATTTCCAATAAAACTAATTTCATGTAATTCGGGCAATAAATAACGAATAAATCACTAATAGGTTTCTACAGTTTTTTGCTTAAAATTGCATTTTAACCCACTCAAAAATAAAAAGGGCCTATATCCGTAATATGCCTATGGCAGTAGTTCAGTACGTGACGTACGATAAAAATTTTGCACAATATAATCACGCAATTTTGATTTTTATTAACAATTTCCACATTTTGAAGATAGAAAACGATGTCGAAATCAATTTCAATTTGATATTTTATATTACATAACAAGCTGCGATAACGATAAATAAAAAATACTTTTTCACATTGTCACCAACTACAATGTAAATATTTGTACCAAAACAAATTTTCAAAAAAAAAAATATTTTGTGTTGACTTTTTTCGACTTTGCCTCGATAACCCTAACTGGACAATTATCCAGACTAAGTCCAAAATTTTTAACATAAAATTATTTTTTTAATTTGATTTTATACACACATTGATATCGCTGTTGGCGACAATTTTTAGAAAGATTTTTTTATTTTGAGTGAAATTCGAACTTTTTATTAAGGTTTTTGTTATCCAGTCTTAAAGAAAAACAGACCTGTTCGATTGGGCGGATTTTGGTTGGACCCTACAATAGAAAACATGATCAGCTGTTTGTACGGTCATATTGCACGGACGTATTTAAAGTGAGCCAAAACACAATCAAAGTTGGCATGGTTGTATCATGCATACTTTTGATGTTTAAAGTTAAAAATGTGCAACATTATGATGCATACTTTTGGGATGGATGTTTTTATTGTATGCTGCTTCATTTGAATCCACACCTTTCAACATTATTGAACTCCCTCGTTTTCTAATTCTGAGTGAGTGGACGCAAAAGATAAAAATGGAGTTTGATCTGAAAAAAGTTAATTGAACGCTTGCGTTTTAAATAATAACTAAACACCAAAATTTGGGTGAAGTGACGAATTGTGTTTTAGAAAATGATTATTTGGAGTAATTGATTAATTAACAGAAAACTGTAAGCCATCGCTTATGTATTTTAGCAAATATTCAGCAGACATATAAGCTTTATTGCTTTTTTTACTATAATAACAATTAAATGATGATAAAACTGGTTTTATCTGAGATTTCGAAAATCTTAACGAATAAAATCCCTGTAGTTACATATTAATAACATCTTTTATAACCTCACTCTACAGAGAGAGTGACTAAAGAATTTTTAAGCTGTTTGAGCATTGTCCGTCCGTCTGCCTGGTGTACACGACAACTTTCGGAAGGAGTTAAGGAATCAATTCTGGCCCATATTCCAATGTTAAATTAAAATCAACATGGACATTTGGAATCCGCTATTTTGATAATTGATAAAGATTTTATGATCACATTAAGTGTACAAAATGTGGTGTGTTTTCCCTTCTAGTTCCTCCCACACAAATCACCCTAATGTACGTAAACTTGAAGCTGCTATAGCATATATATGGATGATCGGAATGCTCTGAAACTTGACCTTTGGCAATGCTTTCATATAATATGCCCGAAATTACCACACCCTTTCTGGTACCTTTCACACAAATTGGCATAAGCTTTGATCAACATAAACCTAATACAACGTCCATTTGGATTGTTGCAATTTGATATGTTTTTATAATGATTTTTACACCTCCCACACAATTGTTACTATGCTAGGGAAAATTAAATCCTATACAACTTTTATAACGGCGCCTGAAATCCACTATTACTTGATGAAGTGTACGTTCGTTAGAAAATACCTTAATCTGTAATGAACAATTAGTATTCAGGAAAGAGCATAGAATTTAATCTTTATTTCTTAACAATTGCCTTTTCAGACAACATGCGAAATCAATCGATTACGGCTCAAGGTCGATTTACCTGACATTTTACAAATTTGACATTTGAAAATCGTCAATCATTATGTCATTTCAATTGCATTGTGAAATGGATATAACAAACACAATACACACTCGACATTACTGGTACTTTTGGATATCGAAAAACAATTCGATACTATACGACATAATAGGCCTGTTCGATTGGACTTACTAGCTTAATTTGTGTATGGAATTTACTCGCTTAACAAGAAAGTAGCTTACTACTATCTTAGTTGTGTTGCCAGATTTTTCCTGTTAATCCATTTAAGAAAAACCAATGTATAGCAACCTTGCCACATTATCGAGACTCTTAGTTTTAAGCTAGTAAGCCCAATCGAACAGGCCTAATATACAAAAGTGGATATCGGTGACCCTCCAAAGTTGGACACATCGGCCAAGTGAAATTTTGAAATGATATGATACTCTAATTTAACAATTTCAGAGATGTATGCGAAATTTCAAAGACTAAGCTTAATTCCTTCGATTTTTGCCGCAGCTTGTATGGAAATATTCCACTGTGCGATAATATCGTAAATTGAAGAAAACGCAATAAAATTTTTGCGGTCGAACCTTTATGGACTTTTATAAATCCTTCAAACATTTTATTGTAAACGAATAGATATCGCTTCCTATCTAAGCTTCTGGCTATTGAGAGTTGGAATTTATGAATAAAACAATTTTGCATTATTTTTTTAATTTTTTTTCTTTCATAAAAATCTTTATTGCAAAAGTTCAATCTATAGTATATTGTAATTTATATTTCAATATACAACAGATAAATTTACAAATTTCATAAAAATAAGAATAAAAATACATATGACCAAATTTTGGGAATAAAAACTTAAAAACAAAAAAGATACCTAATCGTGCCATATGTCGAATTCGCATAAGAAAAACTTAAGGATTTATTAACTACAATTAGATCATTCCCCCACAATAAAAGAAAAACAATATTTATAATATTACAATTTTCTCTCTATACGGAAAATAAACTACATTTTAGGCATTACAATAATAATAATAATAGCGCGATAGCATGAATACGAATAGTAATAATGGAAATAAAAACTTATACGACAGATCGAAAGCGGATGAAGAGACTCAAACACTAATCACAGTCCATTGGAGTGTTAATAAAGAGAAAGTCAAAAGGAAACGGAAGCGGAAGCAACAGCATCCGCTAAGGATTCAATGGGAGCGTTATTAGTTGGTGGTTGGAGAGCAGAAGGAAAGTGAAAGGAGAGGGTAGAAGTATTTGGAAACATGTTTTATGTACACTTTGCCTTACAAATATACAAGAGAAAACCTTAACCATAATTTATAAAAAACACTCAACTGGTTCTAATTTAAATGGAAATGGAAATTCTCTGAAAACAAATGGGCGGGCGCCTTTCTTTCTGACAGTTTTGTTTACCCTGTTTTTTTCTTTGTTTTTTGTTCGTGATGCTTAAATATCTGATGAATGATTTTGAGATGAGTTCTGGGTATACAGAAATTGAGACTGAAACTTTTTTGTGTCGCGGTGTCGTGACCAATCAATCAAAAAAGGAAATACACAATGCACCTTAACCTAAAAACTACTTAAAACGATGATTTCAACTCCTGCTTAACTTCGTCTTCTTCTTCGTCAACTTCTTTTCATTGTTTAAATGTAATAAACGTTAGGACTTGTTAACTTAATTAATTAAACAAAATTAGACTAAATATTCTTTAGGTTTAGTTTAAACATAATTTTTACAAAATTCAAGGCTTTTGTAGTAACATCATAGCAGGAAAAGTAGTACAGAGGGGGAGGCAGGGAGGGAGGGAAGTGGGGAAGTGGAGTATGGATAGTCGAAAAATAAAATTTAAATCGAAGAATTCGTTAAAGATTAAAGACAACAACAAGTAATAATAACTTAGTCTGAAGAAGAATATAAATGAAATATACATAAAGAGAGAGAAAGAGATATATTAGAGCAGAGCAGGATACACGATGCAGAGTTCACAAAAGCCTTTATCAGGTTTTTTGTTCTCTTCAAAACCCAAAAAACTTAACCTCGTTTTGAACGCAGCACCAGTAATGTTAGTATTAAGAATCCAACGATCCAGGCCAATGTACTCAGGAAACCTGTATACACATCGACTTCGGCTATCTCCCAGCCTCGGGTCAATATTGAGCGCAGCGATGAGGTGGCCAACGTCAGCGGCAGACACAGAGAAATATATCTGGGGAAAAACAACAACAACCATTATTATGAAGTCCTCATTATGATTGTGTCAAAAACTTACTTTAAAACTATGGGCATGCCCTCAATGGGCCATATGACACCGGACAGCAGCAGTGTGGGATAGAATGAGCCCAGCGCTAGCTGAATGGCATTGCGTTCGAGTTCGCACACGGCCGAGATAAGAAAGCCGAAGCACATGCCACACAAACCTTGCAGCAGAGTAATTATGACGACCCAGATCAAGGCACCATTATTGGTGACACCAAACACGACCAACATAAAGACGAGCACCAATGTGGTTTGACCGCACATGACTATGAACTGTGTGACGACATGTGACAGGAGGATCTCACTGGGTGAGACACCCGCAACCCAAGAACGATCCAAAAGACCCTGGAAGAGCATATAAATTTAAAATCTGGGCAATATTTATATGTCTCAACGAACAACTTACCTCAGTACGTTCAATGATCAAAGCCGAGGACGTCAGGGCGACAGCCAAGAAGAAGACAATGCTAAAAACCGGAAAGAGAGAAAAACATTAAAGTCTCCGCAGCACTCGATTTTAGGTTGATTTAAAACTTACGTTAGAATAACACCAGGAGCTACGAAATCGGTGAAGGAGGGATTCATGGTACCATAAATGGGTTCCTTAAACTGTATCGGGACATCGCCCAACTTGGGATTGTTGCCACACTGACCCAAAAGACCCATGGCGAAGTCACGATAGGCAAACATAATGTCACGGTTAAGCATAACGCCAATTTGTTGATTGGACATATCCAGCCACACCTTGATTTCCGATTGTTCTATGGTCTCGTCGTCAGAATCGCGGCCTAAACGGAAATAATAGAGAAAAAATAATAATTACAATAGTAATTGAGTTGTAAAGGGTATAGCAATAAAAGTGCAGGATCGAAATTCCGTGCCAGGTGGCAACTCTCAAATGTGACAGCTGCCTACAGTGCTGTTTACACTTTAAGATTAATTGTACAACTTGAAAATAGTTTATGACAAAAACATAACAAATTAAACCCCATTTTCATGATATCTGGCGGGTGGTCCAAAATTTTAAATTAGTATAATACAATTTGTACTATTTGTCTGCGTCAAAATGAAAATGTCAAACATCTAGCTGTGTGTGAATAAATACATACAAAACATATTCATGTGTAAACACCCCGAATGTTTCAAATCGTTGTAAAAACATTCGTTAATGGTAGTGATTTCTTTGACTGTAGTATTTACATAAACAACTTAAAACCTTTTTCAGTGCACTGAACAGAACAGGGGTACAGTAGGCCTGTTCGATTGGTCTTACTAGCTTACAATTAAGAAACTTTATAAGGTGACAACGTTGGTACCCATTGGTTTATCTGAAATGGATGATCAGTAAAAATCTGGCAACACAACTAAGAGAGTAACAAGCTACTTTCTTGTTCAGCGAGTAAATTCCATACAAAGCTAAGCCCAATCGAACAGGTCTAGTGTTATATTAAGACTGCTTTTCTTTAAGCTGGGATAACAAGCTGCGATAATAAAAATGTTAATAAAAATTTAATTTTTTGCTCAAATCAAAAAAAATATTTTTTCACATTGTCGCCAACCACAATATAAATATTTGTATCAAAACAAATTTTCAAAAAAAAAAATTAACATAAAATTTTAAATTTTTTTTTTAATATTTTTTTAACATAAAATTATTTTTTCAAAATTTTTTTCATGCACATATTGGTATTGCTGTTGGCGGAAATTTTAAAAAATATTTTTTTTATTTTTCGTGAAATTTTAACAATTTGTTTAGATTTTAGTTATCCAGTTTTAAAGACAAACAGCCCTATTATCCGTGCGGCTATAAACATTTTTTAGACTTTATAACAAAAAAGAAATTGGGTGGCTATAGCCTCCAGAAGAATATACCTCTTACGCCAATGGCTTATTACCCATTGGTTATTCTTAAATGGATCAAGAAACAAAATCTGGCAGCATCACTAAGAGAGTATCAAGCTACTTTCTTGTTATAGTCTTGTCACACTGCATGCGAAATCTAGCAGAAATGACATTAGGTCGATTTTCAGATGTCATTTCTGGTAGTTTTTGCATGCAGGCCTAATGTCTGGTTAACTTAAAGTTAGAACTAACCGGCAGTTATAGATGCCAATTTGTGTGGAGTTGGACTTCTATAACTGTCGGTTATCTCTATAAATATTTTTTGCTGAAGTGCCTTCGCAGAACTAGAATCGGATTCCAAGTTCTCCACTAAATCTTTATGTGTGATCTTTATGTGTGTTCTGATCATCAAAGAATCAACCTTAATATATATATATATATATATATATATATTAGGCTGGGTCGCGCTCCATATAAATGGAAAAACAATTTCCAGTCACCCCACGAAAATAAAGTTCAGATTGATTAATGATGATTTGCAAAATATTTCGTTCCTAGATCAAGACGTCTGAAAGCTAAACGCTCTTGACGTGTTGAATTTTTGTCAACAATTTTTTCTGTAATAATAAACCGTTGTAAGCATTTAAATAAAAAAATTGATTCTTGTCCAATAGTTACATATTGGAGAAATTATTGGACTTTTATAGAATATGTATATAGAATGTGTGTTTTCATAGAAAACTATTTAGTATTTGGAGGTAGTAAAAATTAAAATCTGCAATCAATACCTTTCGAATGATGCCTAATGGAAGAAAATTGACGCCGCAGTACCTATTTTTGTAATAAGAGTTTGAAAATGTTGGCTCTGAAAGACCACCTCTTGTATTAAATTAGTTCACAAAAATTGGTCAGTGACGTCATGTTCCGTCTGACATCTATAATTTAGGATTCATTCGATAGGTATTGATTCCTTCTATTTATTTAAAATGTTTCCAAGAAATAAGAGTTTTTAGCTGTCACTTTGAAAAACCAAAAAATAAACATTTCAAACGTCTAATAATACGACAAGAATAAAAATTTTTATTTATAGAGCTTCCAGGGTCTATTAATTCAGAAAAAAAATTTGACAAAATGCCATACAAAAGTACACGGGAAAAATATGATATTTTCAAGAGAGTTTGGTTCACAGATGGCTTGATCCAGTGACGAACTATTTTGCAGATCATCATTAAACAATACAAACTTCATTTCTGGGTGATTTATTTTCGTGATCCATCCTAATATAAATAAGCTTGGTCAAAACTTATAAGCCTTTTATTTCCAATTAAAATCATGCCCTGAAATATTTTTAATTCCTTTGCTTGTAACTTACCCAAGGCTGCTCTGGCTGTAAAGGCATCCGTGAAATTCTCCGTTATATATATAGCACCCCAGGCTTTGCCTAACCGCACCGCTTCCTTCGCATCTTCTAGTTCCGTATAAAACGTTTTCTCTACGCTGTGATTCAAATGATTCAGATAACGACAGCCCAGATTTGTGAAATGACAACCATCATCCCAGTAACAATTTTCCTGAAATTTACAAATGGAAAAATTAAAATAAATCCAAATAGTACATTTAAAAAAACTCACCGTATTATTCATTTCATTATTGACAATAGCCAAATTCAAGCCTGTAGGATCACGACCGATGGCCATGCAGAACAATATCACCTGCATGACGGGCAAGGCAAAGATGAACAGCATCACGCCGACATTACGCCACATACGCAGCATGTTTTTGGTTAGCAGAGCCTTGATTTTGCCCTTGGATGTGACCTGGGAAGAGTTGGAGAAGGGGCATTAAAACATTTCTGGGAGTCTTCGCTCTCCTTCGTTACTTACATTACATAAATTGGCATAACAATCTTGACAACTTTCCTCATCATTTGGATTGTTCTTTTTTGGTGGAGGTTCATAGGGTTCTTGATTTAGCTGTGTGGAATAGAAAGGAATTATTAAGTATTTTTTGGTATAGAAACAAAAAGAGTCTTAAAGAATCTGTTATTATTGTTTTTTGATCTTTGGAATTGAGTATTTGAGTTCATTCCTTAAAAAATACAATACTTTTTTTCTAATAACTTGGTAAGGCAAGTACTCTATATAGAAGTTTCACTGATGAGTTATCGTGGGGACAGGATACATAAAGAGTATATGGACAAAGTGAGAATAATAGAGTCTGGTTCCTTTCCGTTACTAAAAGAAGAAAAACTTGATCGAACTAAAAATAAAATTTATATTTAAAATTTATATTTAAAAAATTCACGAAAAACATGGTTTTTAGGAATGTTTTCAGGAGCGTTTAGCTCACAGATGGCTTGACTCAAGGAGGAAACAATCCATATTTTCTTCCTTCGTGCTCCAGCCTAATATACATATGTTTCTTTCTACACTACATTTAGTCGCACTGTCAAAATTTGGATTTTCAAATTTATCAGCTTGAATTTACAATAAGAATACATTTAATCAAAATTAAGAGCCGCGGCACACCGTGGGAACTTTGAAATCTCTCAATCCCTAAAGAAAGATTTCATAACAAGAAATAGTACATTTGGAACTACGAAATAACCTCCAAACGAGAAATTGAAATAATCCCCAAAAAATTGGGAAAACAAATTGTAGGTAATTTCATTTTTAACCTCCAAATATTTGGGATTTATTTCATTTGATTTTGGGACTTATTTAATTCCTTCGTTTGGGGCTTAATTGGTGGTTTACCATCACGGGATTGTCAAGTAGTGTCTTAAGACAAATAAATAGTTCATTTATGCCCCAACAATGGAACATTTTCTGGCACTTTGAATTTAGATCGTCCTAAATCTAATTGATTTGTTCAAATAACTATTTGTTTCTCAAGTTTTTTTTTCGTATATCTTCTTAGTACATACCTTATTTTCCTATTCGAAGAAACATTTTTGAGAGAGTGTGCAATATTAAATTAAAAAAAGAAGACAGGCTTGATAATGAATATTAATATATTTTAATTATAGCAATTCACAGCAGAACAAAATGCAAACATGTTTTCAGAAAGAGTTGCTGGAATAATGAATTGAATGCATCTTTTTGTACTTTCAAAAGCAGTACTAAGCATTATTAGGAGAAGATAATAAAAGTTGTATAGTTTATGCCAACTTGTTCATGTCATTGCAAATGAGTGTTTTTTTTTAATTCAAATCGAAGCAACGATGAGCAATGATTACACTATTTTACAAACAAAAAATCGCATAAATTGTGAAATTGCTTCATTTCGAAAAAGAAAAGTATAGAAATAAACAGCTACATATAAATTGTTTGGTTGAAACGCTTTTTGTTTTAAAAATAAGTTTCTTTGCTCTAATTTTGCTAACATAGGGTGGGCCATGTAACATTTTAAATTTGAACTACCGATTACTTTGACTTTGAAAGGTAGAATAACATTCATTTTTATTTTCAGGTTTATGTTCGACTTTTGCAAAATGTGATGCATCGCTGAACAAAATTGGGAAATATTAAAAACTTACTTCCAAAGTAGTGAGTCTTTCACGCAAATTGTAAGAAATTTCCGTGGAAAATTTTCGTGTTTTCAGATGAAGCTATTTTTCATCTCGGTGACTATGTCAATAAGCAAAATTGCCGCATATTGGGTTCAGAGAACCCACACGTGACTACTGGGAAGCCAATGCATCCACAACGAGTAACTGTCAAATTATCTAAAACAGAAAAATGCGTTTTTTGTCACTAATCTATCGAAAATGCTAACTTAAATAAAACACGCCAAATGTAGGCTATTTTAAAAGCTAATATGGAACCTACACGTTATCTATATATATATATATATATATATGTCTGTACGTTCCGTATAGAACGCCAAACCGGTGGACCGATTCGGCTGACCAGTGGACAGTGGACGGTTTCTGGCTATACTATGTCATAATAGAACAAAGGGCGTGGTACTACCCACACAAACTATATTTTAAAATTATCAATTAGTACTCATTTGATCATCAACAGCATACGAAGGGAATAGGGAAAATGAACCAGCGCAACGCCGGGTAAAAAAGCTAGTTATTAATAATAATATTATAACAAATATGGTCGTTAGGTTGAGATTTCTTCTACAGATTCCAAATTCATCTAGAAAAATCGAATAGGTATATGAAAACCTGAAAAATGGCTAACGGAAAATAGAATTTTGTATTCATCGCTAATAATGTTAAATTATATAATTGATGAATTCATAAAATTAGAAACATTTCTAAGATAGATCCGAATGGTTGCAATTTGAATTATTACGTTTTATTAATTTTCATCCTACGTAAAGTTCGTTACGAGGTCATAAATTGTAATTGTAATTTGTTTTTATAATGTGTAAATCTTTGGATATGCGGTGTGTCGAATAACACCGCAAAACAACTATTGTACATTAGGATGGCCCACGAAAAAAATTGCTGCGGTAACCCCTGGAAATGAAGATAGAATTGTTTAATGATGATTTGCAAAATATTTCGACACTAAGTCAAGCCACATGTGAGCTAAAAGCTCCTGAAAACACCTATAAAAATCATGTTTTTCCCGTATAATATTTTTTCTTACATTTTTATCAAACATTTTTCTGAATATTCCTTGGAAGCACTTTAAATATAAATTTGTATTCTTTTCTTAGAATAACTCATTGGTCGTATTATTAGAAGTTTAATTTCAATCAATAACTCATATTTCTTGGGAACATTTTATATAAGATGTTATGAAAAATAAATAGAAGGAATCTATACCTATCGAATGATGCCTAAAATAAGAATATATGACGTCATCGACTCCATTTTTGTAATATAATTTAATACAGGGTATGGTTTTTCAGAGCCAACATTTTCAAACTCTTTTTAAAACTCGCCAATTTCCTTCTAATGTTCATCATTTAGGCATCATTGGAAAGATATTGACTGTAGCTATTTAGTTTTTATAATACACGGAAAACTTTTCAGTTGTCAATATGAAAAACACAAAAAACGTTCAATAATGCGACCAATAAGTTTATCTAAGAAAATAATCAAAAATTATACTTAAAGTGCTTTCAAGGGTCTATTGATTCAGGAAAAAATACACAAATGAAAAACAAAAAAAAAACACCGAATCATGATTTTAGGGGAGTTTTCAGGAGCGTTATCTCACAGACGGCTTGATCTAGGAATGAAATATATAGCAAATCATCATTAAACAATCCAAACTTCATTTGCGGGCGGTGACCGCAGAAATTTATTTTCGTGACCCACCCAACTATTCAATAGAAAAATCCGTCTGCCTATTCGCATTTTTCCATAGAAAAACTGGCATCTTTCCATAGAGAAAGGGACAATATAAGGGTAATATATATCTATACCGTCTCAAATACGCCGCCAAGAATTGCCTAAAATATACTTTTTCTATGAAAAAATATACAAATTTTGTTTACAATTTCTGATTTGAACTGAGATATTGTCCTGGCTCAAGACCATTTTGCATCTATATTTAATAAAGGGTGATTTTTTAGCTATTATTTTTTTGGCAACACTGGTTTAAACAGCTGACGCACGTTTCGTGTTTTGTTTCACTGTCAAACATCTTCAGTTTGGTCTAATCGTCTTACAAACGAACCACGCTTGCAAATTATTGAATTTTATTATCAAAATACGTGCTCTGTTAAGAAAGTTCATCGCGCGCTTCCATCTTATGGTCAGTTTAATCGACCCACTGAAATTTACATTTTTGGACATTAAACCACCAACACGCTTACGTAGACTGCGAACTGAAGAAAATATTGCAGCTGTATCGGCCAGTGTTAATGATGGCCATCAATTGTCGATTCGTCGCCGTTCGCAGCAATTGGGCCTCTGTTATTCAAAAACGTGGAAATGCCAAAATTGGACTAAGCGGATGGATCATTTGAGGTGCAGTCAAGGTCAACATTTGCATGAAATAATCCTCAAACATTAAAGTATATGGACCGTACAATCGATTCAAATAAAGATTTCATGCATTTTTCTGAATTTTATGTGTTTTTTTGAAAAAATCACCCTTTAGAATGTAAATTTATTTACAAATGGCATGGTGATATTCTTTATGCAGCATTCGGATACGTAGCCAAAATCTACTTTGATACTCAATCTCATAGGAACATTCTACAATGTATGTGTCTTAAGTCTTTTGTATGGCATCTAAGTCTAAACATTTTATTTCCTGGGAAAGTCAAAATCAAAGGACAATTGTTTAACTCCCAATATCAACATGTTATGTTTGACATAATTTCAAAGAACATGAACTGAACAATACCATATACACATGAAACTAGAGAAAAGAAACTGGAGAAAGTCTGTGTACTCAGTTTTCTATTTGGTGTTATTTTCTCTTTTCTACAAGACTTTTAACTGTTAAAGGATATATATGTTTTAATAATTTATTTTCGTATTTTTAGGAGCCATACAAATGCGATCACATGAAATATCTAATAAAAATACTTCAAAATTGTATGCATCTATCTGTAAAAGATCAGCATTAGCAAACATTTAAAATTTCCTTAAAAAGAAAAATAGATACACTTTAACCTTTTAAGGGGGAAAATTGAAATAGTTATTAATGCTAAATTAATACAGATAGACATATGAAATTATAATTATTTTTAACAGATATTCTTAACTTTCATTTGATACCCATGTCGGCTTTGTATGACTCGCAAAAGTACGAAATTAAATTATAAACATATGCTTTTGACATTAAAAGTCGTGTAAAAGGAGAAATGATCACTAAATGCAAAAAAGAGTTCAAATGCAAAATTTGATCAAAAATGAAAAATAGCCCAAAAATATGATTAATTTTTAATTAAAAATCGTCCAAGAATATTTGTGGCAGTTAGTATAATAGCTGTCTAAATCAAAAATCCAAAAAAATGAGATATGCCAATTTTTTTCTTTTTTCCCCCTAATTTAAGAAGTCTTTTGACATTTATGAAAAATGTACCGTCACAATGGCATTTCTACATACGATCTCTAGTTTCAAGTGTATTTATCGTGTTAAGCTCCGATGAAAAAAATTAAAATTGTCGCACGGTGTTAGTAACACTCTTAGCTGGGGTTGAGCATAATTGGAGAGTATTTGAAAACATAATTTACTTGTAGTTCTAGAACATCATGACTCTTTGGTTATAATAAAGAAGAAAAAAGAAAAATCATTGCTACAAACCGTGTATATGGATCCATTGGTGTCGTTGATTAGAATTTCGTTGCTTTGATGGAAATTGAGACCCACAACGCCGCCTTCTTGACTGGAACCGGGTTTGTCCATTTTGCTGCCGAAGCCCATGCCATGTAACGAAATATTATTACTGTTTATTGTTTGTTGGCCAAATGGAGATGCATCAACGTCGACGTTAATATCCGAAAACCAATTTAACAGACACACACAAACACACATACGTACGCACGCAATTATATAGTTTCATATATATATGGTGCAAATTACAAACACAGGCACAATGTTAATGGTTGAATTGGTTGAATGATGAACACAATGTTGGTGGGATGGAGTTCCATTGAGTTGATAATTGAGTTTTGATTTGTGGGTTTTATTTGATTGGTTTGGTTGGTTGGTTGGTTGGTTGGTTGTTTGATTGATTGTTGTGGTAGTAGAGTAGTAGTAGTAGTTGTTGTTGTTATGTGTTTTTAAAATGCAATGAAATGAAAAAATCAAAAAATCGTTTTTTTTTTTTTAGAAAATTGCCAAACCATGCAGTGATTATTAAATGTGATTAATTAAGTTACATTTAAAATTAAAAATAAGAAGAGAAGTTAAGTGCAACTCACCTGAAGTTAACCTGAGATATGTCGCCCTTTTGTGACTGAATGCGCGAGAGCTTTAAGAATACATCCTCTAAACTGATACATTTGTACATGGATAGTAAAGCGCTGGGTGATTCCTCGGCCAAAAGATTACCCGAACGCATTAGACCAATCTAAAGGAGAGTGAAATAATATAAATTGATTAGATTCAATTGTTAGTTTGTTTTCATTCCATCCACTACGTACCGTGTGCGCTTGCCGGGCCTCCTCGATGTAATGTGTAGTGATGATGACCGTCTTCTGACCCGATTTTGTGATGTGTACCAAATGATTCCATATACTCTGACGGAGCAGAGGATCCACGCCCACCGTGGGTTCATCCAAAATCAACAACTCTGGGTCATGCATGAGGGCGACAGCGAACGAGACACGTCTCTGTTGGCCACCGCTGAGATTTTTGACTAAACGCTTCTCCGAAGGCAAATCCAAAAAGTTCAACAAGAATTGCAAACGCTCGGTAATCTCCTTTGTGCCCATGCCAAAAATCCAACCGAAATACATCATGGTTTCCTTTATGGAGAACTCGCCATAGAGCGCAATTTCTTGGGGCATATAGCCGACACGTTTGCCGGGCACCCCCGAAATGCGGGAGCCGGGCTTGCCGCCCAAAACGAAAATTTCACCGGAATCAATGCGACGTCGACCGACGATGCAGGAGAGAAGTGTGGTTTTGCCACAACCGGAGGCACCCAAAAGGCCATAACTGTAATGGAGGAGGAAAAAAGGAAATTCGTATTATTATAAGTTTATGTAGGTTGTTGACACTATAATCCGTACAAGGTTCGTCCTCAAAGTGTTAAGGCCAATCGCGGAACATAGTGCGGAAAATGATTGATGTCTTAGATATATTTTACTATCAAAATATTTATTAACGTATGAAATGTTGAAATTATTTGAATTTGAGTAATTTCAAACTAAGTTTTCAAACTATAAATTCACCTATTTGTTATTTGAATACCAAGTACTTAAATGATCTGAGTCATAAGAATACGCAAAGTTCGTTTCTTAAGTCTTTCGTTTTCACACCATTTATGGAACTATCTGTACTATCACTTCCGACCTACACTTCTAAACTACTTTAAATGAACGCGAAAATAGGAAAGTGGAGTTGACAAATCCATTTCTTTTTGATAAAAACTATTATCTATGGATTGTGTTAAAAAGAAGAAGAGCTTTTACATATTTGCAATAGAATCAGAACATTTAAAAATTGGAAAAAATTAACAAATATTCACTTTTTAATGAAAACGAACTGTAACAATCAAATGTTGCTCCAAATTGTTTAACAAATTTTCCACGACAGTAAATTGATTATATCTGTAAAATATTTTGGATATATCCATTAGTCTGGGTCGCAGTCTATACAAATGAAAAAACAATTTCCAGTCACAGCGCGAAAATAAAGTTTAGATTGTTTAATGATGATATTATTTCGTTCCCAGATCAAGCCGTCATTTTTGTAAATAGATTATGAAAATGTTGGCTCTGAAAAACCATCTCCTGTATTAAAGTCTTGACCCACCGTAATGTACATATACGTTATAACAAATTGATTTGTAAATGTTGATTAAGCAAAATAAAATATCCACAGTTTTTTTTGCCATGTATTCTTATTAAAAAGCGAAGAAAATTGTTACAGATTTTAGAAAAGGCTCGGTGATAAAAAGGACAGATATTTCTATACGACGGACAACGTAACATTTTAAATTTGAACTACCGATTACTTTGACTTTGAAAAGTAGAATAACATTCATTTTAATTTTTAATTTCAGGTTTATGTTTGACATGTGCAAAATGGGTCGCTATACGCTCGAACAAATTTGCAAAGTAGTGAGTCTTTAACGCAAACTGTAAGAAATTTACGTGGAAAATGTTCGTGTTTTCAGATGAAGCTCACTTTGTGGTTCAGAGAACCCACATGTGACTACTGAGAAGCCAATGCACTTTTAGGTGTGGATTTTGGGCTGGCGCCATCATTGGACCATGTACTGAAAAATTGGGTTGATCGGATGAGGTACTGCCGAGCCAGTCGTGGTAGTTATATGAATGATATTGTGTTACATGACAAAGTTCAACCTTTTCAATAAAACCAGAAATTTGAAAAAATAATCAGTACTCTTTTATAGCCGATTCTAATTTATATATTTATATATTCTACACATCTGTGTCTGCAGCAAATTGGTCGCTGGAAGAATGTGTTAAGAAAGGAAACGTTTCTGAATTTAGCGTGTTTTGTAGATATAATGATAAATACTTAATTCTAGATTTGATACGCATACTTTACGGGAGATTTATGGATTTAAAGGGATGTTTAAATTTTAATATTTAAGGTACAACTCAAAAATCTTGATAACACAAATCAGGGTTTACTCACACACAAATAGATGTTTAGCGACTTTATTTTTCATATCGGATTTAAATGTCATTTACGCGAAATCTAAACTCAATTTCATTATCCCATTTGTTGGAGATATTTAATTGCCAACACCGTGATTATAAACAAGATATATAAAAATAATGATGTTTTATTTCAAGTAAATATATATATATATATATATATATATATATATATATATATATATATATATATATATATATATATATATATTCGATTTTCGAATCTTATTTCGATTTTTATTATTCAACTAAACTACAGCTACTACATCGAAGACAGCCTGCAAGTTATTTGATGGTTGTTTTGTTTTTTGTCGATTGTTAACGGCCATTAAATGTTTTTTTAACAAAAAAAAATCTTTATATCTTAAGAACATGTTGATTAATCAACTTATGTATGTTCAAAGCCACAAAATAAAAAATAAATTTAGGTAATTAAATCCAGGCCTCGACGATTCAATTCGTTTGAGGTATAGTCTGTATAGATTTTTTTTGAGTGTACAGAAAACTTTTCTGTATCCAGAAAAAAATATTGAAAACACACTTTGATTAACGTCTGGCTTATTGTTTCGATGAGCTATTATTTTCCCAGTTTAAATGAAACTAATATCAAGGAATGTTTGTGTTCGTATGAGCCATAATTTTCAGTTTCTTTTAAAAGGCAAATGAGGCTGATTATGTAGTGGTAGTATTAACAACAAATTTGAATATATTTAAAGAATGAACGAGTCCCAAATGCTGCAAAATGTGACGCTAGTTATAAAAATCATGAGTTATTTGCAACATATATTATTACATATTACACTTCAACCAGATGATACACGTCGGAAACTATAGGAGAAATGGAGTTAATTGGCGTTTTTAGTTTTTCAATTCCTCTTCCTGGTGCTCCATAAAAGGACTACAATGTTTATTTTAAATACTTATTCGCACCCTATGATACCGGTAAAAATACATCAAATTGCAAGCTTCAATCTGTATTAGTTTAGCATAACCAACCATTTCAAATTTTCCCTCTTAAGAAGTAAAATATGAATAATCTAATTAAACTAAGGAGTAAACTTGAAATGGTTGTTAATGCTGAACTAATATAGATATAAGCATAATATTTGAAGTATTTTTAATAGATATTCTCCTCTTCACTAATGGCTGCGAATAACTAATTAAAATATTTTTTGAAAAATTGTATCCTTTGTAACTTTGAAGTCCTCTGAAGGTGCAACAGGATGAGGAAATGAAAAACCGGTTCAAGTTCAACGACCGATTTGAAATGTATGAAAATCTCCGATTACACTGTGGAACACAAAAAATAAGAAGGCCTGGCAACGGATTCTGAAAGAGTGATAAAAAAGAATATATGTGTATCACCGTTTTGAAAGTTTACGTATGGCGGTCACTTTAGAGGGGATGCATATTTGCCTCATTTGCACATTCTTATGATGAATCGGCATAGGTAACCTTGTGATCATTACATTTTACGTATAATATGTGTTCAGAAATATTACTTAAAACACTACGGGTAGGGGTATTTTTATGCAAAAGTGTTAAAAACACCCCTAAAACATGGGTTTAACGGGTCAAAATGTTCTACAAAAATATGTGCCATAAAATTTTATAAATACATTCCTTGAATCCTTTCGGAAGTTATCATAGCTACGAGCTGGACAGATGGACAGTCATTGCTCAATCAGCCTAAAGGATTATACATCCCCCGATGTCTCTAGCTAACCACCCCCTTTTGTTGACTAGTGTAACATGTTAATTTCTTTCGAAATACATAATAATTATTGTTATTAATTAATGTTATTACATTCTGCTTAGGATTTCCTTTGCATTTTCACAGCGCTCAATGCACTTTTCAAGAGGTTTCTCTTGAATTTATCACTTATTTGCAATTCAAGTTTTACTACTAACGATAACAATAATAATAATAATTATCATTATTTTCATTATTTATCTAAATCAACCGGTTTCAAGTATTACAATAATTTATCTCCAAAATGGTTAAACAAGTTTGTGGGACTTGCAAAAAAAAAGATGTTCAATTATTTTCAAGAACAAAACAGCAGAATGCAACCTACTAATTACAATTCGATACTAGACTAGACACTCTGCGAGCGCTAGTATAACTCGTGCAAGTGCACATAATTCAAGAATCATTGTTTTTAAATATTTGCGTTATATGTGTGTGCGTTCTATAGGAGGAAAACAACAAGAAAAACAAATCTGTGCAACTAAAATAATAGTTTTATATAGTGTTTAGTATATTACATGCATTCACATGTGTGTGCGTGTGTGTTTTTGCGTGTATGTAGTCGTATCTAGATAATCGCTCTAATTACAATCGCATGTCTAAACACCTTTGAACGATTTCAAAACTCGCACAAAAACAAACTGGAAATAGTATTTTCAAAGTTGAAAAATAAAACGAAACAAACGACGAACATTTTTATATTCAACCGTTAATTGTGGAAAACCCCGCCATTTTGTTGGTTTGAATTGAAATCATTGCTATTATTCAAGACGTGTACAACAAGTGCGGGTCTGTAACCTTAATTCTTCAGTTACACTAGCTTACAGGCATTTTGAGCTCTAAATACATAAATAAATATTTTTTAATACTTATTCGCACCCTATGGTAGCGGTATAAATGCCAAATTGAAAAAGTGAATGTAATTCAAAAAAAAAAAAACATTTCAAAATTTCCCTAAAATATGATAAATTTATAAGGGGATAAACTTGAAATGGCTATTAATGTTGAACTAATACAGATAGAAGCATGTAATTAATTTGGCACTAATATAGTTATTACAGGGTGTGAATAAGTATTTAAAATAATTTTTGAAAAATATTATCCTTTGGAATTTGTGTAGTCCTGTAAAGGGGCAACATGATGAGGAAATGAAAAATTAACAGCAAGTAACTCAATTTTGCCTACAGTTTCATACTTTCAATCATTCGGTTCAAGTGTAAAGACATTTTTGTAAATAGTCGTACGGTGTTAGGTTATGTTTGTATGATATTATCCTACATTCGGATCCACTTCTACACAGTAGATATCCTCTCATGGATTGGGAGAAGCTCTCCTATACGCCTTCGGGGATTGTTGTGATATTATTTGCATTGTTACACAGAATAAATTCTATATCAAATATATATTTAACAATTGAATTAATTGATTATTAATTTTCCGTCTTCACATACTCAAAATATATTAATAAAATATATCAGACAAAATAAATATAATATATGTATTGAACGCACTGAAAGAAGACATACTTCAAAAAAGTTTGGAAGACAACCCCTTTAAAGAATATATATATTTTGTATATTTAAATATACAAAATTCGATGGACCATTCCCAAATTAAATAAACTTAGCATCAATGAATGTCTGGTCGTGTGAGCCATACAATTCAAATTCAAAATTGGATTCATATTTGTTGATGTCATAGCTTTTTAAACGGCACGTTTTAAATGGAAACAATAAATTTTGATATATTTCAAGAATAAACGAGTCTCAAATGTTGCAATAGGCGATGCTAGTTATACAATAGCTGAATTGTTTGTAAAAATTATAGGTTATAAAAGAGATAACTTTAGTCAAACATTAAATTGAATGTAATTGTCGTTTTTTCGATTCGCAAATTAGCTTCTGACAAATTGATTTTTGTATTTTTACTATTGTGCCAATAAATTTCAATGAATACGTTTAATTTTACAAAATTCAATTCAAAATGTCACCTTCTTTTGACCAACTAATGTTCAGTTCTTGAGTTTAAATTCGCTCTCATTTTTCAAAGAATCAAAAATAACATATTGTATGAATTAACAGTCATTGGGTTAAAATAAAAAAATATTTTATAAGTAAGTTTCAGTCGGTCAAACCCTCACTCTCAGGGAGCATATGTGTGGAATTTATAATGACTTTAATTTTACTTAGGTCCTGATGGGCCAGCTTCTATTTAATAAACAATTTTCAAACATGGACAAATTTGAAGTCCCAAGTATAGGGACAGTTGTGTGGGAGGTATTACAAGTGGTGTGGCAAAAGCATAACCATTTTATTGGTTGAAAGTGATTATAGAAATATTTTCAAATATCAAATTGCAACTGATCTCGATTATCCGTATGGAAGTTATATCAGTCTTCTTTTAACCGAAGTTTATGCCGATTTTTGTGGGAAATACCAGAAGGGGCGTGAAAATATCGTCCATATTCCAGTTGTGTACAACATTTATGAAGACATAGCCGAAGATAACATTTCAGAGCATTCCGATCATCTGTATAGAAGTGTTTTTATCGAGTGCCGCTGGAGTCTGACTTATGAAAACTAACCCCCTATTCAAAAAACAGCTTATTTATTAAAAACATATTACATTGATGAAAGATGTAGTAATTTTTTATTAAGTATTTTTTATTTGTATATTTTATTAAAAAATTACAAAGTATAGCAGAGTAGGAATATTATGATTTTTCTGTTATCTCCCCATATTTAAATTGTGAACGTTACAGAGAAATATCGTTAAAAAAGTAAGCGTGGTCACCTCGCACATCAGTGAAATATATTCGGATATTACTTTTCAAAAGGCTTTATTTTTTAAGGTCTGATGAATATTCCAAAGTATCGGAATTGTTCGTAGTAGTATTATTGTGAACTAGTGTGTTCCAATCTGTACATTAGTGTTGATATCAATTACAAAATCGCTATGATTCAGTTATAATGCAGTTGATTAATTCTTAAGTTGTTCACAGAGGATTAAGGCTTGAGCAACGCTTGATTGCCTTGCCAGTTCGTTTCTTAAGTCTTTTGTTTGCTCACAGTTGGAAGCACCAAAGCGACAATGTTACTTCATATGTGTCTTCGGTAACAAATGTGATTGGATTTTTTTGGAACGCAATCATTTGATAACTGCCTTCAAAACACAAAGGAAATGGGATTTCATAAAAATGAATTGCTTGAATTCAAAAGTAATTGCATTCCGCTTATGATTCTTGGCAGTTAAGTAAGAATTGAGACAGTGCGAATACAAACAGCAGGACGAGAACTAATATCAATTTAATGGAGCTTATGAAAGTGATGTTAATCTTTGTTCACGAAATATCAAAAAATCAATCAAATCAATATATATATACAAGTGTCAAAATACCCAAATTTAGATAGGAGCAGATTCGGAACCGTGAATGAGTTTCTGATAATTGTGTTAAGTTGATAATACCCATTTTCAACTGTAAATGACTGATAAAAACCTATATAAAAAACTTAAACACTATCACATCAAAAAATCAAATGTTTAAAGTATACTTTTACATTGAAAATTCGTCTGTAAATATTTAAAATGTAGATGCGACCTTCTTTCTTAGGAAGGCTGTACAGAATATACATTTATAAAAGCGCGATGTATTTTGATGTAGAACCCAAATATTACATTTACATTACAAATAGACTTCGAATTTCCAAAACTAATGTATATCTGCAGTGGTTGACCATGGAACAATTTTGCGATTAAATAAATTCACAAGGCCTTCTTAGTGCAAATGTTTGCATATTTTGTTGAAGTTGTTGCAGCGAAAATGTGTTTACATACATTTGTGTTATTCTTGAAAATCCTGATCTTTAGCTTTGACCGATAGAAGTTTATTGTGTTGATTTCAAAAGAAAAAAATACAAAATATTGCTTTATTGTATGTTCTAAATTGTCAACAGACAGGGAATGAACTACCCGACTTGCTAAGACAGCATAAACAATTAATGGAGAAACTTTCGTTAGTCCTCTTTTTCAAGCGATATTCGATTGCTTCTATATCTCAAAAGTAACCACAAACCCCATGAATCACGTATTCATGGTTGGCGAATCTTTTGCCATTGAACCACTGAACTGTAAATAGTATAAGTGGACTAAAACTAATGAATACGGTGGATGGAGAAACAATTCTAAATTAAAGTCATTGGCCATTGCATTATGCTGAAGCTGCAAACAAGGCTTCTATATTGCACATGGACTCTTTTATCTTCACCTATAAAATCGTCCAATTGATCTAGTAAAATTGGACATGTAGATTTCGAAAGTGAGAGACATCCAACTATGTAATTTTATGTCAAATCGACTACTTTATTTATTCTCTATTTATTCTTCCGCAGACTTTTGGAGTTACCCAGAAAACGGGAACGACATAAAAATTTCGTGGGTATTCCCGGCGAATATTCAAGTTTAGGAGTAAATATCATTATATCATTATTTTTTCTTAAAATTGGGAGAACGGCTGCACCGAGGTTTTTAATATTCACCAGGAGAACTATGATAATTTCCTAACTTTATGTATTACTAATATATAGACCATTCCATGTCAAACCGGACAACATTTATCTCACATCACTTCGATTTTTTGAAAATCTCATGGAATATTCTACTTCTATAAAAAATATTTTAGGAAAAAAATTAAAGAATTTATTTACATAAACTTAGAGAAAAAAATTATGTTATTAACTGCGGTGATAGTCTGCTGCCTATCAGCAAGCACTTTTCTGCTATTACAACAGTTTTTCTGCAATCTTGCATCAGCATTAATACTGCTAAAAATGGCTGTCGTTAATTAAAATATATATAAATAGCAATTTGCTATTTCAGCAGATAAAAATCTGCTGTCTTTGCAGCAGAAAATCTGCTCAGCAGACTTTCTACCATTCCCTTATTTTTTCGAAATTATTAATACATTTTTCATGTAAACTGAAGACTATTGGTATAGATTGAAGTCCAAATCCAATATGCATCCCTTCCAATATAATCTCTGGCCTTTTTGCAATAGAATATTATGATATGAACATATAGGGGGACCTATAAGTATTCAGGTTATAATGGGAAAATTTAATCAACAGCAATTTCTGGAAATTTTAGAAAAAAATCACGGAAACTCGAGTATAAAAACTGACCGAGAAGGCTTAGTCAGAATAAAGATCCTCAAATTCTCACCGACTGGTTATATATTTCTCTGTCCATGCTAGATTAGAAACAACATTACACCGTGAGACAATTTTTAAAAAAAATTTTTACACATGAACCGAATTATATACTTCGGAAATTATGGGACAAATTGAGCTAATTGTTTTTAATTTTTTTAAGAAGTAAAATATGAATAATCTGAATAAACTAGGGGAGAAAACATGAAATGGTTGTTAATACGAAACTAATACAGATAGAAGGATGCAATTTTAAGTAAAGGGTGATTTTTTAGCTTACAAACGAACAAAGCTTGCAAATTATTGAATTTTATTATCAAAATGCGTGCTCTGTTAAGAAAGTTCATCGCGCGCTTCCATTTTATGGTCAGTTTAATCGACCCACTGAAGCGGCTATTCGGGCTATTGTGACTAAATTTCGCACCAAATTTACATTGTTGGACATTAAACCACGAACACTCTTACGTAGAGTGCGAACTGAAGAAAATATCGCAGCTGCATCGGCCAGTGTTAATGATGACCATCAATTATCGATTCGTCGCCGTTCGCAGCAAATGGGCCTCTGTTACTCAAAAAACGGGGAAATGCCAAAATTGGATAAGCGGATGGACCATTTGAGGCGCAGTCAAGGTCAACATTTGCTTGGAATAATCTTCAAACATTAATTTTTTTTAACTTTTCTATAGCTTTTAAAAAATCACCCTTTATTAGAACTAAGAACTAAAAAAATAAAGAACAAAGATGTATCGCTTCCAATATAATATCTGAACAAATAGAATCGATCAAGTCTTACTGAATTTAAGGTCACAATGGAACAATGTTATATATCAGAATTCCCGGTATTTGGGAATAATGTTACCGGCAATCCCGGAGGAGAAGTCCTAGTTTGAATATAAAACCTTAAATTCTCACAGACAGGTGATATCTTTCTCTGTCCCTGCTAGATTAGGAACAACATTATCATTACAACAGCAATGTTTAGTGAAATTTCAATAATTTTAGCATTTGAAAATTTCGTTTTTCAATGATGACAAAGTATTCCCAACAAATGGGAGAGATTTCAGCCCTTGAGCGTACATACTCTCTTAACAAAATTCACAAAACTCTTCCGTGGTGAAATTTCGAAAGTTCGATTTGGATTTACGACCCTAAAATATGTGAATATTCGAACTATGTGTTCGTGAACTATGTTATTCTTAATTTGTAGAAAAAACATTGTTTATTATTTATGTTTATATTGAGGCAATTTTAATGTTTGTTTGTTTTTCCATCAGGAAGGCCATAACTAACAATGACTGCGTAGGTGGTATACAAACTATTAAAGAGGCATCTTTTTTAATTTCTATAGATATATGTGTGTGTAGACGTCTATAGCCGATTGAAGTGACAATACAAAATATTTAATTGTGCCGAAAACAGCTCATTGGCAATAAAAAATACGTAGCCCAAACCGGTTTGTAGCTATTCAAAATTCATCTGTAAAATATTTTTATATTATTGTTTACAGTCGTCAAACACATGTTCTGACATTTATTTTGTTTTACGCATACCTGTTTCGATGTTTTAGCATCAAATTCAAAATTCTCTTGTTTATACAAAATTTCTCTTCCTTTGCCAATTTTAATGAGAGAACATCAATGAAAGCCGTCTAATTTAGAGTTCACAAACATAAACTCGAAGAGAATGCGGATGTTAGAACAACGATGATTATGTAATCAACAGAAGAGTTTTCAAACTGGAATATTTATGTATTTATTTCAGCCAAGAAAACAAAAAACGAAACAAAACGAAATACAATCAAAATAGAAAATTTCTTATTAAACCGGCTATTGGAATTAATTGAAGACATCCACCCAGTCATGTGTAGCATTTTTTTCTTTTGCTTTTATTGTTGTATCATTAAAATGTTAATCAGCAATGTTGCATAATCCAATTTCCCCTTTTTCCATCAAAACAATGTGAGCCCTTTTTGCTAGTGTGTCTTGCAAACAAACGAAATATCTTAAGAAACGAAAACACCGATGTCTTTTGTGGGAACTAAATTAAGATTAGCCAATACCAATGAAATGTTTCTTTTCGCCGTGTTGTCATCACCACCGCATCTAATACTAATACTAATACTATGGCTGCCATTGTCTTTTGTTTGGTGGAGAAAACCATTGAGAAAGTGTACAATAAATTTGTTAGCAATTCGCTAAAACAAATAACGACCGAAAAAATATCAGCTACCGTTCGTTGTACAATTGAATATTAAAAGTTATGAAAGGTGACACAATTTGTTGGCCACTTCAATAGAGGTAGATGGAGACGGGGATGGGGATGGGAGGAGTATGCTGCTGGATACATAAGGTCTGTCGGTGTTTTCGGATTCTGAGAGTGGAAATTTTGCTTAAATTTCCGATGGCAACGTTAATTATGATTACACTTGTGTGTTCGTTTCTTAAGTCTTTTGTTTGTGTTGTGCAGACAAAGGCACTTGAGCGACGTTTCAAGATGCTGAGCGATTACACAGACCGACAAAATAAAATGTGTTACTGGAAATTTGCATAAGCATAAGCTGCCAATAGATAATCGTGCAAGGAGAATATTCAAATTCAAATCATGGTTAATACAGATCGAAATAAAAAAAATTAAAACGTCTGTAAAAAAGGCATAGAAAGACTAGATAGGACGTTGGGGAGCATGAATTGTTTGACACCGTCCTTCTGTGAAAGATATTCAAAATGTAAGATGTTGTAGTTGGACTTGCGGCCTAAAGGTGGACCAAAAAACTACTGCGAAGTCTACTCATGTAAATCATTACTGATCCGAAATTGCGATATATGTCGGTTAGGATGGATCACGAAAATAAATTGCTGCGGCCACCGTCCAGAAATGGAGATTGGTTTGTTTAGGGATGATCTGTAAAATATTTCGTCGCTGGGTCAAGCTGTCTGTGAGCTAAACATTCCTGAAAACACCTCTAAAAATTATGATTTTCCCGAGTTATTTTTTATTTTGTCCACTTTTTTCTCTGAATTAATAGACCCTTGGAAACACTTTGAATATAAATTTGTATTCTTGTCTTCGAATAACTCAATGGTCGTATTATTGCAATTTTAGGTTGATTTTTTTTTAGTTTTTTACAGCTAAAAACTCATATTTCTTGTAAGAGGTGCTATCCAAAATAAATAGAAGGAATCAATACGTTTCGAATGATAGCCAAGTGATAAATATAGGACGAAAAATGTCTGTAATTTTTAAATAATTTAATACAGGAGATGGTTTCTCACAGCCAAAATTTTCAAACTCTTTTTACAAAAATGAGCACTACGGCGTCAATCTCCTACCGAAGTTCATTATTTAGTCATCATTACTGCATCTATTTTTTTAATATATATAAATATATAAGTTTTGATTTATGTATAATATAAACAGAGAAAATCCTGGATACTCAGGAATGATAAATGGTCGGATATTCCGGGTGATAAGCCCTAGTTAGGATATAAAACCTCAAATTCTCACCAAGAGGTGATATCTTTCTCTATCCCTGTTAGATTAGGCACAACATCATCAGTACAACAGCGTTATTAAGGTAAATATTTAATATGATTAACTGATAAAAAGGCAATTGAAACATTGAATTAGAACATTTCACTATTGAATGAAAACGAATTATTCCCAATCCTTGCTTATGACTTGCAAGGGTATGGGAGAGATTCCCTAATGCTGAGCCTTCACAAAATTAAAATCATTACCAAATATAAAGTCATAGAGGATTTCAAGCCCCGATATAGAAATTGTAAATGCTTTAATTTCACATAGGATGATGAGACATTTATGTGGAAGAGGTGTGGCAAAATAAAAATATTTATTAGTTTAATTTAAACATAAAAAAATATCCAAATTTCAACTGATTTGGAATATACATATGGAATTTATAGTGGTTTTATTTTAACGGAGGAGTTAGTCTATTTGTGTGACAGGCACTGGAAAGAGTCTGACAACCTCACAAAAAAAACACATACTTATGGTTTTATTTTAACAATTTGTGGCCACCTCTGAATTAAAACTGAGTTTTGCCAATATTTCGAAATTAATTCCTTTCGAAAGTTGTCAAATACACCAGCCTGCCAGGCTTATGGATGGACGGAAATGACTCAAACAGCTTAAAAAGTCATGAAACGGATTTGGTTTACACATATTATGTGTCTTATGTCGCTTCATCGATGCATTACATGTTTTGTCTGTAAGTAATGATATACACTCTTCAATCTGCATGAAAGCTAATTCAGTCAACTGAATATCATATCCGATGGTTGCAGATAATTACAAATTCTTCAATTTCAAAAGTGTAAAAAGTACGCATTTTTATGATACCATCTTTAGTAACTCTTATGAATTTAGATAACTTCTTTATGGTGATCTGAAGACACAAGTATTTTCTAAGAATCTTCATGTTATCGTGTGATAAAATTCTAACCATATGTGACAAATACACGATGTCTATAGTCCACTTGACGTATATACCCCGAAAAATAATCATCAATATATTAGGTTGAATCAAATTATATTTGGGTCAGTCTCAAGTCATTATTTATTAGAAATAATGTTTTACAAATAATAATTGCTTTGGTAGGAAGATATTTGGTTTACATGCAAGTAAAAAATAAAAGTATTTCAATAAGTATGAGATTATGAATGGATTTGCGATTAAATTTTCATTTGCCTTGACTTTGACGTATATATGAGCATATGGTTCCAAAACGATTTACAAAAGGACAGCTTCGGAACATATTACACCGTACGACAGTCCATATTACACTTGAACCGGAATGGAGTTGATTGACGTTTTCAGTTTTTCATTTCCTCATCATGTTGTCCCTTACAATGACTTCGACGTTTCAAAGAATATCATTTTTTAAAGAAATGTTTAAATATTTATTAACACCCTACGATACCAATATAAGTGTCAATCTAAAGAGGAGAATATCTGTTAAAAATACTTCAAATCTATATCCTTAAAAAAATATAATATGAATAAATTAAATAAACTAAGAGAGAATTTTTGAAATGGTTGTTAATGTTAAACTAATACATATAGAACCATTAAAATTAAAGTATTTTTAGAATTTTTTCACCTTTTTAATTTTGCACTTATATCGGTATCCTAGAGTGGGAATAAATAGTTAAAACATTTCTTTGAGAATGTTATCATTTGAAACTTTATAGTCTTTTTAAGGGGTAACAGGATGAGGAAATGAAAAACTGAAAACTCTTATAGTTTCAGATTTATATCACTCGATTCAAGTTAACGACTTTTTTCTAATAAGTTCGTGGGGAAAAAGCTGTATCGTGTTGAAAAAACCATCAGCCTACAGCAAATGGTAATGAGAAAGGTAGAAAAACGGTCTTCAAAACGCTTTGCGGTGAGGTTTTCGGTTGTATACATATAACAAGCAGATTTGTTTTTCATATAACGTAGATATATATACAACTTATGACATCATGTTAACTCAAGCACTCCAGAAGGATCAAGGAAGGATGAGTTGTCTCTACACAGGACAATGAAATACGTATATGGTCAAATATGTGTATGGTGTTGAGTGTGGTTCTCCTCCTTTCCATTACCAAAAACAAAGATATCCTTCTTAAGAATAAATTATTTGGTCGAATTAGCTGAAATTCGAATGTATTACATTCAAAACTCATAATTAACGATTTCTTAAATTATCTTACAGTGTTATTAATCTTTTTAAAATGATTTTACTGAGCAACTAAAGCTAAGCCGCTAATATGTATACCAGAAATAAAAGCACCAAATCCAATCCCAAATTATTGTTGATCTGTGTAATCGAATTGAAAATTTCTCATAAATTGCAGACATAAATGTAAAATTAAGTTCGTTTCTTAAGTCTTTTGTTTGGTCGCAGTCACAGGCAGACATAAATGCAAAATGAAGTTTGTTTCTTAAGTCTTTTGTATGGTTGCAATCACACGAATTTGTGCCATGATTCATTTGGTGATTTCTCGGAAGAGTTGTCGTTGTCGTCGTGAAAACCACCATATCACATCGAACCTGCGATGAATGAAAAATGTAACCACAAATATTTTAAATAACTTGCAGTCGGTCTCCCATGGTTCAGAGCTGGTTCCTCCTCCGGACCGTATACGAAGTTCTTATAGCATGTATCGTTTTTATGGCTGAGAGAGAAACAGAGAGAGAGAGAGTAAAATGTGGCCTAAAAAGGAAGGAAGAGCACTATGCTCCGATATACCCGCTACAAGACATCACCAAATATGAGAAGTCATTCGCATACAAGAAAACGTTTCTAATTAATAGAAATTGTTCTCCAAACATACAACTCTCCTAATATTTGCTGATCACGTTTAGTGCTGGATCACCATATTCATCTTAGACATGGCGAGTATAAATACTAGAAAGGCTAATATATAAAGCGGATATCCCATAGTATTTTTTATCAAATGCCGTCATTTTGGTTTCATTTTCTATTGGTAGTTTTGCATATCTCGAAAAATTAAAATGTCCAAGACAGGACATTTCATATCCGCAGTGTATATGTCTTAAACGCAGAAAAGGAGGAGGAAATGAACTCAGATAATTGAAATTCTTAAAATCCCGAAATTTCGAGATAATCGTTTATCGCTCCCTCAAAACCACAGAATTGTTCCTTTCACAAACCGGTCCGTTTCCTTAATATTTCTTGCTACCGTTTATGATCACTGTAAATCGAACTTTTGTTTTGTTTAACATTTTGAATTTCGTCATTTGATTTATGTATCTATATAGTACATATATCTTACAAAAAAACAAGTTCGTTTCTTAAGTCATTCGTATTCGCGGGATACAACCGCACAAAACGCCTTTAATGAGGCGGCCCATTTGTTCAAGATTATGCATTTGTTAAGTCCCTTCACTTCACAATCAAGCACGTCAGGATTTTTTTGTGTTCTTTTTTTGAAATGAAATAAGAAAACAAAAAAATAAAGGCATTCAAGGGCAATGCACTTTTGTAAACTTTGCTCGAACACTTAGTGCATCATTAAGTATCATCACATATCACAACGAAAGCAACAACAACGTCTCTCTCTAGTTCATAGAGGGGAAAAACCCCAAAGCCAAAACAACCTGCTGAATAAAAAATCCCAAGAAAATTTTCCATAGCCATAAACATAAATAACAAAAATCAGATGCATTCTGGCTAAATGCGAAGATATTTCCTGCATATTGGCAATTACCAGAAACCGGTTGGTCCGGATGATCGGCCGCATAGCATAAAAGCCATGAGGAAAGGCTAAAGCCAGGCGTGGTCGACTATGCATGAATGCAGCTCCACGCAGTGGCTGTTGAGGAACTTGTAATAGTGTGTGGGAATTGTATGAACAGATAGCAGACAATTGTAGTTAAATAAGCTGCTATCATATAATCATAAACTATTAAAACGAATGTAAATGACAATTAATTTAAATTTAATAATTTAACCTTTTATAATTGTAATCTCTTCCAATTGGCAAGAAATTATATATCTGGCAATAAACCACTTTCAATGAGGTTCATCATTGGACTGATCTGAGGCGGAGGTTCTATTTCCGATAACTATTAACCATTAACAGGAAGAAACATCGAAGAATTTGGCTGGGCTCTAAGGGGTTAAACGAAACAAGAGCGATCGCAGTTATGACGGTTCATTGCCAATTGGAAACTATGTGCGACGAATGAATCTACAATTCAACGAAGCTTCGACCACGAAAAAAAGACAAGACTGTTGAGCATTTTTTATGCACCTTTACAGTACCCTCGGGAAATTATTACTAAACGACATTTATGAAATATTTCCGATATTAGAGATCTAATCAAATATCTCAATCTGCAGACTGGATATAACAGACCTTTTCCAGTGAAAGTGAGAGGCCAATTAAACCAACGAACTATTATACTCAGATTGGTTACACATTTCGTCGTGACTGAACACTACTTCTTCAAATTTATGTGAAAAATCTTAGTTCTTTTCTGGAATATTATGTTCAGAGGTGAGGCCATTATTAGATATTAGGTATCTAATCAAATATCGATATTAGAGGTCTAATCAAATATCTCAATCTGAAGACTGGATATAACAGACCTTTTCCGCTGAAAGTGAGAGGCCAAGTAAACCAACGAACTATTATACTCAGATTGGTTAGACATTTCGTCGTGACTGAACACTACTTTTTCAAATTTATTTGAAAAATCTTGGTTCTTTTCTGGATTATTATGTTCAGAGGTGAGGCCATTATTAGATATTAGGTATCTAATCAAATATCGATATTAGAGGTCTAATCAAATATCTCAATCTGAAGACTGGATATAACAGACCTTTTCCGCTGAAAGTGAGAGGCCAAGTAAACCAACGAACTATTATACTCAGATTGGTTAGACATTTCGTCGTGATTGAACACTACTTCTTCAAATTTATTTGAAAAATCTTGGTTCTTTTCTGGAATATTATGTTCAGAGATGAGGCCCATTTCGCATCAATAGACATGTCAATAAGCAAATTCGCCGTATTTGAGTTGAACAAAATTCAAACACAAAAACTCACTGTTTGGTGTGCTTTATATGCCGGTGGAACCGTTGATCGTTGTTAACGTCCACGACGAGCACTTCAGAGCCATGATTGTTTATTATTTCGGGCCCTAATTGAATGGGATGCTGACTGAAGATATGGTTTACCAACAGAACGGTGTCACATGACATATAGAGCATCACTCAATCGATTGTCTGATTGATTGAAGAGAACATTTGGTGAACGCGTTCCATCAAAATGGACCAGTTAATTACCTACGGAGATAGTGTACCTTTATATTTTTTTCTGGGAACTTTGGACGCTTTGGAAGATAACATTGTGCAATCAATATAACGTCTCTAGATTATTTTGTTTGGGGTTACATGATGACTTTGGTTTAGGTAAATAAAGTTGTAGCTTTGGATGCTGTTGTGGACTACATAGGGCGAAGTATTGGAGAAATGGTTTCAGAATGTGTCACATCTTAGAAAGCGTAGGCGCCCACATGATCCAAATTGTATTCACACTCTTATGGCATAAAATTAATGAAGTCAATAATGAAGTAATAAATTTAATGAAGTAAATTTTTAGTTTGAAATTGTTCTCATTATTTTATTTCAATTTTAAGTTCTACATATCAAAATAGTAGCATTTGCACTTTGTTTGGGAAAAAATGAAGAAACATTCTATTCAATTTCGGTACATCAATTTATATTTCGGTATAATTATTTATTATGACATACAATAGTGCTATAAATAACACTAGTTAACAAAAATTGTTGAATCTTTTGCTGTATTTAGGCTATATATTATTTTTTCTAAATTTCAGTTTTCGTCGAAATTCACATAGAAAATTGCAATTCACATAGAAACATTCTCAAAAAAAAATATTTTTTTTCCTGGTACGAAAAAAATTGTTCATAGATTTTTCGAACAAAATATTATTTATTATTTAATATCTAACATTCTATAAAAAAGCAATGTCAGTATGTAGAATATCCATGGATAAATAGGTGGGTCATTTAACATTTTAAATTTGAACTACCAATTACTTGACTTTGAAAGGTTGAATAACATTCATTTTTATTTTCGGGTTTATGTTTGACATTTGCAAAATTTCACGCTATACACTCCAACAAAATTGGGAAATATTAAAAACTTACTTTCAAAGTAGTGAGTCTTTAACACAAACAGTAAGAAATGTCTGTGGAAAATTTTCGTATTTTCAGATGAAGTAATAAAACCAGCAATTTGAAAAAAAAATCAGTACATTTTATTGCCGATTCTAATTTAAAATTATAAATTATATAGAGTGATATAAGTCCGATCACTACTACTTATATTTTCGATTAAAGGTAACCAAAAAAGTTGCAAATTTGACAACAGTAATTTGAGGACAGTCTCAAAAAAAAATGAGATTTTTTTTAAAGCGGAAAAAAAATTATTTTTTTAATATCTAACATTCTATCGAAGAAAACAATGTGTGTATGTAAAAGATCTATAAATAAATGTAAAATGAAATTATGACCCTTTTTGTAGAAATAAAAAAAATTAATCATGATTTTTTAATTTGTTGTTTAAATAGCGCCAAATATAAATCAAATAACAAAATATTTTGTAATATCTTACATCATAAGGAAGAAAACAAAGCCTATTTAAAGAAAATCTATGAATAAGTGTAGAAGTTATGAGCTCAAAATATTAAAAACTATGATTTTTAATTCTTTTGTGTCTACAAAGAGGATCATAACTTCTACATTTATCCATAGATATTTTACACGTAGACATTGATTTCTTCGTTAATATATAAGCTATTATAAAATGAAATGTTTTTAATATATAAATATATGCTGCTATATAATTTGTAAGTGGGCTTTTCTCGCTATTTAAACAAAAGTTTAAAAAAGTCAAGATTAAAAAAACTTCTGCAAAGAGGGTCATAACTTTCATGTATAGATTTCGTACATCGTTGACATTGTTGTCCTCGTTAGAATGTTTAATATTAAAATAATAAATAATGAGAAAAGGTTTTAGATAGAATAATGCTCTTCAAATCGCTTTGCGGTGAGGTTTTCGGGTGTATATATATACAACTTATGATTTCATGTTAACGCAAGCACTCCATACAGAAGGATCACTGATGAGTTGTCTGTACACAGGACAACAAAATACGTATATGGTCAAATGTGTGTATGGTTGAGTGTGGTTCTCCTCCTTTCCATTACCAAAAAACAAAGATTTCCTTCTTAAGAAGAAATTACTTGATCGAATTAGCTGTCATTCGAATGTATTACATTCAAAACTCATATAAATTTTCCAATTATTTTTTTCTATTATAATGAGGTTTTCCTGCAAACAAAAAAGTTTTTTTTTTTTTTGGGAAAATCAATTTTTTTCTTATTTTGGGGACTGTTCCTAAACTACAGTTCGTATGTGAATGTGAAATTTGTTGCTGACATAATTAGCTTAAAATTATCAAAAAATAAAAAATATCTATATTTTTTTCTGTTGATTTTATGAAGTATACCTCAATGCTCACAAAAAAATATTTACAAAACTGGGCCACATCAACCGATTAATTTATTAGTCTTGCAAGTTATTGTTTTGATTACACTGTTCGACAGTGTACACTTGGACCAGATGATATACGTCTGAAATTATAGGTAATATTGAGTTAATTGAAGTTTTTACTTTTTTCATTTCCTCATTCCTTGTTGTCCCTTAAAAGGACTACAAAGTTTCAAAGGATACAATTTTATAAAAATGATGTCAAATACTTATTTGCACCCTATGATACCGTTATAAGTGCCGCCTTAAAGAAGAGAATATAAGCTAAAAATATTTTAAGTTGCAAGCTTCTGTCTGTATTAGTTTAGCATTAACAACCATTTCAAATTTGTCCTTTTAAAAAGCAAGATATGAATGAACTAGAAGAACTAAAGAGTAAACTTGAAATAGTTGTTAATGTCTGATATTTGAATTCTTCTTTAATTTGACACTAATGTCGTTATCATAAGATGGGAATAAGTATATAAAATAATTTTTGAAAATTGTATCCTCTTGGAAATTTGTAGTCCTGTGAAAGGGCACCAGGATGAGGAAATGAAACATTAAAAACGCCAAGTAACTCCATTTTGCCTATAATTTCATACGAATGATGATATTCGGCTCAAGTGTAACGACTTTTTTAAAAATTGTCGTACGGTGTTATCAAAACTGCCCGATCATGCAAGTTGACACCGTTGGTTTATTTATTTTTTCATTTCATTTAAATTTTATCCACATTTATGTAGAACGATTAAAGAAATTAACGGCCGAAAAGTGTTATTCCAAAAAAACCTATATTGCATACAATATAAACACAATTTTGCAATTAAAATTCAAAATAATTTTTGTGTGAATTGTTAGGACCCTTTACGAGAGAACTCATAGTTAATCTCAACTCTAAATCAATTTAGCAAATGATTCCATGCCGATTGCTACCATATACATTAGGATTATATCACAAATTCCTTTTTTGGAATGTTACAAACTCTCTTCCCTAGTCCTACTGTCTTAAACCACGGTGTAGTGGAGGCCATAAAAAAAGCAATGAAGAAAAAAATTCCTGAGTGCTGTTGTTGAAGCTTAAACCGCAAATGTCCATTTTCCGTTTGTTAAGAAATGTCAAGAAGCACTTTAAGTTCGGCTCAACGGCAGCGAGAGGAATACACACAAATATGGAAACGGAGAGAAAGAGAGAGAGAGAGAAGTGGGGGACAGGGATGCTTCTACTTACATTGTGCCCTTTGGTACTGTCATATTCAGGTTGTTCAATACTGGTACGGCATTCTTCTTTTTGCCATAAGTCTTGAAGGCATGACGCACGGAGACGGCCGCCTGGGCATTGCGCTGCCACTGTCCTGTTCCGCCATCGTTGTTTGTAGCCATTACTGGATCGGTTGTTCTGTAAGTAGATAAGGTGAGATGTTGTAAATTAACAAAAATTGACAACAGAATGGAAAAGGCTCATTATCAGTGATATTTAAATAATTAAAAATGGAATATAATCTAGGTATGTTAAAATGTAAATCCATTGAAATGAACAAAGACGAATTTAAATCGTTTCATGTGTAATGCAATGTAGCATCAAAGATTAATATTTAATTATTTAAAACATTTAAAGCATTTATACAATTTCAAGATATTTAAATTTAAAAAAAAAATTTAGAGATTAGGCTGGATATTTCGAAATCTCCTCCAAGCACAATCAGATTAACAATAATTGCGACTATAATAACAATAAATAATTTGTCCGAAAATATAAAAACAATCATATATATTGGGCGTGTTTTATTTACCACAATAAATTGTTAAGATTTGAGAACTTCCAAAAAAGAGGGTCATCCAATAATGGATGACGAAGCACGGGGATTAATGGAAAGCTAAGAAAGATAACATTCATCACCAGCACATGTTTTAAAAAATTATCATTTGTATTTATGTTTTACACATGATGCATATGGAATATGGAAATGATGACATTGTCATTATGGTGAACAACGAAAGACTCAAGAAACGAACTTGATCTTTAGGGTCAAGTAACGTATTCAGATGCACAAGATAATATTGGGTTTGTATCATTATCATCATCAGAGCATTATGTTCTCCAAAAAGCCAATCATACACCGAAATAGTAACAAAAACAAAAGACTCAAGACACAAACTCGTTGCTATTAACAGCGAAGGTTCAAGTCAAAACAGAAACAAAAACACATTTTATTTTTTGTTGTGGATCAAAACTGCTGCGGAATGAAGTGTAGTAACGATTTTAAATTTGTTGTGCGTGTATGTGTGAATTATTAAATTCCCATATCAATTATCGTTTCGTTCGTAAACCCAAATAAAAACCGACAACAACCAAATACTAGTACTATAATCAACCTCAAACTTGGCGTTATCGTTCGTTCATGTTGCACACGGCCAGAGAACGAGCTGAAGAAAAAGAGCACGACAAATATTTATGTTTTTTTCAAAAGAAACTAGTTCAAGGTCACGGTTAAATTATAAATTACCAACGTGAACTAAATCTCATATGCAAAACATTCAGTTGCCGGCAGCAACAACAGCAACGACAACACGACAGACAGCATACGTCGGATGTCAGGAAATATTGAAATAAAATTTCGTTAACGACGACGACAACAATGCAAACTAAATCGAGCCCCAATAGAGATTGATACTCACACATCAATCGTTTAAAATATGCACAAAATTGACAAATCTGATATGATTGCTAGATCCAAAAAAAAATGGAGAGTGTGAGGTGAGTTAAATATTTTTTTCACTTTGTTTTTGTTTTATTGATTCAATTGTTTATCACGTTGCTATTGTTACAGCCAGGCATGTATGCTTTGCTTTGTGTTTCAACAAAGCACAACAAATATTAACATTACTAAGCATTTCTCAATCGTAATCCAAATATTTGTATTGAATATATTACATATCCCGTATGTATGGCGAGGGATTGAGGGATTGAAGCAATCGAGCTACGAGAATCATATGAATGATAGTTTTATCGTTGAAGCGTGAATGAATGTGGTTTCTTGTCTATGTCGAGTTTTGGGAAACTAATCTTTATTTACAAAAAATTGATAATGGATGAGCAAAGTTTTCGTATTAAAAATGTCTATATTTCTGCGAAATAGATGTGGAAAATAATTTTCACAGAAGCTGTTGAATATTGTTGACGTTATCGGATGGTAAATATGTGAGAAAGGAAATTTTTTAAATACAAAATTTGATATTAGGCAACTTTATACTTTATGATTTTACAATAAAATCATAAAAAAATTATAACAAAAACATAATTTTTTATTCACACAAAAGTAGGCATTTGACGACTTTTTTTCATAGCAGAAGAATCGTCTTTCGCCTACTATAATCAATATTTGTGCATTTATAGGAAGAAACAACTTGAAATAGAACCACGCGATATCTTCTCGTTTAGACATTTGAAATTTTGTACTTTTATTGGAGATTTTGTGATTTTTCTCTTTGTGATAATATCGATAATCTATAGTTATCGGAAAGTTATCAGCCAGGTTTTCATATAAATTGTTCTATAAATGTCTTATTGGGAAAAACGTAGACAATATGATGACATACTATTTGCCAAAATCAATAATCAAAATTAATATTTATTTTAAATAATGCAAATCAAGGCATTTTAAGTAATTTTAACTGCACTAATTTAATATATTCATAATTTCAGATATTGGTGATCCTATAAAGTCCGTCCATCCAGCTGATTGATATGAGTTTAAATCAAATGATAAATATATAATGGCTAATGAATGATCCTACATCAAGAAACTCAAATAACTTTATGTTTAATAATATTTTCTTTGTTCATTTGGCAACTAATACATATTTATTAAACCTTTTTAACGGGTTTTAAAAATAATAGTATTTAAATGACATCCATAATCGGTGACGCATGTGCAAATTCATTGTTCATTACTTCCTGCGGAGTCGCAGTAAGAATTGTCTCAATTGTAGTTCGCATGCATTGCTTGGATGAATTTATTTTTGATTTGTTTTATAAACTTCCTGTTGAAATAACCCCACAAGAAAAAGGTAGATGCAGTGATGTCAGAAGACTTCGGGGGCCAACGAGTCCAGTCGAGTTTCTAGAAATCAGCTTATTGGGGAACTTTCGCTGCAATTCTCTCATATCAGGACCTGGCTATGTGACAAGTCACATCAATACAGTGGCAATACGGGACACAGTGGGAGAAACGAGAAAATATTTGAAGGACAATGATGACATACTAATATTAAGTGCGGTCAAAGGCGGAAAAACTGTAGCTATGGGCAAAGACGATAATTCTACGAGACATGATCACTTATAAGCGACCCAACGTCAAGTCTACAAATTAAAAACAACCGTTTAGTTGACAAATTATTTAACAAAAATCTTATTGACTTAATGGAAAAGAATAAATTGACAAATAAAATCGCCACAGCCCCTATGATCTACGGATTACCCAAAATCCACAAGGAGGGAACGCCATTACGGCCCATCTGCTCATCAATAAATGCACCTGCGTATGGACTCTGCAAATATCTACTTTACATTTTGAAAAACTTGACGACCAGATCACAGCACAATGTCAAAGACGCTAGAGACTTCAAAGCCAGGATAAGCAACATGACGATAAACAATGACGAAATATTGATTTCATTTGACGTGGTTTCTTTGTTCCCAAGTATTCCCATAAACTTAGCCATAATGATAAAAGAAAAGAAATAGAATCAAATTGAACAACATACAAGAATACCCGGGACCAATTCATAGAATTATTGACCTTCTGCATTAAAGAGACACGCTATTTCAAGTACGAAGACAAAGTATATGAACAGAAAAAGGGGATGCCAATGGGGTCACCAGTCTCACCTGTAATTGCTGACATCATTATGGAAGAACTGCTGGACACCACGAAGGACAAGATAAAAGAAAAACCAAGAGTACTGACCAAATATGTAGACGACCTATTCGCAATTGTAAAGCGTAGTGAAGTAGAAGCCACACTTAACGCATTAAACTCTTACATATCGACGTCTCCCCTGGAGAAAGGCTTAATTATAAGAGAGACACAGACGGTTGTGCTCAAATATATAGGAACACGGTGGAAAAACATAGACGACGAATTAGACAGTAGTTGACAAAAGCTTGCAGCGGGTGGCAGGAGAATTTTCTATTGTGAACAACTTTTTTAAAAATGTAAATATAAATATTGTGATATTTTTTGATTGTTAATGCTTGTAACTTGTATTTGAATAATTTGTGTTTTTTGTACTAGACCTATGAAGATGACCAACAGAGTTGGTCGAAATATTGGGAAATAAAAAACAAGAAAATTTTTGTTTTATTATTTGAAAAAAAAAAAACTGACCTCAAGTCATTCATTTTTATTTTAAGGTGTATGTTTGACATTTGCAAAATGGGACGCTATACGCTCTAACAAAATTGGGAAATATTAAGAAATTACTTCCAAAGCAATAAGCAAAATTGCCGCATATGGGGTTCAGAGAACCCACACGTGACTATTGAGAAGCCACGAAAGTGTGCAGTTTGGGCTGTCGGCATCGTTGAGTCATGTACTGAAAAAATGGCTTGATCCGATGAGGTAGGGCAGAGCCAGTCGTGGTAGCCATATGAATGATATTGTATTCCATTATTAAATGACAAAGTTCAACCTTTCTAATAAAACGAAAAATTTGAAAAAATAATCAGTACTTTTTTATAGCCGATTCTAATTTAAGATTTTAAATGGCCCATCCTGTATATTAATTGTGATTTTGTTTGGTGTAACACCGCTTTAATTATTTAACTGGATTGAAGCACTCGTGAAATGCTTTCATACAAAGAACGTAACTTTAAGTCAGCAACTAAAATTTTAAAATTAAGACACGTTTAAAATATTTTTTAAATAAACTTTCCAGAGATTTTCTGAAAATGTTGCCCTACGGTTTGACATGCATTGAGCGTCTAAAATTGAAAATAAATCATTTCCGTAACTTTTTTCTGCATGAAAGCCACAGGAATGTTTTCTCAAAATGAATGAAACAACAACAATTGGTAACTATTTTGTAATAAAACAGAGTAAAAATCTAGAAAGTTGTGGTAGCACCTCATATATAATGAGACAAATAAGTAATGATAGTAATCGCGCAGACAGCACAGGACTCACTGAATGAGCAGTGCGCCATATATTTCTTGTAATGTTCGTCACTCATTCGCTTAGTATTGATATCGAATCTTTTCCTTTAAAATTCCTAATTGATGTATATACACCGAAAAGATGTAAATATATTCAACAGATTAAGCGATTTTAAACCAATAAATCAAAAATCGAAAAGATTATAGTTGTGCTCTTTACTATGATCGATTCTGTAATTTACGGCTATTTCTTTTTGCTATTTATACAAAATGTAGCGTTACAATGACATTGATGTCTAGTGATTTAAACTCACATTTTTTTATTTACAATGTCAACTTTAAGTGATTCAGGTAATTTGAATAACAAACAAAAATGAAATTATTTGCAAAGTATGTCTAGAAATAAAATTTATAGACATACAACAACGATATATTCATTTTTTTTTAATTTTTGCCCTAAAATAAAATAAGTTATTCTCTCTTTTAACTTAGATAAGGACATGTTACATTTTCGAATAAAAATATAACGGTAGATTATTAAAAAATGTATTTTTTTTTTCAAATGATTCAAACGGAAACCATTACATATCTTAAAATGGGCAAAGTTTGATTTACATCTCTATCTTACTAACTGGCACAAAGGGTGGAATATGGGGAAAAATGATTTTTTCTCGCCCTGGTACTCATAATTTTAAATAACAAATATCGACGAAAATCCTAGTATTCATCTTAACCGTATATTTTAGCCATAGGATGTTACGTTTTTAAAGTCAACTTCACAAAGCATTTAAATAAAGAAAGATTAAATTCTTACTCATAATGTAAAGTACTATCGATAACCTTGTACATTGATATTGATAATCGTAGGTGGTCGAGCTTAACACATTCTTTACTTTGAAAGGTAACACTGTGGTGATATCGTCAATTCCAGGTTCTTTAACTATAGTTAATTTTTGTTTAAACATAAAGGGTGATTTTTTAAGAGCTTGATAACTTTTTTTTTAAAAAAAAACGCATAAAATTTGCAAAATCTCATCGGTTCTTTATTTGAAACGTTAGATTGGTCCATGACATTTACTTTTTGAAGATAATTTCATTTAAATGTTGACCGCGGCTGCGTCTTAGGTGGTCCATCCGCTTAGTCCAATTTTGGCATTTCCACGTTTTTGAGTAATAGAGACCCAATTGGTGCGAACGGCGACGAATCGAAAATTGGTGGTCATCATTAACACTGGCCGATACAGCTGCGATATTTTCTTCAGTTCGCACTCTACGTAAGCGTGTTGGTGGTTTAATGTCCAACAATGTAAATTTGGTGCGAAATATAGTCACAATAGCCCGAATAGCCCGAATAGCCGCTTCAGTGGGTCGATTAAACTGACCATAAAATGGAAGCGCGCAATGAACTTTCTTAACAGAGCACGCATTTTGATAATAAAATTCAATAATTTGCAAGCGTTGTTCGTTTGTAAGACGATTCATGATGAAATGTCAAAGCATACTGAGCATCTTTCTCTTTGACACCATGTCTGAAATCCCACGTGATCTGTCAAATACTAATGCATGAAAATCCTAACCTCAAAAAAATCACTCTTTATTTATTTACTGCAAGAGTGAGATTACTCAAAAGCATGATTTTTGAGATGCCGAATTATTCTTTATATAATTATTATAAAAGCATATGTGTCGCTATTTTTTCTGCAAGGTGTGTGAAATCGATTATTTATATTTTAATTAATGATTTAACCCGTTCCAAAATTAGACTCCGTTATACCAGAATTGGTATTAAATAAAATCAAGTTGAACGCTTGCTTAGATCAAAGAGATTTACTATTCAAGAATCGATTGTGTATCGATTCTAATAGAGTTCTTTATGCAAGTCTCAATAGAATTATAATAATTGATTATTAATTTTAATTTTTGAAGCCTCTGTGATTTATTTAACCAGTATGAATACAAAAGGCTGCTATTATAACTAATATACTACGAATTAGGTGCAATGTTGACGTTTTCATTTATTATTTCGGTGTTGAATATTAATGCGAAATTTAAAATGGTCGGTGATTCAGTCGAAACTGGTTTCTCATAAGAAAAGATTTAGAGATACGGATTTATTACGCGATCAGATATGACCTGATTATATATTTTTAACGTTATCAGCCTCGTGGTGCTCCAGAATGATTTTAAATAATATCCTAGTATTACAACAACTTTTAAACGGATGCACTTTGAGAATAGTCGAACAAAATTACAAAAACACTTGTAGCTTCTAAACTGCTGCTCTACTTTTTATGAAGATCATCTTATAGCTGAAATATTGCGAATTTTTTTTATATGGAACACAAAAACTGGGTTCTGACAGGGAAGTTTAATAAAGGGGGTAAAAAAGAATATGCATCTATCGGAGTTTTGAATGTTTACGAATGGGATTCATTCTAGAAGGGGTCACAAAGTTTCCTAGCCGGAATATTTCTCTCTTTCTTATGATGAATCGGCTAGGAAACTTTGTAACCCCTTACATTTTAAGTATAGGATGTGTTCAGCAATATTACTCAAAACAATACTAGGAATATTTTTGTGGACCATGTTAATCCTCTAGCTCGTCAATGTAGGGATCTTTTTGGTCCCTTTCTTGAAAAAAAAAAGTTAAAAATATCCCTAAAACAGGAGTTTTAAAGGTTCAACAAAAATATTCACCCAAACTCAAACTTGACTTAAAAGCCAGAAAAAAAAGTAAAAAAAAAAACATTTCAGGGTTAATTTTGTACTTTTTCTCAATTGTTGATAAACTGTCTCACAAAATTGTTTTTGGTTTTTTTTGATGGGGGGGGGGGGTGGTGCGAACGGAAAAAATATTCTACGTCATATTTCACTGTAATGGCTACATATATATATATATATATATATATATATATATATATATATTAGGGTGTGTCGTAATACATGTAGATAAATATAATAATAAAGTTTGGATTGCTTAATGATGATTTGTACAATATTTCATCATTAAAACTTCTGTGAGCTAAACGCTCCTGCTAACACACCTAAAATACGGGGTTTCCCAATGTATTTTGTTGTTGAATTACTTGACCCTCGACCCTCACATTTTATATACATTTTTATTCTTTCTACTTTTAGAATAAGTTATTGGTCGAATTATTGAATGTTTATAGCATTTTTTTTCTATTTTTATTGATTTTTCATAGCGACAACTGAAAACTTTTTCGTATTTTATACAAAATAGCTACACTCAATACCGTTTCGAATAATGCCTACATGATGAACGTCGGTTGGGAATTGATGCCTCAGCGCTTATTTTTTTTTAAATAAGTTTCATAGTTTTGGTTCTGAAAACCCAGCTTTTGTAGTAAACATCTGAGAAAGCTATGTCATACCATGTCCGTTCGTTTGTAGTAAACACTTAAACTAACACTACGCAAGATACATTGAGATTTTGCACTAGAAAAATTCATCTAATAGTAGCAGCTGGCTTGAGCCAAATCATTTATCCGAGATCATTTAGCCACTATGCCGGGCTGTTTCAGTTCAACTTCGGCCAAGGCCAACAACTTTTTTTGCGGTCATTAACTTTATCGTTTTTTTGTTCACCCCGATAATGATGCTGCTGCTTATGATGAGTAGAATACAAAATGCCGATAATAACATGATCAGAAAAATAACAACAAATGCTCTTGAAAAAATTCGGTTTCAAAAAATATCGTTAAATTTCTTCGTGTATGCGATGGATATAAAGGATATATTTGCATACAAAAATTGGATTTTATATTATTGTATTGTAATTTAAAATACATCATTTTCCGTTAACATGACAATTAATTAAAAATAACAAGTAAAAAATTAAACGACCTTATTTACACTCACTGGGTAACACTAGTGCACGAAAATATTGTCGAAGGGTTATGTTTAACGTTTCCTAACGCATTTGGGCTTTGTGAACTCGTAAAGAATATTAAAAATGAATTTTGTTTATTTTTTGTTTATTTTTTACAATAATTTCAATTTTCGTTGAAGTTACCTTTAATTGTTGTACTTCAATTTGGAAGTCCTATCATATTTGCTTATATGTTCAATTCAATATAATTATGATGGTTACATATGATGGGAATTTTACTTTCACATAGAAACAGTGGAATAGGAACAATGAGAAGAAATTGTTTTTTTTTTTATCTTTTTTAGTTGCCCCAAAAAGATTCTTTAAAAATATTAAAAATTATGAGTTTAATCACTTGAAATCTCTTTAAATATATTTGTTTATTTTGTTTTTTCTTAGAATAAGTTATTAGTCGAATTTTTTGACGTTTTTAGATTGTTATCATAGTTTTTCTAATCTAACATTCTGACAAAGAAAATAAATTATATTTGAAGAAAATCTATGGATGTAATGTAAAACGTGTAGCCTTTCTTTGATAAGTAAATCTTGGCTTCCAGTATGACTAAATCAATTTAAGCAAAAACAAGATAGTTTCTACATTTCTTCATAATTTGTTTTCTAATAGACCTTTTTATCATCTTTAAGATGCAAGATATGATAAAATCAAATAAAATATTCTGTTATCTAATTTGTAAAGGGGTTTTGGCGCTATTTAAATAAAAATTTGAAAAACAAAGAGAGACATAATTCTACATTTATCAATAGATATTTTAGGTATAGACATTTTTACATTTTATTTGTTAGAATGTTAGATATTAAAAATTAAAACAAAATATTTTTTACAATTTTTTTAAATGTTTTTTTATGCCAGCAAAAATAAAGATTTTTTCAAAAAAAAAAAAATCAGTTTTTGGAGACTGTTCCAAAACCACTGCTTTTAAATGAAAGTGAAAATCGTAACAATTGTAGTATGGGTCGCGGTCCATACAAATAGAAATACAATTTTCATTTACCACACCAACATAATGTTTGGATTGTTTAATGATTATTTGCAAAATATTTCGTTCCTAGAACGTGAAACGCTCCTGAAAATACCTCTAAAAATCATGTTTTTCCCATGTATTTTTTTGTGTTGCATTTTTCTCAAAATCTGTTTCTGAAAAAATAGACCCTTGAAAGTACTTTAAATATAAATTTTGATTTTTGTCTTAGAGTAACTTATTGGTCGAATTGTTGGACGTATATGATTATTTGTGTTTTTTTTTTCGCAGTGACAACTGAAACTTTTTTCGTATTTGGTAATATTAATAAAAAATATCTAACTACAGCCGACACTTATCGAATGATGACTAAATGATGAACATCGGAATGAAATTGACGCCGAAATGAATGCTGATTTCTGTACAAAGAGTTTGAACATTTTGGCTCTGAAAACCATTTCCTGCTTTAAATTATTTCACAAAAATTGAGTCAGTGGCGTTATTTTACGTCCCATATTTATCATTTAGGCATCATTCGAAAGGTATAACATAACACCTCTTACAAAATGTTTCCAAGAAATATGATATTTAGCTGTCTTCTTGAAAACCCACACAAATTAAATATAAACGTCCAATAATAAGATGATGAAATATTTTGCAGATCATCATTAAACAAAACAATTGTCATTTCTGGGGGTGACCGCAGCTTTTTAATTTCGTGACCCATCCTAATATATTGAAAATGAGAGCACAAATATTAAAGGTAACTTCGGCGAGAATTGAAATTTTAGTAAAAAATTAAAAAAATATATGTGTTGATTTAAATGCCACAATGCACTCGAAAAATAATAGGACTGTTTTTTAAGACGGGTTAACAAACTGCGTTAACAAAAAACGTTAATAAAGAGTTAATTTTTTTAAATATTTATTTCACATCGTCGCCAACTATATATAGCTTCCATACCAATGTCTCCTATGATTTACTTTTCCCGCTCTAAAAACCACATATTTCAACAAATAACTTTTTTTTTTGAAAATGCTATAAAAAACTACTGAATATTTTCTCAAATTTATTTTTTTATTTGAAAGTACAATCCTTCCGGTTAATAATGGAAAATAATTTCATTCAAATGGCTGCTGAGGGCACCCCACAAATAATAGTCCAACGGTTGAATATTTGAAAAAAAGCGTTAGATGGCGGACCCTATATAAATATTTGTATCAAAACAAATTTTCAAAAACAATATTTTGTGTTGGATTTAAAAAAAATATTATTTCAAATGTGAATTTTTGATATTCGGCCTATATTTTTAATTTATTATTTTGTTGTTGGTGACAGTTTTCAAAAATAATTTTTTATCTTGAGTGAAATTTTAATTTTTTATTTAGGTTTTTGTAATCGAAGCATAATTATTAATTATAAATTGTATTATTATGTTATATTATTAATTAGATTTTTATTATTATCAGATGTGATTGCAATTTTATATCCAAAATGAGATTACTAATATTAAAAGGACCTCGAGAATTTTTTGTGGCCTCAAAAAAAACAAACAAATAATTTTTTTCATCTCAGACACAAAATATTTATTTTTTGTTGCATAGTGCATCTTGACCGACCTTATTTAGCCTAACTGGGACGTCTGACTTGACTGAGAGGCGGTATCACCTCATTAATGATAACAATGAAAAAAACTTCCAGAAAAACTATATTATTCCGGGGCTAACTAAATAGCTTTCAGTTTAGGTGCGTAAAACCGCAACTTTTTTCTCCCATACAAACCGATCCGGTCCAATGATTTATCTTATCATTATATATATATTTTTTTTTTCAAAACTTTTGATCCACCCTGGAAGATATGCACATCAATGTTGGTTTAAAGCACTGGAGAAGCCGTACAGATGACGTACGGCCAATGATCGTTACCGGTTCTAAATGCCCGTTTAAGTACGCAGGTAGGTACAACGTTAATTCAACTAATAAATAAGTAAATAAATAAACTTGTTTACGTATAAAAATTTCTTAATTAGCCAAGTGTAACACCGCATAACATTTAAGATAAAAAAAATAACTGACGATTTTTCCACTCAATTACGTTGCAATAATTTCGACACAAATTTGACCACATTACGACCGAATATTTTTGAAGTGCCTAAACACATACGTCAAACTGTGCTGTGTGATCTTCAAATTAATAATTTGGCTGTACTTTATTTTTTATATTTGTATAAAAGAAACAATTGCCTGTTTGACATTTCTAGAATTTTTTCACTGAGATTTTGTATTTAGTGTCATGCAAAACAAACAGTTTTATTTTGTTTTTAGAAATCTTAAGGTTAAAGTTTTTTGTTAATTTTAATTACTTGCACACTCAGAACAATGACTAATGATATTTAAATAGCAAAATCCCAAAGGAATCTTCAGCTGTAGCGAAAACGAATGTTAACGTGAATTTATTAGCTGTGTCAACAGCTTATAATTATGTCAAAATCTGTTTAATATTTTGTTGCACTGATTCACACACGAACACACACAGTCATCGAACATTTATGCCAAAGAAATGTAGCATGTTTTTCGGTCTATTTTTACGGCATTTCAGCCACACTCTGGACCACACCTTGATGTGTGCAAAAACCAAAATTACCCAAATTAAAAAAAAATATATATGCGTATGCTTGAAACACACGCCGAAACGTTTGTTTACCGGGAAACTTTTTAAATGAGTAAATATTAAATCGAAAACAAATAATGAAATGGCTGAAAAAAAATTCAAACGAGACGGTCAAGAAATCGACGATTTTGAATGTTTAAAATTCACACACACACATGCACAGCAAAAGCAGCAACGGCAGCAGCAGCAACAAAAAAGATCAAGTTCGTTTCTTAAGTCTTTTGTTTCTATGAAACTTCTTTGCATACAAAGCCCAGCTACGGCTACGTACGCGAACATACAACCCATGGCACTGATAAACGGATAAATAATTGAGCATATTTCATTCATGAGTGTGTGTGTGTGTGCGTATGTGTGTGTGACTGTGTCGATTACTATTTGCTGTTGATTTATTTAACCAAACCAAATACAACAAGATTGCGTAAAAATGATTTTTTGATTATTTGCACTCGTACTTAACACACACACGCACTCGCTCACTCACGAGTAGGCATGAGCGCACACATGTACGATGTATGATGTACTATGTACAGACAGTAAATACGATGCATGCACGTGTGTGTAACTGACGTGTGCGGGTATGGGTATGTTGCCAACAGCTGTAGGTACGTGTGTATGCGTGTGCTTATAATTTCAGCTGTTGGCATATGATCAAACCACAAGGTCACTGCATAAAACAACATACAAACACACACATATATATATTTATGCAGCACAGTGGAATGATACAAAAATACTACACACACTTGAGTATATATGCAAAAGTCTTAATGTTTGTATGTATATGCATATGAAAGTGATTTACACGCACACCTCTACAGACAATGTAAGTAAACTTAAAGTAGGTTAAAATTAAAGTGAACTCATCATGTTGGTGGCGCTGGCTCTGTCGCCGTTTGGCCAGTCTATGCCTCGGACTACATAGTACTGATATGAACTCTTAGCGAGACCAGACCAGACCATGTTGCTTTATTTATTTATTTATGTGTGCATGTGAGTGTGTTTCTTTGCAACTTTAGTTAATGTTATAATTTGGCAATTGTTTTTTTATAGTAGAAATTACAAACAAACGACTTGAACGACCACCGCATAGATATGTACATATGTACGTTACAGTATGCTTAGGAATTTCGGTGATTTTCTAGCAATGATTGTAACAACAACACTAACTATAGTTGTTGTTGTTGCAAAGCTTACAACACCAACAACCGAAAACAAAACTACCTGTTATACTAAATTATTATCGGTGGATTTATCATCAGCCGCTGAGTCATATATATTAACCGTAGGGATGGAAGATTAAGATTGAAATAGCATGGTTAACGAACGGCACTATCTTTTGGTGAAATGTTATAGTTTGTGTGGAGCAAAGTGATTTATGATTAAACATCATTGGGGGTTTCCCATAAGAAATGCTTATGGGGAAATAAATATTAAAGTAACCCAAACATTTTTTGTTTCTTATGAAATTTATATAGATACTAATCATGAGATAACCTACGCTATTATCCATTTCAATACAATACATACAAATATTGATTTTGGAAAACCATTGAGGAGATCTATATACAAATATGGACCGTTATCTTAAGGAAATGCGTAAATTGGGCGGACTCCACTTTCTGCACCATTACAATTCAATTCGGCAAGGACTTAGACATATTTTCTATATCATGGACCGAATGTATGTTTTCACTTTCAGAATGTATGTTTTCAGGTGAAATATAAAGTTTTCAGGTCAAAATCTGTTAAAATATGTGTTTTCTAGAAATCGTTAGCGATATTTGTATGGAAGCTATATATAAATCTGAACCGATTTAACACATTTTCACTATAAATGTTTCTAGTTATAATATAAGTTTTTGAGTCAAATTAAAAAAAACTCTGTTAAAATATACGGTTTCTAGATATGGTGGTGGTGATATGATGGCTATATCTAAATCTGAAGCGATTTGACCCATTTTCACCACAGATATTTACAATTGAAATATAAGATGTAGCTCAACATCAAATTTGAAAAAAAAAATCGGTTAAATTATACGGTTTCAAGAGCGGACAAAATCAAATCGATAGCGACTTCTGTGTGGAAGATATATATAATCTAAATCGATTTGACCCATTTTCCACACAGATATTTCTAATTTAAATATAAGATATTATGCCAAATTAGAAGAAAATCGGTTAACATATGAGGATTCTACAGCGGAAAAAATCAAATCGAAAGCGAAATTTGTATGGGAGCTATATCTAAATCTGAACCGATCTAACCCACGTTTACCATAGATATTTCTAGTTTAAATAAAAGATATTATGCCAAATTATTATTTGTATGGGAGCTATATCTAAATCTGAACCGATCTAACCCACATTTACCATAGATATTTCTAGTTTAAATATAAGGCGTTGTGCCAAATTGGAAAAAAAATCGGTTGAAATATGTTGTCTGTAGAGCGGGAAACTTCAAATCGAGCAGAAAATTTCAAATCGGGACAGAAATTTGTATGGAAGCTGTATCTAAATCTGAACCAGTCTGACCCATTTTCACCAAAGATGTTTATAGTTGAATTATAGTTTATTGTGCCGAATTTGAAGCAAATCGAGTAAATCAAGTGATTTCTAGAGCGGAAAAAATAAAATCGGGAGCGACATCTGAACTGATTTACTTCAAATTAAATAGCGTTCGCCCTTCGCCCGCAAAACTTACATGTGCCAATTTTTGTTAGGATCGGACAATAATTGCGACCTGTATTTTGTAAATGTAAATGGACTCAGAAAGTGATTATAAGCCGATCTGTATAATAAACGAACAAATAAATACAAATAAATGCTCAAAGACATATTACCCTAGAGGAGGGTATAATTATTTTAACCCACTTAGCACTGGATTTTTCTTTTTGCAGATGCTAAAAGGCCACCGTGGTCACCCTCTTCATATGGTTTATGTGACTTCTAGAGCAATAAGTATTCAAATCTAAAACCGACATTTGATTAATTTCATGTGAAACGGAACAGAAATTTGGCTTAGGTTTTCCGATTTTAATGAAAGTTTGCAAATAATAATGGAAATAGAACTGTATTTCCCGATTTTCAAAAACAAGTAATTTAAGACAACAAGGCGTATAGTAAGTCAGGAATTTTGTCAGAAGGAAATTAAAAACATTCGTAACAGTTTTCTGTTAGTCGATAGAAATATATTTTTTAATTAAAGTTTGGAAATTTGTTGCAATTTGAATAATAGAAATTGACTGCATTTCACGATTTTCATGAAATATGAAATTATAGGCACTTGGGTGAATCAAAAATCAGGAAAGGAGCTAATTTAAAAAAATCGTAATTTGTTCTTGGTAGTAGATATATATATAGATATATATTTTTGGGCGAATTTCAAACAAATTGTTTCTATTTTTATAAAAATTATCAAATTGTAAAAATATGTTTTTTTATTTTTTCTTAATTCCCAGCAATTTTTTAATAAATAAAAATAATTATTTTACTAAGATAGAATATTCTAATTATGTCACTATAAGAGATTGTAGAGAACCATCTTAAATGTGTTATGCAAATCACCGAAGGAAAATATGTGCCGTATAGCCGATTATTCCTAAATACTCGCACTATAAGCATATATATTTTCCACCTATTCCCATCTTTTGAATTAAAATAAAGGTTTCCTTTAAAAATAACATAAAACGATGTAAAAATATATAAAATAATGATCTCATTTGTTGCAATATCCTACAGATAAAATCTCAAAAATTGTATTTATGTATTAAGTATTATATGTATGTGATATCTGGATGAATAAAATTTGAAATTAAAAAAAAAATGAAATTTAATAAACAAAAAAAAAATACATCATAATTTTCTTTTAAATATTTTTTATCAACGGATAATAGTGTCAGTAGAGGGCTACATAAGTTCCTGGTATTCTACAATAATTATAAACGCGATTGCAGTCCAAAAAAGTGGTTGGTATTCCCAACTAAAATTAATCATGGGTTTGTTTAATGTATTGTCCCAAAATATTTCGACTTGACCACTAATGAGCTAGCCTTTGTTACGATTTTGGTGCTATTTTTAATGCATTTTTAATAAAATCTGATATGACTTCCACATGTTTAGTTCGTTTATATGTTAAATTAAAGATAATATGAGAGTTTGGGAAACATTGTCTATAGATCTATGGATTAATGTACATTAGAGCGTACCAGGTTACAAGTAAAAAAAAAAAGTTCGCCGTACACCTTCGAATATGAAGTATTATTGAAAGGTAGTTTCAAAAAAATTTTTTTTATTTTTTTATGCCGAACGTAGGGGTCGCGCTTTTACATTTTTCTATATAACTTCTGCATTTATAAACGGATTTTAAAGTGTGATACATCGATGTTTTTGTCCGATTTTTTTGTCTTTGAAGTCATTGAGCTCAAACATGATTCATGATTTTATGCGAGCTTTAATTTTCGATTATTAGAGTGGTACATTAGGGTAGTAGCAACTGAGAAATGATGGGTAAGTACCAGAAGGGGGTGCTTGAGCTCAATGACTTCAAAGACAAAAAAATCGGCCTCGTCGAGACAAAAACATCGATGTATCACACTTTAAAATCCGTTTATAAATACAAGTTATATAGAAAAATGTAAAAGCGCGACCCCTACGTTCGGCATAAAAAAATAAAAATTTTTTTTTTGAAACTACCTTTCAATAATACTTCATATTCGAAGGTGTACGGCGAACTTTTTTTTTGAGGTACGCCCTAATGTACATGTTAGGACAAAAGAATTAAAAAATCATGATTTTTTAGGGAAGCATACTGATTCAAAAAATCAGGGATAAATTTATTTTAAAGCATTTTTTAATAAAATTCCAATTATTGCTGAAGATGCCTTTAATATTAGCTCTTTCATTTTTAAATTATAGGTCCGAAAACACTGTCCGACAGCCCATATTACACTTGAACCGAATGATATACATCTGAAACCATAGGTGAAATAAAGGTAATTGGAGTTTTTAATCATTAAAAACCCTTAAAAGGACTACAAAGTTCCAAAGGATACAATTTTTCAAAAAATATTATTTATACTTATTCCCACCCTATGACACCACTCTAAATGCCAAATCAAAAAGGAAAATGTGTGCTAAAAATAGTTTAAATTTCAAGCTTCTATCTGTATTAATTTAGTATTAACAACCATTTAAAGTTTTGTTTCTGAAGAAGCCAAATATGAATAAACTAGAGAATCTAAGGGGTAAATTTGAAATAGGTCTTAATACTAAACTAATAAAGACAGAAGCATGATATTTGAAGTATTTTTAATAAATATTATCCTCTTTAAATTGACACAATACCGTTATCATAGGGTGCGAACAAGTATATAAATAATTTTTTTGAAAAATTGTATTCTTTGGAACTTTGGATGGGGAAATGAAAAACGCCAAGTAAAAATAGGAACAAAATATTTTGTTTTATTTTCCAATAGCTAACATTCATGAAACAATGTCTACATGTAACAAATGTTGAAATTGGAAACGCAAACGAATTTAAAAAAATACGAGTTTTAAATTTTTAATTAAATAGAGCGAAAACTCACTTTACAAATTATTTTGTATTTTTAGTGCACCTCTACAATAAGGGCGATAACGACTACATTTATCAAATAGGCTTTGCTTTCAGTTTAAATGTGGATTGTTGAAAGGTAAAGTAAAAAAATCGGTTATCTAATTTGTAAAGAGATTTTTCCTATTTATACAAAAATTCATTCAATTCGTTAACAAATTGTTTGCGCCAACAAAGTGTGTCATAGCTTCTATATTTTCCCATAGATATTTTACATGTGGAAATTATTTTCTCGTAAGTATATTAGCTATTAAAAACTAAAACATTTTTTCCTATTTTTAATGATATTTTTGTGTCAGCAAAAAGCATTTAAAAAAATGTTAATTTTTTAGAGACTATTCCTAAACCACTGTTCATATGTGAAAGGGGAAATCAGGACACTTGTAGGTATCATAAATACCATTAATTAATTGAAGATTTGTATATTGTTGTTATCGGACCTATATTTCCAAAATGAGAGCACACATACTTAAGCTACCTTCGGCGCAATTTGGAATTTTAATAAAAAAATAAATATAAAATATATCATTCGCTAAAATTTGTTATTGCTTAGTGTTATTTCCATTTGTAGTTATACAAATATTTAGGGAGCAGCCATTTTTGTAAATAAAAATTTAATAAAAAAGCCTTATATCATTGTCATATTTGTTAAAGTGGTGAGGATGACATCTTTTAATTACTAGTCACCACACCTTTACAATACAAAGTGGTGAAATTGCTGAGAGAGTTTATATTTCAAAATTTTCATTTTTTAGAATGAAATTACCCCAGTAAGTAGGTAATTGCTCATCACAATAAATCTTCGATATTGAGGTCTCAACAATTTGCCCCCTGTCGAAGTCGTAAACAGTTTAGTGGCAATTTCACTAAGTGTATAATTAAATCTTTTCTTACGGCGCACTGCCAGTCTGGCCAAGTATTTCCGTTGTTTGTCAATCAACTGCATAAAGTCGCCGTTCGTGTACATACATATATTGCTTATTAATAAATGATGTGAGGAATTCCTAGCCACCACGGTCAGTCAATGATTAATGTTCCTAGACCGGGTGAGACCGGGCTGACAGTTTTGTAACCGCCCAATTGCGGGAATACAGAATATTTTGCATAATCTTTTACGACGCTGGCAAAACTCTCCCTCGCCCCTGCTCACAGTGCAAAACGAAAACAAATGACGTTATTATCGTTAATTTACAAAGAATGGGCGGTCTGTTTGTTCGATAGCTGATAATGTTATGGCCAAATCGTGATTGATCTGACCAATATTGTGTGTTTTACGGAATGAGGTGAAGAAATTTATTATATTAGCGTCGTAATTAGTGAACGGCGTTCAGTCCGTGTCGGGCTGAACTGAATTAAGAAATGGCTTGAAGTGAAATATTGAAGTTTTATGTGAAGCGATCACACAAATGGGTTCTCTCCGATTTTGATGAAATTTTTATTTAAAACAAATTGATATTGTAGACATTAGGGCGGATCTTAATTTTAAAGAACTTGTATTTTTTTATCGTTTGAGATATATTTTCTAATTCAAAGAAATAATTTTTCTAATTCAAAGAAATTGCTTTTAAAAAATATTTTTTTATTTAAAAATTTATTATTATTATATTATTGTTATTTTGTTATGACCAATGTTGTTTTTATTAACTTCAATTTTGTTGTACGGGCTAATTTATTATTATATTTTAGATTTATTTATTTTTTTATAAAAAATACACCTTCGATTTTTATGCAGCAATTAATTATTAATAAAATTTATTTAACATTCGAAAGTGTATGTTTTGTTCATAAAAATAAGAAAAAAAATAAAAAATATATTTTTGTAAAAATTGAATTATTTTCTGTAAAACTAGAAGCAATTAGCTTGAAGAAAAAAAAAATATGTGTAGATCATAACAGAAAAAAATATTTTTTAATTACTTTATGGCAAAAATACTTTATTTTCGACTAACCCTAGTTTCTACAATTTATTTTTTTTTTTTGAAAATCGGGAATGCTACTTTATTCGCCATATGGACATGTACACATTTAGAAAATGTCCTCCAACATCGAAAAAAAGAACCGACATCTGCTTGTGATTCCTATGGAATAACTCATTTGGGTAACATTTCTGTATTCGAATTAGACAGCGGATTTATATGCAAAATCATATTTTGGACGTATGGTTATTATTGAATGCCGACTTTACACAAATGATTTTCATGATAAGAAAATTAAAAAACGATATAACCAATTTTATATTAACATATATGGCATTATATCCATATTCTACACAAATATGGGTTAAAAATGGGATTTACACAAAAATCAGCTGCCTAGTAATAAGACCACATGTCGAGCTAAAAATGAATTTATGACATTTTATATATCGATTTTATCCATTGATTCTCTTTAAAAATATATATAATTTTCTTTGTCAATCCCTCAGATGATTTCAGTTTTTGTTGTAGCTTTTACTTTTACTGTTTAAATACGGAAACAAAATTTCCTCTGCGTGTTATTATCGAAATTTATTTCCAAAAATATTAATTTTTTTTGCCTAAAATTCGTGTTACCTAGTGTCATTTCTTGATTTAGTAATTGCCACTTTAATACAAAAAAAAAAAAACAAAACAAATCAATTTATATTTTAGAAATATTACTTTTTTATTCAAATACATTTTCATAATCAAATTATCCATCACCATCATTGAATGTTTATTGCATTGCATGTACGTCACACTACTCTCGTCGCTGCACAGTGGTCTATTGTTTTGCGAAAGTGTTTAGAATAATACTGTAATTGAAGTTGTCGGTTATTTATTTAGTAGGCCGTTACAGAATTTTAATATTAAAAATATTATAGATTTAAAAGATTATGAAAGAAAAACATAATTTTTTTTAATTTTAAAAATGTTTCTACCAAAATATATATTTTTTTTTAGAAAATTACTTTGATGGAAAATTACTCCTGATAAATGTATGTTGGAACACAAAAATGTAAATTGTCCAAAACCTTTCAGAATCTGGAATTTCATTCAGATATAACCCCATCTTTTCTATTAATTTCCTACGGACCAATTCAAAATTTTGCTATGGGCATGACCTGATGATTGTCGTCACACAGTGGTGCCAAATCGTTGTTTTTAAATTAATGCTGTAACTTTGGAACGGAAAAATATATTTTGACAAAATTTCATATATAGGGTGGGTCATATAAAAATTTTAAATTTGAACTATAGATTACTTTGACTTTGAAAGGTATAATAAAATTATTTTTTATTTCCAGGTTTATGTTTGACATTGGGCATGGGACGTCAGACGCTCGAAAAAAATTGGGAAATATTAAAAACTTACTTCCAAAGTAGTGAGTCTTTAACGCAAACTGTAAGAAATTTACGTGGAAAAATTTCGAGAAGAGATCGACCTTCAGTTCAACCTTCATGAAGCTTATTTTCATCTCGGCGACTATGCCAATAAGCAAACTATTGAGATGTCAATGCATTCACAACGAGTCACTGTTTGGTGTGGATTTTGGGCTGATAAATTGGGTTGATCTGATGAGGTACTGCCGAGTCATTCGTTGTAGTCATTTGAATGATATTGTGATCCATTAATAAATGACAAAGTTCAAACTTTCCAATAAAAACAGAAAATTTGAAAAAATAATCTGTACTTTTTTTATATTCTAATTTAATTTTTTATTCTAATTTATATTTTTTCATGGCCCACCCTATACATAGAGCAGAAGTGTTTTCCAGATGATTTGAAAATTTGTGAATCCCTAGTGGGTATGGGGGCTACTTTAAAATTGTTAACCTCCGTCAGGTCAAATTTTTAAACAATTATGTGCCGATTACAAATATACCTACAAAAAATATGCTGACATGTATGTGTACACAGTGGTTCCAAATTGATTTTTTGGAATTTATTCTGTAACTTTTGAATGGAAAAATATATTTCGATGCAATTACACAAGTATAGGCAGCTTTCCAGATGATTTGAAAAATTTTGGAATTAATTTTTTGTATTAAAATGTTTGTCAAAAGTACAATTATATATAGTGCTCGTCAAAATCTATTGCAAAAATTACGCTGTCCAATAGATTAAGACTTTTTGATTGGAACAGAATAGCGACCCTATAATTCTGAAAGGGCATATTGAGTAGATCATTTGTGTAGAATAAACATATAGTCCAGCTGGTCTGAGTTTTTTTTACGGTGGATCAAAGTTTTCATTTTTTGGTCGAAGAGAGCATTATATTAAGTGAGAAAAGTGTTGCAAGTTAATGTCTGAGAGAATTGCCAGAACTATATTGTAGAGTTGTATGAGGATTATTTTTGTCGAAGATCTTAACCCTCTAGCTCATCTGTTTATGGTCAATTTGACCCTTTTTTCGAGAAAATCAAGAAAAGTCCTTTCTCTAGTATAGTGCTCCCTTCGACAACAAAATTAAAACTATGACCCGCTATAAAAAAACTCATACCAGATGTACTATGAAGTCATCTGGTATGAGTTTATAAAAAATAAATTTTTATATGGGGGTCAGTATAACATTTAACCCCTTTGGGGCGACTCCGAGGCAGTTTTGGGTCTTTTTGTGTATTTTTCTAGATTCACCTTCTATAGGTCAAAGACGGAACTAGACGGAATTACCTTTAATTTTATGGTAGTCCCATCAACTAAAGTATCTCCATTTGGCCACAATGGACGCACCAATCATCCTCTCCAAAAATTTTTGAGGTTTTGAGTAAAAATTGATATTTTGAAGATTTTTTTAGAACTTTGGCCTTTACACGGTGAAAATAGACGGAATTACCTTTGATTTGATGGTAGTCCCATTAACTAAAGTATCTCCATTTGGCCACAATGGACGCACTAATCATCCTCTCCAAAATTTGTTGAGGTTTTGAGTAAAAATTTATATTTTGACTACAAAAATGATCCACTGCCCTTTCAGAATTATAGGGTCGCTACTCTGTTCCAAAAATGATGATGGAAAGTGTTGTCAAATCTTTGAGAACTGATTAGAGAATGCTTAAAATAGTTTTTTGTTCCATACTTTGATTACTCAGAAAATATTACCACATCCCAGCGGTAAATAAAGGAATGACGTCTATTTTAGTAAAAATTCCAAATTTTGGAACATATTTTCCCGACTATGGGAATTTGAAAGCATGTAAGTCATTTTTTACGGCCCTACGCTTCTCAGAGGAGAAAAGTGGGATATATATTATTTTCCGAGAGGAAATGGGGTCATTTTTATTTTATTACGAAGAGTCCCTAAGTAACATTCTGGTAGTAGAGAATTTAACAACTTGCCCCTATATATAAAATCATGTGCAATACTTTCAGGTTTTAAAATTATGTTAAAAACCTTTTTACATTCACATATTGAGGATATTTTGTCATAGATAATACGCTTCTGATATACTATTTGTCCAATATTATTTGTATGATTTTATAGAATTGTAATCAATATATATATTTTTTTTTCTTTTGTAATGAATTATGCCAACTAGCCTCTCGAATGCCTTGCGGCGCTGAGGCACCATACATATTTATGAATTATTGTATATAATGTTTTAAATAAATAAATAAAAAAAAAAAAATTAAAATAAATATTTTCCTAATTAATCACAGCGAACGAAATATTTTACCCCCTAATTTGTTTTATTGACCCAGTGTGCAATAACCACGCTATTAATGCTTGCCACACGCTTAAACGACAGCAATAATAACGGCAGCAACAACAATAAAGGCCCAACACCTTTGTTGAAGCTTTTACGACAAGTACTTGCCAAAAGCAACTGCAACCGCAAATAATAATTTCAATTATTTCCATCATCATCATCGGCTTTTGTAATTTTCCCTAATGCAAGTGACGCAAATGCCGGTGGAACGCCGCGGTTGCTGTGGCAGAAATATTCTCCCGCTGTCTCTCTCTTTTTTCAGTGTTTTTTTTTTAATTTTTGCGGTTTTTCGCTTTTGTCATTGGGCCGGGCACACAGAGACAGATCGCATGTGTAGAATAGTTACATGAATGGAATATTTAAGCGAACATTTTGTTCAGAATACTCCGATCCACGCCACGTACTGCTGTATAAGTGGCCGTCGCCGCGTACACGCTCCACTCCATCAAACGAATACGCAAAACAATTCAGAAAAATTATTGAATTAATTTGAATCTTTTTCTTTTTAATGCCCAAGACATGTTCTGGCATATCAAACAAGAACATATTCCCCGCTCCACTCCCCCCAACTCAAGTGGAAGGAGGGCGTTGTTTTATTTTTTGGGGGTGTTGGGTGCTGGAGGTGAGCGTAATATTTTAAAAGATTTCCTTATTATGGGTATTGCCAAAATATAGGACTACATGTCGTTGTCTTTGTATAAATTCAGGCTGACGAATAACAAAAAAAACATGCATATTTATGTGAAAATATATACATAGTTATGTGCATATATGTACATGTATTATTTTTTGTGCTGGGCCATTATTAAGTATTCCAAAGAAATCAGACGTCACACAGCGTTCTGATTATAAATAACATTCGCGGCAGGAATGAGTAAACCTAGTAGGAATTACAGGAAAACAGAATTATTTTTTATATATAAATATTTATATTAATTTTACTAACAATTCATCATTTCGTAAACAATTACGTCAGCGAGTTTGCGCGCGTGTCTGTGTAATCGATTAGAGGCGTTAATCATCTCCGGGAATTTATATGGTATTTATGACTAAAATAGCTTAGCAAAATATATTTAATTTATATACTTATATGTACAATGTTCATATGTATATACTCGTGTATTATTAATAGAATCTTCACAACATTGTAATTCTATTTTCGGATACAAATAAAATATGATTTGCGGGTTTGTGTCTTAAGTCTTTTGTTTTGTGTTATGTAGCTGCTAACTATTGAAGCTATTGGCATAAATGATGTGAATTGATGTGATTGTGTGGGGAAGAGATGAAGAGTAGACTGCGAACATTAGGGCATATACATTTTTTAGTTTTTTACTTCTTCATTGAAGTTTTGGAAAAATATCCTTTTTTGATACTATGTTTGAAAATAAAAATATTTAAAAAATCGCCTAACAGAAATAAATAACACTACAAAGTGTGGGAGATCAAAAAACAAAATAAACAAATGTATCAGGAAATATGTTTCACTGGCGTTTAATATGCACGGTGTGTGTGCTATTTGGATATTATCGTTTTTCAACGTCGTACGTATAGTACGCCTGTTTTATATTTACTACTTATTTATGCCTTTTATAATCTGATCAAACTTTTTCTATACTGCGTATATGTATTGATAGTTCATGCGAATGTTGCCACGTATGTATGTATAATGAAATGACAAGTTTGTTCCTCTCTGTGGCGGAGACAAAACAGAAATCATAAAATCATTCAAGTATTCATTGGAAATGAGAATTACGCATCACTTTTGTTGTCTAAGTCTTTTGTTTTCTAATTTAGTTATATGAAGTTGATGTATCATTTTCGGAAGGTCTGATTTGTTTATGGGCTGAATATCAACTCTAGATTAAGAAACCTAGATTAAGGTTTGAAGACTTATTGCTTTTCGTACAAATAAATGAATTTAAACAAGTAAAAACGGCGTTAAGTTCGGCCGGGCTGAACTTTATATACCCTTCACCATGGATTGCATTCCACAGTGGCTTTCGATTTTCGTAGAAGTGCAGTAATATTACAGGAAAATATAAATTGTTTTAATATAGCCAAACCAAAACAAATACAAATATTGAAAAAATAATTTTATAAATAAATAAAATATTTTTATTATTTTAAGACAAGGCTACCAATACGTTTACATATCGAAATATTACTTCAAGTCAATTCAAAAAATAAATATTCTTCTATTTATATTTTCAAAAAGCTTAAATACCATAAATGTTAGTAGATAGTGGGTGTTTCAGTTGGTTGTAATTCCATTCTTTTTTAATTCCAAAAATACAAATGTTGAAAATCCATTATGTCACCTGCATGTGCAAAATAACCTGACATCATGATTCAACCAATTCTTGCCGTAAAAGTAAAAAGTACGAATTTTAACAAATCTTTTAGTTTACGTGTCTATGCAGTCAGAGGAATACAACGAATTCCATAATTTTAGCTGTGGCCATTTGGCTGGTACCATTTTTATCCCCTTTTTCCTATTTTACCCCTTTAATAGTACGACTTTCTGAAATCTCTTTATTTTACGTGTCTACGCAATTAGAGGGATGTACACACCGAATTTTATCATTCTACCTATTATTAGTTGGTACTATTTTTATCCCAAGTACCCATTGAACTCCTTGAAAGTACGAATTTGGAAAAACCTTTTAGTTTTTGTGTCTACGCAGTCAGGGGAATGTATACTCTGAATTTCATGACTCTAGCTGCGGTCATTTGGTTAGTACTATTTTTATCCCCTTTTTCCATTTTAACCCCAAAAAGTACGAATTTCCAAAAATTGTTTATTTTACATGGCTACGTAATTGGAGGAATGTATACACCGAATTTCATTATTCTAGGTGCAGCCGTTTGGTTGGTACCATTTTAATCCCTCTATTCCCATTTTATCCCTTAAAAGTATGAATTTGGAAAAAATAATGTCATAATGTAGCTACTCAATTAGAAGAATGTACACAGCGAATCTCATGTTTCTAGCTGTTGTCGTTTGATATGTACCATGTTTGTCCCTTTTTGCCCCATTTCACCCCCTACGAATAAAAATCGTTTTATGGTGCACGTTTTTGTTAACAGGGGAATGCGCATACGCAATATCAAGTAAGTACAATCAGACATATTGAAAAAATATGCTTAAATACTGTAAAATATTATGGGTTATTATGGGGTTTTCCAGTCCTTATGAGGGAAAAATTTTTTCCCTTTGGGCCGATTTCGCCCAGTTTCAATACCCAATAATCCCAATAAGGCGTTCCATAAGTTTTATGATGGAGCTCCTTGTACTTATTCTACAACAACTATAAACGTGTAGTCGAAATTAAAAATATATGGTAGAAATAAGTAAAACAACATGCTTCAAACTGATTCATTCTGTTTTTTACTTTCACGTAGAGAGATAATATTAAAAAATAACTAAAAATTGAACACAATATCCGACAACCCAAATTACACCTGAAGCAGATGTTATATGTACGTCGGAAACTTTAGATGAAATGAAGTTATTTGGCGTTTTTAACATTATTTTAAATGCTTACCACCCTATGATACTAGTATAAATTCCAAATTAATGAAGAGAATATGTGCTAAAAATACTTAAAATTGCAAGCTTCTACATGTATTAGTTTAGCATTGCCAACCTTTTCAAGTTTTCCCTCTTAAAAAGTAAAATATGAAAAAAAAACTGAATAAACTTCAAATGATTATTAATGCTCAACTAATACAGATATAATCATGATATTTAAAGTATTTTTAAAACATATTCCCCTCTTTAATTTTACACTAATACTGTTATTATAGGGTCCGAATAAGTATTTAAAATAATTTTTCAAAAATTGTATCCTTTGCAACTTCCCAGTCCTGTGAATGAGCAACCGGATGAGGAAATGAAAAACTTAAAACATCAATTAATTCCATTTAGCCTGTAGTTTCATACGTATATTATCTGGTTCAAGTGTAGCGACTTTTTTAAAAAATTGTCGTACGGTGATAACAGTAACAATTTTTTAAGAAATTTTAAATATCACACAACTCTCAGTAATTCATATTTGATAGTTTTCAAACACATTTCCTAACTTCAGGTTTTAGCTAAAAATACTCCTAAAGGTTGTTTAACCGACATTGGCTTACGAATGGGTTTAGCTAGAATCCAAATATTTTACGAATCATCGCTGTGTACAGACCTTGTAATTTTTTCATTGATTTCATTTCATTTATTAACACATTTTTTGTAAGTCATCCAATGAAGTACTTTCCACGTGAATTCATAAACAATGACGGATATTTACATTGCATGAGTCATCGACGAAGTCTTCGAAATTGACTCTTTTTGGTAGGATTGCTCGCAGAAAAAAAAATAAAAATAATGGCTTCCATCTCTACTCTGCTTTTATTTTTATGTTCTTTGATGTAATAAATTCACCTATTTTAATTATCAACTCGTGTGATATTTAATAGCAATATGGCCAAAACAGCACACACGCTCTCTAACTCTCACACACACACAGCGAACAGTACAACGATGTCAGTATCCGTATTATTACTATTCGTGCTAAACTATAAAAGGGGCAGTACAGACAGAAGTTCTAATGGAATGGTTGAGCATTTCCGCTAAAACAAAAACAAAAAAACCAAAAACAAAGTAAAAAGCGCTAAAGTTCAGAATTCATTGCAGGCATTCATTAAAAACAAATAACGCTAAGAATAAAGGAGAAACTAAAGTAAACATTAATATTTAATATTTAAATAGCACCTAAGATAGACAAACACATATACACACACATACATGTGCAAACAGGTATACTCATACACATATGTACACTAGGATGGGTCGCGAAAATAAATTGATGCGGTCCCCACCAATAGAAAAAATCTAAATTTGCAACTTTAAAAAAGGAACACGGGAAAACATGATGTTTTAGCTCAGAGACGGTTTGACCCAGCTACGAAATATTTTGCAGATTATCTTTAAATAATCCAATTTTTATTTCTGGGTGATGACCGCAGCAATTTATTTTCGTGGACCATCCTTATGTACACATACAATATTGGAAGAACTGACCAAGTCCATTTTGATAAATATATACTAAAGTTAGTTCTCCACTTTGTTAATGGACTGGAAATATGTTTCGTAAATATAAACGTAAAGTTTGACTTTGTGACAAAGTGAATATAGACTTAGTCACTTTTTCCAGAATATCGAATATATACGAATGAATTTAATTTTTCTAGTGTGTCCATATAATAATCGTTGAGAAACTGATAATTACACTGCCATTGTGATGAGTTGAATATAGCAGCGATTGTGTTAAATGGCCGTTATTACGGTTCAGTTCTAAGTTCAAAATCCCATTAATAACCGTGTTTTATAAAAAACAAAACATATGAAACGTTAGTATTAGGTGTGATCCAAGATTCGTTCAAATTCAAGATCGTCAACATAATACAAATAAATTCCTGAAGTTTTAAAGAAATCCAGAGCACTGGTAGAAACATGAGTTAATCTGGATTAGTGATAATGGAGGTCAAACGCATATTATCAGTATTCCTGTCAGTGAACTTTATATGAAAGGTTTTATGATTATAAAAGTTAACCTTTTTACAAATATACGTATAAACCTGCATTATAATATTTCAAATTAATCAAACATTACATGCACATAAACTGTATATGTAATTTATGGCTTTAAATGAAATGCATTCCGTTCAAAAACCTGTTCTTAGATTTATACATTGAGGTCAAAAATTTCATTAAGTTAATCAAAATGTTATAAATCGAAACCACATACAATGTAAATTACATTGAACAAAACACATTTAATTAATTACACGTTAAATGAAATGACGAAAGCAAAATAAATCTTAAATATAATACTAATTTTTACAAAATTATAATAACAAAATATTTATTTCATATTATGAATTCATAACCACAATTTCGAAAGTGACGTAAACGGATCTGCGTAAAATATTGAACCCATTGCCCTGATTTTTTCTGACTGATTGTAATAACAATGGGTATGACAATTATGACCAGAATGGACTGAATTTTAATACGTAGATGTCTAAATCTTTAAGACAATTTTATTGTGACTTCAAATTTGGTCAAATTTCTTTTTATTTTAGTTTTTTGGTCTGTAATCAATATTTGATTTGAACTGGGATATTGTCCTGGCTCAAGACCATTTTGCATCTATATTTAATTAAAAATATTACTTGGCTGCACACTACCACTATCATGATTTCCACCCTGTCAAAGGGTTTCTCAAGTGGCTTCGCAGCGACTTTTCAACATCGAACCCTGCCAATTTAAGGAAATGATTCTCACAAACGAATGAGAAGCACAACTCACTTGCCGAATTTGCGTTTATAAAATCGCTCCAAGTAATAAAGTACACAGGCCATCTTCTTTTTATTTTTGGATGGTTTCCCGAAGACAGTTTGATTATTTTGGCCATATGTCCAACTGTGCAGTGAAAAAATATTGTAATACAAATTTTTAAAATTTATTTTTAATATTTATTCGGATCCTATGACAACGCTATTAGAATCAAATTAAAGACAAGAATATCTGTTAAAAATACTTCAAATATTATGTTTCAATCTGCATCAGTTCAGCATTAGCCACCATTTCAAATTCCTACATTAGCTTATTTAGTTTATTCATATTTTACTTTTTAAGAAGGAAAACTTGAAAAGGTTATTAATGATAAACTAATACAGATATAATATTTGCAATTTGAAGTATTTTTAGCACATATTCTCTTCTTTTATTTGTCACTTACACCGGTGTCAATAAGTATTTAAAATAATTTTCGAAAAATTGTTTCCTTTTAAGGGGCAACAATATGAGGAGATGATAATCTAAAAAAGGCCAATAAACTCCATTTCACCTATAGTTTCTGACGTATGTCATCAAGTTCAAGTGTAATATGAACTGTCGGATAGTTTTACGAGACTAAAAGTAAACTTGGGGTATTTCACAATATTTTTGTTTAAATAAACAAATTCCTATGCTAAATCATTCTAAAACTCTGATAAATGGTGTGTTATATTGCAGTTTTTAAAAAGTTTTTTTTTTAAGTTTTAAATTAAGTTATTAATATCAATTAAAATAATTTGAATATAACAGAAAACACTTAAAAAATATATTTGTAAATATAACGTGAATATTTAATTCGAATTTTGCTTGAAAGGATAGATCAACTTTTCAAATCAACGGCCACACCTCCTCCATTGTCAATATTTTTAATGACACATTTGAACACACTGGCAATCCAACAATGGCTTTATAAAATAATAAATTCCCATGACGCATCATCACTCGATGCAACTGGCATTCGGCCACCAAGATGGTGCGATTAACCATGTTTGGAGTTATCTCAAGAGTGAGGTCTAGGCCAATAAGCCAACATAAATTCAGCAGCCAACGAACGAGCTGTTGACCCATTTTCGGCAGCAGTTCGATTAGTCGAAGAGCTAATTTGTTTTTTTACAATGCAGAGTTTTGCGTGCAGATATACGTATATTTTATATGGAAATATTCTATAATGAATAGAACATTTTGTTGGGTTTCAAGAAAAATATGTTACAGTGATCTTCCATGACCTTTTAAATACACCTATTTTATAATTATTTTGAATTATTTATAATTATTTCCAAATATTACCTTATTTGTTTGGATAAAATTCCAAATTAATAACTAAATGAGTTTTAAATCAAAATTTATGGCCTCTACGTACTTTAAGATACGTCAACAATTGACTTTTGTAATAGTCAAACAGTCTCACCTGGCGAAATTATAACGCGTAGACAGTCTCTGGCAATTTATTAGGTCCAATTTACTCTAGAAAAGTAACTTTTAAACATTGGCTCGAAAATTTTTGCATCTCGGCCGAAAATTGTTTAAGTTAAATTTGTGAGAGCGAGGATTTGGCAAATAAAAATACACCAAAAAAGGTTAATTTATTTATTACATCGTGCGACAAATGAAAATTGTTTTCTCTCTTAAGAACGAGACTATATAGGAACGAAACTATAGGTCAACAGTAGCAAAATAACATACTCATTTTTTATTTCGTAAACGTTTGTCCTTTTTACAGGAAATTTTATTTTCTAAAGGATATAGATACTTCACTAATTTATTTTCGTTCTTTTCCGTGTCATAGAATGACGATATGGGTTGCAAACGAATGGGAGGATCTGCTAAAAATATTACAAGTTGTTCTCCTTATTTATTTAGTTAATTAATTTTTAGGGGAAAAACTTGATAGAATAATGCAATTTTAAGAATTTTTAATAGACATTCCTCTATTTCATTTGATACAAAAAAAATATTAGAACATCTATATTCTATAGAAATTAAAAGTAAAAAGACAAACAGATTACGAAATAAAAAAGTATTGCTACTGGTGACCTATAGTTTATTTTTTTGGAAGAAAATCAGTTCGATTTATAATATAATTTAACTTTTCATTCACTATATTATCTATTTTTTGAGTAGATATCAAACAGTCACTAAAATTGTCTATATTCTCAAGATAAAATATTGGGCTACAAATCCTCTGAACATAGAATTTAAATTTAATTTAAAAATTAAGCAAAAAGACTCAATAATTTGTGTACATTGAGTCATACTGTTCCAAAAAATAGTTGTGGATAGATTTTTATTGTTTAATAAAATTACAATTTGTTGTCGAAGGCATTTGAACTATATCGAAGGGTTTATAAGTTAAAATTAAAGGGCTACATATGTTGCATATATATTTTTATCACTTAGATATAACAGTTTAGCAATAGTTGTTTATCGTTTTTTGTTGGCACGAAAACCCCATAAAAATAGAAAGGAATATGTTATTTTAATAACAAATTTCGAACAGGTCTATTATTCGTTAAGATACTAGCTATTAGAAAATAAAATGAAAACAATCAATTGTATAATTGTTTTTTTTTTTCGTGCCCGCAATAATATTTATCAAAGCTATTAAAACAAAAATTAAAAAACTATCTTACTTTCTCGAAAAGGGTTATAAATTCTACATGTATAAATAATAAATTTAAAAAATAAATTAAAATATTCTTCTAATATTTTTTATGGTTTCTTCGTGACTGAAAAAAAACGATTTTAAAAATTATTCTCAACTTTTTGTTAATTACTAAACCACGAGTTCTAAGTACAAAATAATTAGCTTATCGGTTCGATACTCCAACAATTATAGTCCAAATGCTAAAGGTACCTTCGATGACAATTGGAATTTTAAAAATTAAAAAGAAATGTATCCATATTTTTTATATTTTCGTGTTTAGGACACCACATTACATCAGAAAATGATTGTGCACTAACGTTATTTTCGTTTCTAGATAAAGGAATCCTTTAATTAAAGATGTCATAGAATTTAAGTTTTACATCACTGGGATTATTACTCCACACTTAAACCGGATTATATACAAATGAAACTATAGGCAAAATGGAGGTAATTGGCGATATTAGTTTTTCATTTCCTCACATTGTAGCCCTGCAATTCCAAGTATTTTAACAGATATTCTCCTCTATAATTGACATTTAGGATGTGAAAGAGCATTTAAAATCATTTTTGAAAAATTGTATCGTTTGGGATTTTGTGGTCCTGTGAAGGGGCAATAGGATGAGGAAATGAAAAACGCCAATAAACTCCACGTTGCTTAAAGTTTCAGGCATATATAATATCTTTCAAGTATAAAGACTTTTTAAATTGCCGTACTGTCTAATTTGACGTATAAGCTAGACGAATATATATCTTGAAATAGAATGTCCTAGAATTCCCTTTTTATGATTATTCGTTCGTCTAGGGACGAAAATGAGGGTAAATTTGTTTTTTTTTTTTTCAAAAATTATTAAAATAATTGGAAAAATGATAAATCTTGAAAGTGAAGCAATATTAAACTGATTTGTATGGATATAAAAATGATGAATGAAATTATCTGTTTTTTATTTTTTTCAAAATTTATAAATATTATAATTTTAAGGCTAAATAACTGCCAACAGCAACAAAAATTTAATTATTGTAATGTTATTTTTGTTTTTGGTGTGCTTTATTGTAACTTTTCTAAATGCAAGTTTTCAATTGGAGCTAAATTGATATGAAAAATTTAGATTTCGAAACGGGACTTAAAATGAAATGTTTTTTTAGCCATGTTTACAAAAATTAAATAAATAAAGATTTTGTGTGGAAAAGTGTAATTTGTGAAAGCCTCAATTTTATTGCGTTATTAACCCCACCGATAAATTTAAACGGCTTTTGTTTCAACCCGACTTGACTTCGCTTAAATATCTGAACAAAGTTCACATTGACAAACTTTGGCCAGCCTGCTGGATGCTTTAGATACAACCGTTTATTAAATTTTCAAATTCAAAAAACGAATTGGCTATAATTAAAATATATGTGTATTCAAGGGGAACAGTATTAATTGACAATTTCATATTTGATTATTAAATAATATTGTACATACGATTATATATTTTAATTTTAAAACAAAAATCAAAAGTATGGATAATGTTAATAATATTATCATTAAGATGAATAGCATTGTTCGTTCGTTTGGCTATGCTCAAATGACAATTGGAAATGACAAAAAATAATGTTAAATAAATAAAATACTTAAGTAAAGTCACACATACACATTCTCTACAGTGTAAATATGTATATAAGTATGTGTGTACATGACTTGGCGGTACTTACGTTGTTATTAGCATGATGTGGAAATTGTGGGTTTCAGTTTCTTATTTGTCGACTGGTCGATATTTTTTTGGTTTCGATTATTTTTTCTGTTATTTTTCTATTTATCTCTCTTTCGATTCACAATAACAATTTTAACAAATTTTCTCTAAAACAATTTTCTAAGGGGGGAGAGGAGGGGGATTAAAAAAGACACAAAAATTTAATAAAATGAAAGGGGAGTAATATTTTGGTTTTGTTTGGTACTAGATCGATGCCCACAAAAATTAATATTATTTTTTTGTTTGTTTTTGATTTTGTTGAAAGCCACAAAGTAACAGTTTAAGCTGCAGAAGAGAAGAAAAGAGAACAAAAATGTTTTTGGTTAATATCGCACAATTGACAATAGTTTTAACACATTGTCAAACCACAACTGATTACATATTCCGGAGCAGTACCGGCCATCGTCGTCTTAGCAGAATTTTGAAAAGCTTCTTAAAAATAAAACGATATTCGGGGGGACTTTTTGGTTGGCCCCGTATTGTACCGTTTGAAAACGGTAGTTTTTTCTTCTTCTTCAGACAATTAATCTTTGAGTACGCGCACAGTGGCACGTTGTTGAACGTCGTCTTTTGTTGTTGTTCATGGTTTATGGTTATTATATGACTTTTCTATGAAGTGGGTGGATTTTTTAGAATGGACAACTTTGTCTTAAAGAAAGTAATTACACTAGATTATAACCTATACGTCACAAAGCTGGGAAAAAATTTAAATATAAAGAAATTAAAAAAAATATGGATATTTTTGTTAAATTTACTTTATTCCCTGAATGGTGTCACAATTTTGGCTGCACAATCAAGTCCTCTATGACCTCAACTTCGAAAAATATTTGCAGAAAAAATTATATAGTAATTTTCGAAGGCATAATACGTCACATGCTTTGTCATATTTCGAGCGTAAATATTTATTTATGTTGACCACGTCATTTTGCATAATATTCCAATGGAATGGAATGGAATGCATTTAAAAAAAGATAACGATTAATTAAAATTTTTTCAAAAATTTAAATTTTCGTCTTCCTCTTTATTCCAATTTCATTTGAATCTCAAATGCATTTTCTCTACCTCATTTGTTTTTATTACCATATGAAGGGGGTCATTGGGTTGGTAGCACCTTGAAATAGCATTCGGAAGACACAGTACATTCAAAATAATCTGGATTACTTCTTAAATGAAATTTGCGACACCATTTATACTATGACTTCTACAGAGGTAAGAAATATATTCAGGAGGGATATTTGCTCAAATCAAGATCACTTGCAATATTTCAAATTTTCTTCCAAATAAGTTCCAACCAATACCCCACAGAGCACTGTACTCCATCCACTTGAGTCACTAGACGCTTTAGATCACATTGACTTCTTCTTTTTTATTATTTTTTTTGTGGTAATCTTCTGCATATGGTCATTGGTATTTCACCTTTTTTTCTTGATACTTTTCTGCTATTCTCTTTGTTAAACTCTGTCTGTCCGTTCCTTCGCTGTGGTGTGACTTGAAGTTGAAGTTCATCACAAGTTTCGGTTTTATTTGCTAGTTGTAAAAATTAAACCTTGCTTTTGACTCGGTCAATGTTGAAGCTCGTCTCATTATAAATAAAATGAAATAAAATAAGGTACAACAACGTTATAAACAATAACACCGCCACAGCAGACGGTGGCAGCAGAGAATTGGAGAAAAATGTTTAACTTTAATCTACTTAAGTCAGAGTCAGCAAAAATTGGAATAAAAACCAAATACGACGAATCAGATATGTCGGTTGGTGTGTGTGTGTACAACCACAGAAATTGTTTTAAGAAAACAACTCAGCATTAAGTCGTTGACATTGACAATTTCAACGGCAACAACATCAGTATAACAGTTGACGATGACGCTCATTGTACTACGACGACGATGATGATAATGATGACGACGATGATGCGCACAATGTTGGTGATGACGTTGTCGCGGTCGTTGTTGTTGTTATGGCAAAAGTTCAACGTAATGATGAAAATCCATTAAGTATAACAGCAAAAATAACAATATTTTGACTTTAGTTAATTAAATTACAGTAAGTCAATAATAACAATTCACTTTTTACATAAACAAATATATCTACAGGGTTTTTTAGTGATATCAAAATCATTGTTGTTTTGCCCAAGTGACCTTTCAACATGCAATTTTTTTGATTTAATAAAAACCTTGTGAAGCTTCCCTTACAAATAGCATTAGCCTTTCGGGCCGGCTTTTCACTTACAGCTCGTTTTTAGCTCAATATTTCGTTCGTGAGCTGCGTCTACGAAATGCAATTTTTTATAAACATTTTAGGATAGCAAAATATCAATTTCTATTCTCGAATATTTCCTCTATGAGATAGCTCCTCATTTTCTCTTGGGGTAATTTTTAAGCCATCAAAGGATGTTGGGAATGGTTTTATGGCTAGAGGTATGATCAAAATGCTTTGAAATTCTTGAACATCTCTTTTCATATATACAGCGACGAGTTACAGTAAATACATTTACGCGTATAACACTTTTAGGAAACCGTTATATAAAAAGTGTTATACACAAACTGTTATAAAATTAAAACAAAAAACAGTCATATAAATACAATTTTATAGACATTTTACTATATGTATAACAGTTTTTATAAGTTTATCAGTTTTTATATAACAGTTTGATTGCCAAAAGAAACTCTTCCACGTAAACTGTTATATAAAACATTAATAAGTAAATTTGTATACAGTAATTATTATATTATAATTTTGCATATAACACTTTGAGTACCAAATGAAATTGTTCTACACAAACTGTTATATAAAACATTAAGATAAAAAACAATCTTATAAATAAATAAATTATTATACAATAATAATAATTAATAAATAAATTATATAACATAACACTTTGAGTGCCAAATGAAAGTGTTCAATACAAAGCAGCATTCTGACACAAACTGTTCTACAAAACTTTGTTTCAGACATATATATGGCTTTGAAATTGTTGAACATCTCCAAATAAATGTAAGCGTATAAAACTTTTAGAAAACTATTATATGACTAAAGTATTATACAAAAACTTTTATATAGAACATTTATACAAAACACAACCTTATAAACAAAATTGTATACACATTTTACTATATGTATAACAGTTTTTATAAGTTTTTCAGTTTTTATATAACAGTTTGATTGCCAAATGAAACCGTTACACGAAAGCTGTTTTATAAAATATTAATAGTCATATAAATATGTATACAGTAATTTTTATACAACACAGTTTTGCATATAACAGTTTGAGTATCAAATGAAACTGTTCTACAAAAACTGTTATATAACACATTTATATAAAAATAATCATATAAATAAATTGTTATACAATATTTATTATATAACAATTTTGTATATAACAGTGTCAATTAAAACCAGTTTCATACTCAAACCGTTCTACAAAATTTTTTTTCAGACATGAACTGTTCTACAAAGACCAATTTTAGGTTAAAACTGTTCTACAAAGACCAGTTTCAAGTTAAAGCGTATCAACCAAAAACACTTAATAGATATATTACTATATGTATAACAGTTTTTAAAAGTTTTTCAGTTTTTTACAAATTTGATGTCGAATGAAACTGTTATATAAAACATTTAAAAAAGCAGTCATATAAGAACATCTTTATGCAGTAATTATTATACAAGTGTTATGTATATAACAGTTTGAGTTTCAAATGAAACTGTTCTACAAAAACTGTTATATAACGCAGTAATATAAAAAACAATCATATAAATAAATTGTTATACAATAATCAATAATGTATAACACTTTTCTATATAACAGTGTCAAATGAAATTGTTCTATAAAGACCAGCTTCACACTCAAAACGTTCTACGAAATTTTGTTTTAGTCATGAACTGTTTTACAAACCACCTTTTCAGGTTAAAACTGTTCTACAAAGACCAGTTTCAAGTAAAAACGTATCTGCAAAAACATTTTCATGCAGAAACTTTTGTACTTCGACAATTTCAGGCAAAAAATAATGACAAAACTAAATCTGTTCTACAAAGACTAGTTTCAGAATAAAACTGTCCCACAAAAAACATTTTTAGAATCAAACGGTTCTACAAAACCAATACCACACTACAAAAACCTATTTCAGACTAAAACTGTTCTAAAAAGAACAAAGTCTGATATATTTTATGATATATAAGATTGGGAAAGAAGAGGATATTTGTTGGTGCACATTCCATAAATAATATTCATTAAACATTCTCTGCTACATATGAGTTATATTAAATAAAAATATCACATAGGCATCGACATCAATCAAACGTCTTCAACTTTTTTCAATTACAGTATCCTTGAATTGATGTATGTCGAGTAAATAATGTCTATCCAAATTTCGTAAACAATCTGTTATACAAAAACATTCACGGAAATTCCATCTCCAAAGACGTCATTTAATGAATACCCCATATGATGTTGCCCAGGGGAGGAATTGGGTTTTTCTGCAAGGCTTCCGCGGACACTACGTACTGCGACACGACGTCATCATATGAGTCATGACATATGGATCATGTGTATTGTAAAGAAATCAAGTTATATACTTGGCAAGCTATGTGAGACACTTAAAATGTCGATTGTGATGCCTAAATAAAAGAAGACATTAAACGCTCATTTGAGCGCAAAGCCCCAATTAAATGTGCTGAAGACACCACGAAAGCGAGTAATTCATGTGTTACCTTTATTTTATGACCTTGGCGTAGAGACAGACATTTAGCTTAAACGCGATCATACCGACCGACATATGCGCTCGTATAGTGGATTTAAACGGGTTCGTACCCCTCCAACTATTCCTCCATCATCATCTCATAATCGGAGGATGGTGGAAATTATGTTGTGCTATTATGAGTTGTATGTAAGCAGGGAGTACAAGGGGGCAGCATTTTAGTTTTTTTTCGGTTTTTTTTGTTTTAACAAAGTGTGAAAAGGCAATGCAAAAAAGCGAACAAAGGCGATGTATTAACGATGAAAGAAAAAACAAAACAATATTAATGACTTAATCTATTTACGCTGCGAGCTGAAACCCCGATGTAAACTAACCATCATTTTCACTATAATTAACTCAATCGCCAGAGTGTTCGTATACTTTTTCGCAAATATTTATTTCAAAAGAAAACAATAATGGTCTGCTGGCAATTATTGGAATGATATAAGAAAAAACTGGGTGCATTTCATAATTAGCGAGTATTTTTTTAATCTCCTACACCTATGCACAGTGGGGGAATACGGAAAATGTGAAATCAACACACAATAGGACGGAGGGATTCACTGAGCTGTGAGGATGCTAAACCGTATGTTGGAGAGATTCACTATGTCCATCCATCGTTTCCATATATTTTGGATTTTATAGGAACACTTAGCCATGTCACAACAATAGAAATTAAGTGAAAATACATAGAGGCCTGAAATTTAAAAATAATGTATTATTTTTGTAATTTTTATAAAAATTACTCAAATACTTGTTTGTGTAAATTTTTACCTGGAATCTGTTTTAGGGTAGCTAAAAATAAAAAAAGATCTTCCAGTCTAAGAATGTGCTACATCATACCAGACGAAGAAAACCTAAAAATATCAGCCCAAGTCTAGATGTGGAACACGTCTGACACAGTCTATGTCTTCTTGGCGACCCTCAAGGGAGCAAAACCAAAGGCTGGCTGAACAGCCAAGCTGGTGTAGATTCGTCACACCCAGCCTGTGCCAACAATAAAGCCTAGCTGCCAATTTAAGGCTAACTTTTATGTCGATTATGTGACTTAATCTGCTACTGGTCAACATTTTTAGTTACTTAAAGAGCAATTTTAGTCATGGAAACAACTAAAAACTCACACACACACTTTTATTACCTAATTAACTAGCTGCCGCCTTCAATTATCTTTACTAGTTCCTAGAATTATTAGCCATAAATGTACATATTATCTAATGTTTCTGTGCGCATGTGCGTGATTGTTTTCTGTTAGTCATCGGTGATTGCATTCGAAAATCCTACAAAACTATGGTTATTTTTCGTTTCGAAATTTTACACTTAAATATACAACAACAAAATTTGTGTATCATGATGTTACGAGTATTTCACACATTCCCCCCCCCCTCGATACATTTAAAATTCTGCACATTTCAAACGCAACAAACGAATAAATTGTAAATTTCAAAATCTCGTTCATAGCTGATTACGATAAATCGTTCGATATTGTTTGGCTTTAATTTGCAGCAGAAAATCAAATAGCTAAACCGAAAAAACATAAAAACAATTAAAGGGGTAAATATTTGGCATGACATGTTAAATAAATCTATATTGTGAGGCAAAAAATACATATTTTCTGAAAAAAAAAAAATGAAATCGAAGCAGCATTCAAGTTGTCCTACAATTATTTACACAATCCTATAAAAAAAAATATATTTATAATATTTAAAAAAAATCTTCAAAACCAAAAGATTTTTATATAGTAAAAAGTGCGACCATATACATAATGCAACAAAAAAAAAACAAATTTGTGTCCGAGACCTAAAAAAATATACTTTGTGTGCATTGAGGCATTCATAAAATCGCACATAAACTTTTTTTACCATTAAAATAATTTATTACTAAATTAATAGTAATATTATTTACTAAAAAATACCAATTTTCATAGAAGTTTTTTCTAATTTTGTTAATTTTGTTATCCCATTATTTTGATGGCTTCAAAAGTCCACTTTCACCTAGAAACAGTCGTAAAGGAACAGTCTCCAAAAAAATTTAATATTTGTATGCTGGCTCGAAAAAAATCATACAAATTAGGAAAAAAATGGAAAATTTTATTTCGTTCTACATTTTAGTAGCCACCATTCTAACGCAGAAAAGAATGTGTGACAAGTCATGACACACTTTGTGGACGCAAAATATTTTTAAAGAAACAATATTTTTAAATTTTCTTATAAAGAGCTCGAAAAATATCTTTAAAAATTATATAATAAATCATTTTATTTTGTAATAGCTGGGATTTTTGCGAAGGAAATTAGGTCTACTTGATATTTATGGATAAATTTAGAACAATATATGTAACTTATAAACAAAGATATCCAAAAAGTTTCACAAAGCTTGACTAACTTCTGATTGTATGTATAGGCAAAATTTCTGCCACAATTCATATCATTCTATGGCGGTGTTCTTCAATCATCGATTGAACATTAAAAATTTTGAATGTCCACAAAACTGGAAGTTCCTGCTAACAAGTGTATATACAAATCCTTGAATTTCATAATTTGTTTAACCAATTTGAAAGGCCTATTCCTTCTTTGACAGGGCTTCCTATCGAATAATTCCATGTCCTTTCCGGTTAAGTTTTAAAAATATTTAATTGCTTTTAATTTTGGTATTGATTTTTAGACATGTTTTTTATGTTCCTGGAAATTTTATGGTGTAGATTCAATTGTTAAAAAAAAAAACAAGTTGGTTCAAAAGAATTTATGGATATTTCCGAATGAATTTAATCAACGAATCGTTACAAAAATACAAGTTTTGGTCATTCCATTCTCTCATAATTTTACGAATTGGAGTCAAATAAAATACTTAAAATTCGACAAAAAGATAAAACCGGTGAAAAAATTGCCAGATTATTTTTTTCCAAAAAATAACCGAATTCCCAAAATGGGAATAATTTAAAAATTTAATTTTAAATATGTTTATTGGACTTCAATTCGTAAAATTATGAGAGATTTTAACTGGAATGACCAAAACTGGTATTTTTGCAACTATTTTGTTTTAGCGAAAACTTCAATAACTCAGATAACATTATTAACAAATTTTTACTAAATGTGTTATTTAAATAAATGGTACGGTTACCAAACAAAATAAAGTGCAAAAATATTGTCAAAGTTGAAAACCGATTAAAAAGCACACAGATTTCTTAAGTTTTCTTGAATAAGCTATATATCGATTGAAAGCTTGAAAGCCAGGTTTCTTCTTTTTTAATCCGATGTGACAGTGAATATCAGTTGATAACCAACAAGTTGATAACGAAAAAACGATGATAAGTAACAAGTACTCCAAGTACGAATTTTCAGGGTATTTTTTTACATTTTTTTTATAAAGGAAAATAATTGTCTACAAATATTGGGCCTAAATAGTTTCTCCACTGGTGTATAGTTATTATACTGGCCTGGAAATAAAGTTTGGATTGTATAATGATGATTTGTAAAATATTTCAGCCCTAAGCCAAGCCGTCTGTGAACCAATCGCTCCTGACAACACCACTAAAATCAAGTTCACCAGTGTATTTTTTTCAATTTTATTTTTGTCCAATTTTTTTCTGAATTACTAGAACCTTGAAAGACCTTTAAATATAATTTTTTACTCTTGTCGAATTATCGGACGTTTATAGAGACAACTGAAGACTTTTCCGTAGTTTGTGAGAGTTTTATAAAAATAAATAGCTGCATTCAATAAATTTCAAATGATGTATAACTGATGGAGGCCGGAACGAATTTGACGTCGCATGGCTCATTTTGTAAAAAGAGTCTGAAATTGTTGGTTCTGAAAAATCAACTTGTTCTTAAACTATTGCAACAAAAATGGAGTTTCGTTCGATATTCATAATTTAGGCATCATTCGAAAGGTATTACGACTGTTTTCTTTAAGACTGATTACTAAGCTGCGGTAAATAAAAACCTAAATAAAAAATGCACTTAAAATAATAATCTCATTTTTCTAATTGTGGCCAGCAGCAATATCGATGTGTGTATGAAAATAAATTTTGAAAAAAAAATAATTTATTTAAATAACAATGTTGGACTTAACCTGGATAATTATCCAGTGTATGTCTAATTTATGGATATCGAACTTTTTTGAAAATTTGTTTTGATACAAATATGTATATTGTATATGTGAGCAAATAATTTTTTAGTTTGAGTAAAAAATTAACTATTTATTTGTTATATCAGCTTGTTTCCCGGCTTAAAAAAAGCCCAATTTATTCTTCGTCATCATACATTTAACAAAATATTTGCAAGAAATATGAATACTCTAAAGACCAATGAGTTATTTTAAGAAAATAATAAAGAATATTATTTAGAAAATGGATAAAAATGCAACATACAAAATATAAGGGAAAAACATGGTGTTTTCGGATTTCACATTTGACCTGCCGCAGGGAAGAACTATTGTAAGCAATCCAAATTTTATTCTTGGCTGTTGAAAACACCAATTTTTTCTCAGTTATATTTCTGCGAAGTCTACGAAATTTCGCCAGAAATTTGTATCTGATTTTGGTCGATTTTTCATGCACTCCTCATTTTGTTCGTCGCACTCTTGCCTAAATCAACAACGAATCGCTTATATTTAAATTCTTTTTGGACGCAGATATAAATCTTCTTGAAGCATCAAGCATTTGTTGGTGTGGGCACTTGGCAATCCGGTTTAGACGGCAACTTGCTTGGTTTGCATATTTTTGTTTTTAGATTCATCGCAACAAAAGCAAATAAAACTCAACAGGTTAAGTTCAATATTCGAAAGTTTCTACATGCATAAGTATCTATCTATCTATCGGTGTATATCTAACGAATCTTGAGTTTCTCCAAATTTCATTGACTATATTAGTGACCTTTCAAATCCCTCCCCCTCCACCTTCCCCTTCAGCAACACAACAAGTTTGGTCACACCGTCACACAGCACCCTGTACTTCTTGACCACATTTCATGTATTTCTTGGTAATTTTCTACATTTTCTGTTACGAGTACGAGTACATTACATTGTTACGACGAGCCCCATGCGCTCCTTTTCACATCAACATCCACAACATTTGATTGTTTGTATGGAACGATATTATTTCAATGGGGGTTTTGGCGTTTTTTTCTCCTCTCCCGATCCACTGAATTGGCCAATAACAAATGCGCCAAAACAATGCAATTTTAACTCGGTTGCTTTGAAATGACTTGGCTTCGCTTGGCATTGTTGTTGCACATTTCATTTGCGTGAGTATCTAATTCCAGCGAAAAGCTTGCAAGACCACCAAACGGAAAAAAGCTTTATCACACACATAGCTGCGGGGCTTTGTTTGTTTTCAATCATTCGGACGATGGTACTCCCCGTCTGGTCTGTTTGGCGGTTTATTTCTTTTCGCACATTTGTTGTGTTCATGTTGTGAGATGGAAATAAAAAAAATATTATTTAATTTTTTCTTTTTTTTGGTTGCAACATCACTCTCTGTCAGTCAGTAAGTCACTCTCGCGGTGAGGCCGTTCAAATCGAATTAATTGCGAAGCGTTGGGAGGAGAGATGGTGGGTCGTATTCGGAACAAAAGAGGGTGTGAATTGAAGAGGAAGTATTCATTTAACAACATTTGCCATTATTTTGAAAGTTGGGTCACTTCGTTGTTTTCATTGTTGTTGTTGCTGTGTGTGTGTTACAACAAACGCGGTCAAACTGTGGCACAATGAGGTGGCCGGTTGGTTGCCTTTTTGTTCGATTGTTTTGTTGTTTGATAAGACACGGCGCTGATTTGATGCTGTTACTCTTCAGTGAGTGTGATACTCGTCTGTACAGTGTCAGGCAAAATAAAAGCAACGAACTGTTAGGTGTCTTTAGGCAGAGGCTAAATTTAATTCAGTACAATATTTTAAATTACCAAAAATAAATAAATGAAGATAATAACCCTCTCATGCTCGAATTTTCTTTTTAATAAATATATAACATTTTCTATGCTTTTTGACTTTTAATATGATTTCTATAGATTTTGGAGGTTCTAATTCACACAGGAAATGAGTAACACGATGTTTCTTAAAATCCTTATACTGCAGATATAAACAATATTTTGAAATGTTTCTTCATTTTAAAAATGTTTATTATGTATCACTTCGAATGGCAAAGACAGTTTTTCTTGTAATCGAAGAAATCCTATAAAAATTAGAAGGAATTTTTAACCAATTTTAATTGCAAGAAATTCAGATAATTGAAATTTAAGACTTCACTTTTGTTTTCGTCTTCCTACACAGACCCAAGTTACCTTTTGAAGAGTCTTTGTTACATATGTACACAAAAATAACATTTAATAATTCTGCATAATATGTGATTTTAAAGATTTTATAGGACTAACTCCAGATGTTGCCTATAGGCAACATTGGGCATGAAAGGGTTAAGCCGTGATAACAATGCAATAACAAAAATGTTAATAAAGAGTTAACTTTTTACTCAAAATAAAAAATATGTTTAACATTGATTGATATTGCCGTTGGAGACGATTAAAAAATATTTTGAGCGAATTTCTAGATTTTTTTATTTTTTTCTTATAAAAACAATATCTATTTTTCATTTTTTTTTGCATTTGAAAAAAAGATTTTCGTAAAAATGATTTTTTTCGCATCTGAGAAATATTTTTTTTAATAAGTTTTTTTCTCTTACTTCAACGCCACATAAACTATTGAAAAACTCTGTTTTGGCATTTGTAGTCCAATTCTTTGAAATTTCCAGACTAAGTCGAACACTTTTAACACAAAATTATTTTTTCATTGATATTGCCGTTGGAGACAATTTAAAAAATATTTTGAGTGAAATTTTAACTTTTTATTTAGGTTTTTTGTTATAGTAGCTTAGTTATCCAGTCTAAAAGAAAATCAGCCATAATATCCATGGATAAATATGAATGATTTTGACAAGTACTTGAGAGTTCCTCTTAGCTCTCCTTGTCAGGTGTTTAAAATTCATAAAATAATTAGTGTGTTTACAATTTCTAAATTTATATTTGGATTTTTTAATTAAATGTTTTTATCTATTTTTCATTTTTTGCATTCTCATAAAAAAATAATTTTTTCGCATCTGGGAAATAATTTTGTAAAAATAAGTTTTTTCTCTAACTTCACCCCCATATAAACTATTGAAAAAGTCTAATTTGGTATTTTTAGTCCATAAAATTCTTTGAATTCTTGAAATGTCTCATTTACTGTTGTTATTTCTAAATATATATAATGAAATCAGCTGAAATGAAAATATTTAGCAACATTTTTTAATATTCTTTCGATTTTACATACATTATAAACGGCACATACTTTCGTTTCACTTTTTACATTTTAGTAATATATTTTCATTTTATTTGCTTTTGTATTGATGATGAACGATTTGTAGTAAATTTCGTTGCTTTCGTTTTGCTTGATACTGTGTTATGTAAAACTTTGCGCTCCGCAAATCAATTTGGTAGACAATTTTAATTGAAGCAAAAAAGCAATTAAAAAATTAAATAATTATTTTTATTTATTTCCACTGAAAATGCTTCTCGTTGCCAGTGGTATACGCAGAGAAATGCAATGATAAATTTAGCAACATTTTGATTAAAAAAAATCAAAGCAAAAAATCATCTAAATTCATCATCAGTGAACGAATTTCAAAATTTTATGGGGTTTTTTCTTTCTCTCTAGAAATATACAACGTATTGCTGATACGTGACTTTATACTTCTGCGAATGGTGTGTATGCATTTAAAGAGACACACATACATATATACATAAAGTGATATAGTTAAAAATGCAATTAACAATTAATGTGAATCATTAAAATGTCAAAAAAAATACTGCAATTCTGAGATGAAAGTGAAAATAATTTAATTTAGTGAAAAAGTTCATAAACTTTGTATATATTGTCACCTGAAATGCAAAATGACGAAATCCATACTTTCGTAAGTTTTCAGGAGATGCAAAAAACATTCATCTGCGAAGTTCGTATTTTATTAATAAATTCTATATTTTTGGATGTATAACTTTCTTTCTTATATAAAAATGTAAATTTAATTGTTGGACACAAATTATCGCTACTTTATGTAAAAAGTTAAAAAGTCCTTTTAAGACGAAGGAAAACACTATCTACAATTTTTTTATTATTACGTCGTTTTGTATTTCAGGTGCCTAGTCCTAGTCAAATATTATTACACACTAAAATTTTTGTTTTTATGTTGTTGTTGTTTTCAATATAGAGAAAATTTGTTGTTGTTATGTTGAATAGCTTGTATGTAAAAATTAGCAAAAAATAAAAATATATAAAGTAATTTTTCTCACAAAAAAAGGACAAATTCGTATATATCTACTAGGCTGGTTCACGAAATTGCTGCGCTCAACCCTCAGATATGAAAATTGTATTATTTAATGATGGTATGTAAAATATTTTCTCGCTAGGTCAAGCCCTGAAAACACCTCTAAAATCTTGTTTTCCCTTGTATATTTTATGTTGCATTATTGGCTCCATTTTTTAATAATAAATCCATCCTTGATAGCACTTTAAATATAAATCCTTATTCTTGTATTTAAATATTCGGAATTATTGAAGTCATTTAGAGGCATTTTGGTGGGTTTTCAAAACGAAATATAAACTCATATTATTTAATATAAGCATATTATTATTAAAAAATAAATAGAAATAATCAATACATTTTGAATGATGTTTAAATGATGAATATCGAACATGACTGACTCAATTTTTGTGAAAATAGTTTTCAGAGATAACAATTTTCAAACTCGCAGGGTCTTTTCGACCTTTCCCTTCCGATTTTCATCATTAAATCATCATTCAAAAGATATTGATTCCTGATATTTATTTTTTTTTTACAAAATAATACCATCAAATATTAAAAAGTTTCAATGAAAAAAAATGCTATAAACGTCCAATAATTCGACCAATTAGTTACTCTAAGACAAGAGAAAAATTGATACTTAAAGTACTTTCAAAGGTCTATTAAATCAGAAAAAATTGAAAAAACACTGTACCAGTGCAAAAGCTCTGGGAAATGATACTATTCGTGTGGTATGTATTGTCGAGTAGAATAACAATCTGTATTTGAAATTTGCCAGAATCTTGAGTTACGGATAAAAAACCGGTTTTCCTACCTTTGCACACTTAAAACATGTAACTTAATTGATCATCAAACGATTTTCACTTTCACATCGGATTTAAAAAGAAGAAACATGCAGCTTTCGATAGATATATAGCTTACTTAAAACAACTTTTGTCCAGAAAACACTTTTTTAAAAAATGGTAGCCAATTTTCAATGTTGGCAATGTTTATGTATGGTTACCAAACCACTTCTAAATTTATTAATATAAAATATTTAGTACGGAGAAAACACTGCTTTGTTTTTTTAAATTACTTTAATAATTGTCTGAGTTATTGAAGTTTTTATTAATAATATTTTTTGCGAAAATACAAGTTTTCGTCATTCCATTTAACATTGAATTGAATTTCATTTTTCAAAACTAAATTTTCGAAAAGTTATGAAAAATATTTGTGTTTTTTCACACATCCCCCTCTACAGGCAAGCAAAACTGTACAAACGCCAACATTCACTGTCAAAGATATATGTGTGCCAACTTTTTAAGAACTTAGGGGCCCATTAACAAACAACATGTCTAACGAACAAAGCATTCCCTTCCACAACGCCGTCAACAGAAGAAAATAGTTATTTTGGGGAAACAATATTCACAACTTCTTGAAAATTCAATTTTACATTAACATTGACAAAATTTACCATCCATCCAAAAGGAAGTCAGAAGACAAAAATTCTCTTCTGTTTATGTTTAATTCATTGAATGATTCAGAAAATATTTATGTTTGATCATAAACACTTTCTTCATGAGTAAAATTATGAATATTTGCGGAGGCGATGCATATTGAGAATCATGTTTGTTATCTTGAAGGAACGCATACGCGGACACAAGTCAGCGATCATCCTGGATATGACATCATCATCGTCTCGCATTAAGGGTTGGTTGCAACATTGGTTCGCCAATGGAAAGGTCTTTTTGAAATGAAAATTAAAAATGTCGTCATTCAGACTTTATACACTATTCAGTTTTATGTGTCTGACGTTTGCTCCGAATCCGAGGAAGTATGATGACGATTTCAATTTAGGCAATTTTCAACCGATTCGAGTAACTTCTAAAAAATTTCTAAAGTGCCCCTAAGGTCAGGCTAAGTTCCTCTACTGTTATAATATCATTGTCATACAAATACTACGGACGGCAGTATAAACACGAAACCAACAAAAAACCTTAACAATTTATACTAATAACAACATTACCTCGCAAATTTCTATTAAACAAATAATTTTCTTGTTAAGTCAGCAAAGCAAAGCAAAACAGCGAAACGCTAAAACAAAAACCAAATTGCAAAAATGAAACAAAACAACAAATCAACATGCAAAACGTAAAGTAAGTGCAAGCCAAGTCAAATAGTAAAGCACATAGATGGAGAGAAACAATAACAACAGCAACAATAATACAACTTGTAATACTAATAATAGTTCTTATAACATTGTTTAAATGTGCAACACATCCCCGATGTTGTAATCAACTCATACTTGTACACATGGACGGGACGACCGATAACAGGTTGCGGCGGCTGCAGCAGCTGATGAGGTTGCTTTCGATTATTGCATACTGGCAGCTGGCACATGCAACTCTAACTTCACTCAAATACACACACGCACACACAGTCTCACTGAGAAATAAACCACAAGCTTTGTAAGCCAGCAGAAGAAGAAGAAGAAAAACAGCAACTAGCAAGTGGTAACACCAGTTGCACTTTAGGCCAAAAAGCAAAAACGAGTAAAGACTCAACAACAGCCAACAGACACTTCATGCCAAACTCAAGAAGAAGGAGAAGAAGAAGAAGAAAACATGCAAACGTCAAGAAAACAGAAAAGTGGTCATAACTAAATTACAGCATGCAACAAACATATAAGCAGCATGCAACAGGTTTAATCGTTAAAGCCGACGTCACCACAGCCGCTGCACATTGAGGCGGGGTTTACTAAAAATTATGGTAATTTATTATATTAATAAAACCTAAAACTCAATGTTAGCCGATTTTCAAGATCAATGTTGGTTGGCTTTCAGAGCGTTCATGTTCCAGCAAATGTATTTCAAAATAGGAATATAATCAGTCTTTTTTTGTCTGCGAAAGATGAGCAAAAATTAAAAATGTCTGTCAATTATTATGATGCCATTTTTAAGATTACCATTCATTTTTGAAGTTCTCAGGTCAGATCTGGCACTGCTATTATCACTTGTGTTCACTTTGGTTTGCAATATATACAACCAAAGGAACAACATTTGGAAATTGCACAAATTAATTTCGAAAATCATGATTCAATTCGTGTTACTGCGCAATATTCTATTCAGTGATCACAAAAAAAAGACATGTGAATAAACATAGATGAAAGCCTCGTTACATCTAAAAGATCAATAGTTGTTGTTCGCATTGAGGCATACTGACATAAAATCAACACCCAAAATTTTTTTGCGGATTTTGTTTTTTAATTTTCGACTAAAATTTCAATTTTCGTTAAAGGTACCTTTAATGTTTGTAATCTCTTTTTGGGTATATAGGTCCTATCGCATTCGCTTATACAGAGTGATTTTTTTGAGGTTAGGATTTTCATGCATTAGTATTTGACAGATCACGTGGGATTTCAGACATGGTGTCAAAGAGAAAGATGCTCAGTATGCTTTGACATTTCATCATGAATCGTCTTACAAACGAACAACGCTTGCAAATTATTGAATTTTATTATCAAAATGCGTGCTCTGTTAAGAAAGTTCATTGCGCGCTTCCATTTTATGGTCAGTTTAATCGACCCACTGAAGCGGCTATTCGGGCTATTGTGACTAAATTTCGCACCAAATTTACATTGTTGGACATTAAACCACCAACACGCTTACGTAGAGTGCGAACTGAAGAAAATATCGCAGCTGTATCGGCCAGTGTTAATGATGACCACCAATTTTCGATTCGTCGCCCTTCGCACCAATTGGGTCTCTGTTACTCAAAAACGTGGAAATGCCAAAATTGGACTAAGCGGATGGACCACCTAAGACGCAGCCGCGGTCAACATTTAAATGAAATTATCTTCAAAAAGTAAATGTCATGGACCAATCTAACGTTTCAAATAAAGAACCGATGAGATTTTGCAAATTTTATGCGTTTTTTTTTTTTAAAAAGTTATCAAGCTCTTAAAAAATCACCATTTATGAACCCTGCTTATGTTTTTTTAAGGAAAATATTTTACTAAAGAAAACAATGTCTATATGTAAACTATCTATTGTTAAATGTAGAAAAAAATTGTTTAATTTTTTAAAGGAAAAAAATTTGAAAATATATATATATTTTTTTTAATATGTCGTTTTTCTGACAGCCACGGAAGCCAGAAATTGATGAAGAAAACAAGGCCTTTTTGATGGAAATCTATGAATAAATATAGAAGTTGTGACTCTTCTTTTAGAAAAAAGAGACCCTCTTTGTAACGCAAATCATGATTTGTAAAAAACTGTTTTTTTTTTTTTAATTTTTGGTTAAATAGGGAGAACAACCGCTTTACAAATTCATAGTGGATTATTATTATTATTAGTTTGATAATTGGCTTCTTAAGGAGGAAAACAAGACCTATTTGAAGAATATATATTTATAAATTTAGAGGTTATAACTCGGCCATTGCCGAGATACGGTTGCCATTGTTTGAAAAAGTGCTCAAAATTGGATTTTTAGCGTGCGCCAAACCCAAGACAGCAATGGCGACGGCCACAATTTTTTCAAAAGATTAATGCCATTAAATTATACTTTTAATAAATTCATTTTTCAGTTTAAAATTATATTATTTAAATTTTACATCCACTAGCAAACATGATTGACACAATAATTTTGGTGCGGGAGAATCCAGCTGTGAAATGTGATGTTTGATATTTGTTGAAGTAGGTTCGAAAGGGATTGGTGGTAAAGAGGTGGAATCTGCACTTTATGGCTATTTTGGACATATTCTCATAGTAAAATATTGTATAAGTGCATCGAGATAAAAAAGCTTGTATAAATTAATTGAAGGGGCTTTACTCAAATTCTTTGTGGTATCTAGGCAGTTGTAGGACCTCCCACGTAGTTTACAAAACCTAAATTCCAAAATATACAAATTTTTTTTATTTGAGCCAGGACAATATCCCAGTTCAAATCAAATATTGATTACAGACCAAAAAAACTATACCTGCATATACACATACTTACATATGCAACTCAATGAGATGCTTGTAAGATGGCATGTGTACTTTATTACTTGGTGCGATTTTTTTAAACGCAAATTCGGCAAGTGAGTTGTGCTTCTCGTTCGTTTGTGAGAATGCCGGGTTTGATGTTGAAAAATCGCTGCGAAGCCACTTGAAAAGACTTTTGACATGGTCGAAATCATGATCGTGGTAGTCTGCAGCCAAGTAATAAATGTCACCATGACATTTGTAAATAAATTTGCACTCTATTAAATATAGATGCAAAATGGTCTTGAGTCAGGACAATATCCCAGTTCAAATCAATATTCAAAATTTGTATTTATAGTAGGCCTTTAATCGATCTACGTTCATTGTTTACATAAATGAGCTTACTTAAACGAGTTTACTCAAAATGAGTTTTATTTAATCGTTTACAAATACATTTAAATTAAATAAATTTTTCTTTTTAATTTCAAGAAATCAGTTATAGAAATAAAATATTGTTTATTTCATAGTTTACATCCTACATTTCGATGATATTTTATAACATCTTCAAGGATGCGTTTTTTATTCCAATCTGGCAACGATATGGAAATATACATTTAATCTTTGACATATATTTATTTTTCTAGTATTCAAACGCTGCCACATTATAAAGTTATATTCATATCAAGCAGCAATTTACCACTTTAGCTAGTGGAAGGCTTTTAAATCTGTGCTCCATATTTGTAATAATATTATCAATTACTGGGTAAAAAATACTTATTTTTCTAGTATTCAAACGCTGCCATATCATCAGTCCAATCTAGGTATTTGCTTTTACCTATTTTTGAATCAAACAAAATATATGTGCTTTACAATTCACATATTGGCAAAATATTCAATATATTTCCAAATGTTGATATTTCTATAATATTTAATGGCATTTACAGATGTCGTAACGTTTCGCTAGCATCTCCGAATATTACATTTAATAATCCCAAAACAACCGCGGCAATTTTTATTCGTGCTGTACTTTGTTAGTTTAATTTGGTCATGTTTCTTAAACAAAAGTATAGTTAGACTAAAAGCAGTACAATAAAATTGTAGCTGAAATATCTGGTAAAAAAATTTGGGTTAGTATTAGACCATCCCAGCCACCAACATTCTTCGTCTCGATGTTAGTATGATGCGCAAAGAAATGTTTTTAATGATTTTTCTACAATTAATCGGAAAATTAAAGATAATAAAAATTTAAAAAATCTTTCGTTTCGTTTTAGCCTTGAAGTCATTCTTATCACTGCTGACAATGTGAAAACAGGTATGTTATTGTCATATATATGGGATGTGTAGAGGGGTTAATACTTTATTTGTTGCTATTTGGTTAGAATCTGGGCCACTGTGCGCCTTTTTTTTTTTTTTGCACAAGATAGTTCAACAATTTCGATTTCATTTGCGAACAACCCCTCACCCCTCATTCAGCAATTGCAAGAGAACACAAGAAAAAAGAGTTTGAGAGTTATGAGGTAGGGCAACGACAGCAAAGAGTAACTGCAGCAAACCGACTGGAGTGTGACTGTTTTGCATGCTGGCTGGTTTACCAATTCTGTCATGGAAAGCCAAACCCTAGTTTTGGGGTTTTGCGGTGTCAACAGAAGTAAAGAAAAAACTCATTCCTTGTGTTGGTGACTTGTACTGGCGTATTTATGCCTCGACATGAATATTTTTTACAGCCATTCACTTGTTTTCTTTTATTTTCAACATAAAATGCATTCATTCATACATTCGTACGTTGGTTCGTTCGTAAGTCAGTCACTCAATCGAAATTCGATATTGTTGATGTTGGTTTTTTTGTGGCGCTTTTCCTTCTTCAAGACTTGTTAAGGCGACATACATACATTATGGAACGTCAGACAACAACAACAGCAGCAGCAACATTTGCAATTTGGGGAATTATGTCATCGGAAAATCCCATAACATATTCGTACTCACTCACTCGTACCTCGGCTCTCTCACACTCTCATACACCGTGGCAAGACGAGACGAGAGTCATTACATTGAGGTAGGCAATGGGCACAAACACGCGAGTCGACCAACCAACCCACCGACCAACTTGTAATGAAAATAAAAGCGAAAAGAATGGCAAGACAAGAAGAATTCGCAAAATGGAAAAAGAAAAATGCCAGAAAAAGACCTATAAAATAATACAAGTATTTGTTAACATATGTATGTGGGTATGTAACCTGAGTATGTGTGTGTGGATGTTTCTTGAGTATGTTTAAGGCCATGGGAAACAACCCACCCGGGAAACAATTTTGATAATTTAATTAAAACACATAATTTAATATGCTAAAGGACTTTTTCGAAGGCCATCACGGAAGTTTATTATAGGCCACGTATAAGTGTCCTGTAGGGAAAATATTAAGCTGTGAATTTCCCACAAATAGGGACACTTTAATCACGGCACCGAAATCTTAATTTTTAATGTCCAACGAATTTTTTTAATTAGATGGGAATGACCTGGATGTGTTTATAATTTCAAACGTGTATTAATTTCACTCAATAATATGGAATACGAAATGACGAATGATTACAGGGAAAAAGATAAATTAAAAATGTTAAAATATAGCAAAAGAGGGCAATTTAATATGTAGCCGATCTCCGAGGAGTTCCCACTGCAATTAGGTTCAGGTAGTCTAAAAATATTTTAAGATTTTTTTTGTCAAGGCTGAACTATTTTATATGTTGCTTTTGAGCAAAAATGAATTTTTAATTTGCCATTTTTAAACATGAATATTTTTGAGGATTTTAGAAAATAAATAGATCATCCAAAATCACTCTTTGAGCTCGCACCCATTACATTTTTCAAATGATCATATTATAAATTCCAAACTGAAAATTTAGGCAGAGACAACTTTTGTTTGTTTCTACGGCCTCGAACCAGCTTAATACATGCAGATTCATATTTATTTCTGGTCAAATATTATATTTATAATTTATGTATTCACCGACAGCATTAATTCCACATTCCAATGGCACATATCGAACAAACAAAGTCACTTCGAATGTGATCAAATTTATTTTAAATTACTTTTGAACATACGATTTTCATTAATTAAATATGTTAATAACATAACATTATGTTTGTTTATCCGCAAATATCTGGACTTCCATAATAGCTCGGCTCAACTTCCGATCGAAAATACAAACGCTGTCAGTGTGTCACAAATGTGAACCGGTGGGGGAAATGAGAGCATGCCTCCTGCATCGGGCCATAAATGCAAGCATGTTGGCCTGCATCATTGTTCGAGATACCATGAGATACCTATCTCAGATACCAGAGAGTATCAACTACTAACACACATCCACACAATGGGAAGCAACAAATCAAACAACAACCACAAAATCACAGCCACCAAATAATGCGTTTTGCAATCGTTTAATACCAGTTTACGAAATTAGTAGACATTTTTATAGTATACAGACATACAAACACACAAACATACAGACATATAAACACATAAGCGTACGAGTATGTGCGTATGTATGCACATACTCGTACATGCCAGACGGCAAAGTAGTTTTGCAGTTAGTAAGTATGACTATCTTATGTATGAATACAATTTAATTTCCATGCATAAACATTAAGACGGGTTGAGGGAAAAGTTGTGCTTAGGAACTCCCGCGAAATAACAAAACGAAAATGAAATAATTTCTAAAATGTTTTTGAGCGTTATTTTATGTGAAATAACGGCTCTGTGAAATAATTCACAAATGAAATAAGGCCAAATAATAGTCTCAAAAATTTTAATTCTTTCAAAATTTTTGGATATTATCTAAAATTTAATTTATTTTATCAGAAAAGCTGGCTCTGTGAAATAATTCACAAAATGCAAAATATCCAAAAATAAAATGGAAAAAGTCCATGCATTTGGTAGTTAATTCATATGAAATAACTTCTAAACTTTTTATATTATTTCATAATTTTGGGTATTTTGTTATTCTCTTGAGATATATTCATAAAATTGTACTGCCCAAAATGTTAAATGAAAAAAATCGCTAACTAATTTCTAATTCGATTTTAATTCGAGTATTTGGAGGACCTCTATAACATGTTCAATTGTAATTCAGTCAAATCCAAAAATTTAAATTGAAAATTTGAAATTTAAAATATATAAATTGCAAATTGAAATTCAAAACACATCAATTGAAAGTTTAAATTTTTAATTCCTTGATTTATTTGTTTTTTCTAATTTCAAGTGATGTCTACTGAAAATCAATTGATTTCATTTGAATTTTAATTGCAATTCTTGATATTTAGAGTTAAACCTAAACCTATTTTTGTCTTCCACACTAACTCGACCCATCTTATTATACAAATGTGCCTGTGTATGCGAGCTTACATAGTTGTACCGTGAATCGTTTAAGTGGTCAGATAAATAAACAAAAGTTATGCGAGTTTTAATTCGAAGTGTCACGCATCACAGTGTTTTCCAACCACACACAATTGTGATTTAAAAACATATTGAAATACTCGAAAGTAATGTGGAGTAAATGGGAAGTACTTTATCGTTTCTAGAAGATGTTCTTATGAAAAACTTCCGTTTTGCGTCCCGAAGGATTCGCGTTCGAAACATTGCTCGTGAATTTTGTTATTTCTACAGCTTTTTTCATTAAGAAAATACAACATCATATTGAGAAAATACAAATTGAAATTCAGAAATGTAAATTCAAAATTGAGAAAACACAAGTTTAAATTGAGAAATGTAAATTGAAATTGAGGAAATAAAAATTGAAATTCTCAAATATAATTAAAATTACAATTTAATTAAATATAAAGGGTGATTTTGTAGCTATTATCTTTTTGGCAACACTGGTTTAAACAGCTGACGCACGTTTCGTGTTTTGTTTCACTGTCAAACATCTTCAGTTTGGTCTATAATTTAAGCATGAATCGTCTTACAAACGAACAACGCTTGCAAATTATTGAATTTTATTATCAAAATGCGTGCTCTGTTAAGAAAGTTCATTGCGCGCTTCCATTTTATGGTCAGTTTAATCGACCCACTGAAGCGGCTATTCGGGCTATTGTGACTAAATTTCGCACCAAATTTACATTGTTGGACATTAAACCACCAACACGCTTACGTAGAGTGCGAACTGAAGAAAATATCGCAGTTGTATCGGCCAGTGTTAATGATGACCATCGATTCGTCGCCGTTCGCAGCAATTGGGCCTCTGTTACTCAAAAACGTGGAAATGCCAAAATTGCTCCTCACTCAGTCTATTTTTGAGTTCTTCTCGACTCTTGCTCATCGTAAATGAGAGATTTGTCAAGAGTTTGTGGGTCTCTTAAAACTCTGCCTGCGACATTTCTATATTAATTCTTTAGTAATGATTCCATGTTTTACTTTATGGGGATATTTTGTGCTCTCTTTGCTGGGTTAAAGTGTTGAGTCCGAGGTTCAAACTTTATAGAAATATCATTTAGGAAAATTTCCACATTTAACCGATATTCCATTCTTGTGAATAAGTGTAAATTTGTAGAATGTGTTTAAGTATTGACAACTTTATACAACTTTTTACACTAGAAGATAAACATAAACACATTGTTGTGTGTGCGTGTGTGTATTTATTTACAAATATTAACGCCAAACTGTGAATTTGCCAGAAAAGACAACAGAAAGTGTCCGTGAGTGTGTTAAACACATGTTTAAGTTATAATCTAAATACGATATATATGACAATTGAGGGGTTTTTACAAATGAAACTAGTTTAGAAAATAAATAACATTTTTTAATTTCAAATTTGTCATTAATGTAACGATGACAAATGTAATGTACAAAAGCTAATACTAGGCTAGAAATCTACCAAACATAGTTTATTAATCGGTTCAGTATTTTAAATGTAGTGGACAAAAGGGCAAAGAAAAATGCTATTTAAAAAATCAGAAAAAATAGAACAAGTATAATTGAGTTAAATTCGGCCGGGTCGAATCTATGCAATTAAAGGTAAGTGTAAACCAAATTTCATGATTCTATCTGCTGTCGTTTGATTATTATAGTTGAGGAATTCTACATTAAATCAATGAAAAATGTTCGAGGGTATTCCGGTTTGATGAAATTTAATTTTAATTTAATTAAACTTTTTTTAATTTAAACTTTTAAACATTTTTTTAATTTGTTTATACTATGACAACCATGTACCTTTGAAGCCTTAGGGCCTATTTCTGTAAAATATTTTCGTTCTTCTGATGCGAACGATCAAAAATCACTCAATTATTACATGGATAAAACGTAGATAAGTAATATTTTAGCTATCAGCTCGCTGCGTGCTTCTCTATAGACACAACGAATTATAGACTCCTGTGCCTCATAGATAGATAATAATTGAGTGATTTTGGACAGACAAACGGAATAAGTTACAAACAAAACCTTAATTTTTATTCTGTGCAATTATGAAATTGTTTTTTTAATTATATTTCAAAATCAAAAAAAATCTCGGCTAATATTTATATCTGTGTTATAATTAGTCTGTAAATTGCTGAGTGTCCTTTAACACCACGTGCTTTTACTTTTTTATTATTCTTACACCCGAGTACAAATGTATAATTGTGTTTATATCTCAGGAACTCATTAAGGACTATCAATTTTTAATGGTTTAAGAAATACAAAAAAATCCCAATTAGCGATCAGTACCTTTCAGCGAGCCCTTTAAAACACAAATTGTTTCAAAAATATGGAAGTTATAGCGTATTTGATAAAAATGCGTAAAAATGGCTACCTCCCGAATAAAGCCGAAATATTTTGGGACAACTCATTAAACAAACCAAAGATTAATTTTAGTCGGGAATATCTAGAAACTTTTTGAAGATTTAATTATTTTTTTTTAAATATTTTTAACTTCGACTGCCATCACGTTTATAATTGCTCTACAACAATTACCTGGAATTCCAGTATTAAACTTATGGAGCGTCGCCTGAAATTTTTACTGTAGCTAACCAGTGGAGGATGGTTTCTGGCAAAGGGCGTGGTACTACCCACTGCAAACTATACTTTAAAACTATAAATTAGAAAGTAGGCAAAATGAACTGAACAACGCCGGGTAAAAAAGAGTTGTAAATTAGCTCAATATTTATCACAATACAGAGTAGATAAAATGTTTTTCGGTTTCAAATGGCAAATGTGTGAAACAGTATTTTTTAAATGAGGCGAATGAACATAACAATAACATTCAAATAGGCCTTGCTTTCTTATTTATGATACATATCTATTATCACCTTGTGGGGGACGTATGAGTAACATTGATTAGGAACAATATTACTCATTCGCTACCTTGCAACATAGGCAGGGACAGAAAAATGTTCTAAAATCAATTTGCTATAAATAGCTCCTATCGATATTTATCAATTAAAATGCAATAAAGAGTCAGCAGAGCGTATTGTCATTAAAAAAGGGGAAAAGTGTGAAATTTGTTTTTTGGAAATGCGATTATTTCTGAAAGAAAGGTCATAACTTCTATATCCATAGATATCCTCTCAAAATTGTCTGAATTTGTTATGAGTTGTACATTTATATTATCACATGGCGGGGGTGACGTATGAGTACGTATTGATTGTGTATAAAGCAAGAATCAATTTGCTTAGAATTCGGCAAAAAAATATTATTTATCTTCCACCACAAAAAAGTTGCGATTTTTGTGAAATTAACCTTATATCACAATTCATGTTTTTCGAACCATGTTACTCTCTAAAATTTCATATCTTTTGAATATCGGGTAATGCATCTTTATTAGCCTTATTCAGAAGTATAAATTAGCAAACTTTCATTACAATCGGAGAACCAAGAAAATGCGATTATTACTGAAAGAAAGGTCACAACTTCTAAATCCATAGATATCCTCTCAAAATTGTCTGGAATTGTTATGTAGTTGTACATTTATATTATCACCTGGTTTATTCTGTTCATTATTTTTTGAATTAAAAATATATTTATTTTCTACTATATCCTTAAACCAGCATATGATAAAATGGAATTCGTCACTTTAGAAAGAAATAATAATTTGTGAGTCTTCGTTTTTGTATGTAAATTCCGGTGCCCACAAAATAGTTTCTTTTATTTTTAAAATTTTAGTTTATTTTCTGTGAGTCTTCAAATTAAAAAACTTTATATTAAAAAAATTAAATTTCGGAGACCACAATTGATTGATTTGGAAAAATATATAGTGACAATTTTGGATGATAAAGTGTTTCCTAAATTTTGAAGTTCACTTACAATATTGAAATTTGAAGTTCACTTATAATATCGAATTTAATTTTAATCCAAATACTAAAATGTTGATTCCACATTTGTAACCTATCCCCGGCCACTGTGCAGCCATAAAACGAGTATTTTGAGAGATTTAGAAATTAAAAGTTAATGCACAGAAATATATACGTGGACATAGTTATGTGTGAACATAAGTTAGATAATACATAGCGAATACAATGTAAGTTTAAACATTTACAAGCACATACATACATGTATGTATTAATGTATGAAAATGTAAACCGAAATTATAATTCTTTGGTAAATAAAAATAAACCAGTTTGTTTAAGACCGTTTAATGCTGCATTTAAAGGTTGAGATATATATCAATGAGATTATCCTATCATTTCAAAATTAGAAATGTTAATTTCAACTGGTTTCAAAAATAAATTGCATAGAACAAGTTCCACAAACAAAAAGAAATAAAGTGATGATATTGAGTGGGGCTATAGGTTTCTATAAATAAAAATAAAAATGTCTTTATTTCTCCATAAAACACACACGTCGAGTAGCCAATTTTGTGCACGCCACACAAAAGTGGAACCTGAAAGAAACCCACTAACCCACTCCATGTATGTACGTACGTTTAACAAATCCTATATGAATATGATGAAAATATATTTAAGAAAATAATAGCAACTAAATATTTATTGAAAACGCAAACAAAAATCTGCTGAGTCATTTCCTTTGCGCGCAAAAATTGCAAATGTTGTTGTATAATGTCGCATCCAACCATCCATCCATCCAGCGTACAAAGACACAAGTCAAAACTTAACGATCACATGGACGGACGAACTTACGGTCGCTCGGACGACAGATGAATGAATGAGAAATCATTAAAAAAATATAGATATTGATTGGTAGACTTCTCTCTCGCATGGCAAATATGGCAATTGTAATCTTTCATATTTCACCGTTCGAGAGAATTTCAATTTCAATTACAAATTTAAATTCAAATAATGCCATTAATTGATATGTACAGTAAGAGTGCGGGTCTTGAGCAGCAGCAGCAGCTTAATGTAATCGTAATTGAAAGTCGATTTAATTCAAAATCAAATCATTAATGTTCTGTGTGTTGTAATTAAAAACATACACACACACATGTACTCGACAAATTATTCATATCGTTCGTTAGCTACTGCAGTTATTTTATTCTTTTGTTGCAATTATTAGTGAATATTGCGCACCGTTTGCTGGGGTACAAAGAATTTTTGTTGTATAAATAAAATATGAGCAATTAATGGATTGCATGGGCACATTACATCGAAGGTGGACTTTGGAGGGTAGACTTAGAAATGAAAGACCGTAACGTAAATATTTAGCCATGGTTTTACTTCAAATATCCTATTCTTTCTCCGCTAAAATACGCTATAAGAAAAATAAAGAAAATATTTTCCATTCGTATTAAAAATAAAATACAAACATTTCTATACCGTCCTCCTCCAGGATGGGGGTATGTCATTCCGTTTTTAACACCTTGAAATAACGACCTGAGACCCTATGAAGTACATATATAAATTTTTCCCTCATAAGGACTGCAAATACCGCTGATATTTAGAGTATTTCATCATGTTCTCTGAATATTTCTGCTTAAATTTGTTTAATATTTGGAATGCGCATTCTCCTCATAGCAAAAACATGATTTTTATTTGTAGGAGATAAAATGGGACAAAAAGGGGATAAAAATGGTACCTATCAAAAGACAACAGCTACAAACGCGACATTCGGTGTGTACATTCTACTTTTTTCAAATTCGTACTTTTAAGAGATAAAATGTGAATAGAGGGATAAAAATGGTACCAACCATAGTGCTCATCTAGAATAATGAAATTCGGTGTATACATTTCTCTGATTGCGCAGACACGTAAAATAAAGGGATTTTTCGAAATTCGTACTTTTAGTGGGGTAAAATGGAAAAGGGATAAAAATTGTACCAACCAAATAGCCGCAGCTAGAATCGTGAAACTCGGTGTATACATTCATCTGACACGAGAAATAAATAGGTTTTTCCACATTCGTACTTTCAAGGGATACAATGTGAACAAAGGGATAAAAATGGTACCAACTAAACGGACACATAGAGAATGATAAAATTTAGTGTGTACATTTCTCTGATTGTGTAGACACGTAAAATAAAGGGATTTTTCGAAATTCGTACTTTTAGTGGGGTAAAATGAAAAAGGGATAAAAATTGTACCATCCAAATGGCCGCAGCTTGAATCATGAAACTCGGTGTATACATTCATCCGACTGCTTAGACACGAGAAATAAATAGGGTTTTCCACATTCGTACTTTCAAGGGATACACTGGGAACGAAGGGATAAAAATGGTACCAACTAAAGGGCTACAGATAGCATGATGAAATTGCGTAGACATGTACAATAAAGAGATTTTCGAAGGTGGTACTTTTAATGGGGTAAAGTGGGAAAAAGGGATAAAAATCGTACCAACCAGCTGGAATCACGGAATTCGGTGTATGCATTCTGACTGCATAGACTCGAAAAATAAAAATATTTATCCAAATTCGTACTTTTTTACTTTTACGGCAAAAGTGCGAAGAATCATGGACTTAAGTTATCTTGCACCATGTACATGGAAGATATTGGATTTTCAAAATTTATACTTTTGGAATTAAAATAGGATGGAAATACAACCAACCACGAGGCTACTGCCTTATATTTACTTTTTGACTTGAAGTATTATTTCTATATATAGTGTAAACATATTGGTAGCCTTTCCTTATCAGCGTGGTTTAAAATATTTATAATTTTATATTTATTTAAATTTTAATTATCTTTTCAATATTTTTATTTGTTTGATTTGGCTATATTAACAATTTTTAACATTTTCTTGTAGCGTTACTGCACTTCTACGAAAATAGACAGCATCCATGAAAAGCAATCCATGGTGGAGGGTACGACCAGGCCGAACTTAACGGCGTTTTTACTTATTTTCTAACATTTTGTCCACTCTACTTAAGCTACTGTTTCACCTGAAAAACTATGGTCACGTCATTTTTGGGAATATATATTTTTTAGACATGGCTGACCTAAAAATTGCGCCACTGTGCATCCACAATGTTAGCTGTTGAGAGCGAAAAAACACAGACATGGGAAAATAAAGAAAATATTGTCCTTTCGTATTAAAAAAATATAAAATATATTTTTTTTTCTAACATTTTGTCCGTTCTATTTAAGCTACTTAACTATGGTTACAACATTTTTGAAATATATATATTTTTTTGACATTGGATGAAGTTATTCCACTGTGCAGCCACAATGTTGGCTTGAGTTGAGAAAATATATACAAACATCCCATTGACTTGTAACACTATTCAATATTTATTTAGAATACAATTGCTGCATCAAATTTATTTAATTATGCAGTCAACCTCTATCCATTTTTCTATAAACTTTTCCAAGACCAAGTTCGACCAAATTTTTGTTACATTGAAACGCGATTAAACACAACAAATTCACTAACAACAATTTAACAGTATTTATCGTAATTAAACGATTGAATTGCCGGCATACCAGGTCTAATATTTCGAATAATAAATAATTGGACACAATTATCAAAAAAGGTCGAGATTTTTTAATGGATTCATATACGAGTACATACATATGTATCAAGCGACAGGTACAGATGTTTGTTTGTAGCAACACATTTAGAGCCATTATGCGACACGAAATTACCAGCGAACATTAAATTATTAATTTATTAAGAGTGACAAGAGTTCAAAGGCAATTAAATTAATATAATTATCCAACAGTTATCGAGAATTGACATTAACAAGTCAAATAAATGACACAAAGTCACTGCTGCACGGGTGCTCAAAATACAATTTCCTCGAGGTTTTCTTTACAAATGCCAATGTGGAAGTCTACTTTTTACATTCCACAGAAAATTCTAAAAAAATCACTTGACACTTAACCTTACCTGGAGTGCGTCACAGAGGTAAATTCCAATCCCATCGAAAAAGTAATTAATCACTTTAACTGTATCTTCTAAATAAAATGTTAAGAAAAAACTGAAAACAATTACGTACAACAATGTTGTAATTTACAGGGCAGGCATGTGTGCATAGCGACGCAGATCGATCTGTTAATTATACGTCGTAATCGGCGCTGAACTCGGGCCCACTTAATGGATGGTATACAAAAACAATTTAGCTTGGATTGGCTGTGAAGGAAATTTGCGTTGAGTTTGGTTTTATAATGTGGCAAAGAAGAATTGAATTGTACATATATAACTGCGTATGTTCAACTAGAGATATCATTTAAAAATGATTACCTTTTAATTACACAGACCGATATATTTGCCCGAATGGGCGTCATTTAAATGTTGTGCTCAAATTACAGGTCGTTAGTGGTGAAATGTTTATTAGGTTTGATTTTACTAATTAAGCTTTGAGTAGAATATCAAATAGTACAACACATCAAAGATATCCGGGTATTACTATATCTGAGGGAATAATTCCACTTAAATGAAATGTCAAATAAAAGCACTAGTTCATATATGAAATATTTTGAATTGTTTTCCAAAAGAATATAAATTTAAAAAACACACAGTTACAAAAACACCATAAATACACAATATCCTCTTTTTTGCATTTAAGAATAAATATGGACAAAACAATTATCGATGGATATGCACAAACAATTATCTATGAATGAAATAGAAAACTCTGGGAATCGATATTATTTTTACTTGTAGGTATTTGTATTTGAAATTGCCAGTTTTCGTACCTTGCACTCTTATAAGCCTGTAACTTAACGGATTGAAAAGACCAAACCTGGATAGATACGTAGCTTATTTAAGAAATATACACATTTTTTAAACAATTTTTCAATTTTGACATTTTTGCACATTATTTTGTTTGGTAACAATACAAATTTATTTGAATAACACATTCAGTAAGGAGTGAAATGTCATTTTGCTTATAAAAATATATCTATCGAAACCTGCATGATTCTTCTTTTCAAATCTTTTTCAATCGGTTGACAACCAACTAAGGCTTATAACTGTGCAAAGATTCGAAAAACCGCTTTTTTTAACCGTAACTCAAGATTTTGGGGTGTCTGGGAAATTTCAAATAAAAATTCTTGTTCTACTAGACAATACCTACAGGAAAATAATATCATTTCGCAGAGTTTTCTACTTCATTCTGTTTTGTAGCACAGTTTTATCGACGATTATGCATTTTTTATTTGAGGTATATTCAATAACAACTTTCAGATTAAACCAATATTTATCACATTGAAGGGTAGATATTTTTTAATCGCAAACATATGAAACTTAAGAACTTGAAATTTTCTTACTCTTACCAGAAGGATCATGAACTTCTACGTTTATTCATAGACATTGTTCTAATAGGCCTTGTTTTCTTCTTTCTGATAAATTTCTACAATCACCTGGTGAGGTGGCGTATGAGTAATATTGATTAGGGATAATATTACTCATTCGCAATCTTACAACATAGACAGGGAAAATTTTGAAATTTTCTTACTACTACAAGACGGATAATAACTTCTACATTTATTCATAGCCTTTCTTCAAATGTCTTTGTGACACATTTCTATTATCACCTGGTGGGGGTAACGTATAAGTTATATTGATTAGGGATAAACTTACTCATTCGAAAGCTTATTACAAAGGTTCTAAAATCTATGTTTTCGAACTGATTTGCTTTCGAATTGTTGATATTGAAGTATATTCATTAAAAGGTTTTAGATTAGATCGATATTTATCGATTTATTGGACGTATGAGTTATATTGATTAGTTAAAATATTACTCATTCGCCACCTTATTACATAGGTTCTAAAATCAATGTATTGAACTGTGTTGCTTTCAAATTGTTCATATTTGAAGTATAAGCATTAAACTGTTTTAGATTAAAACGATATTTATCGATTTAAAACATTGTTGCTCTCTTTTTCATGCTGGCAAATTTGAATGAAAATTAAAAAATATATATTTTTTACTTCGCTACAAAATCGGTCACAAATTCTACATTTACCTTCGCCTTACGAAAGTTTTTAATGTACATAATTTATCCATAAAAGAAGTGAAATGGTCACCTGGGTGGGTATTAGTAAGTCAAAGGTTATTGTTTTCTTCATTAGAATTTCAAAAATATATATACCTTAATATATAAAGGGTGATTTTTTAAAAGCTATAGGAAAGTTAAAAAAAAAACACATAAAATTCAGAAAAATTCATGAAATCTTTATTTGAATCGATAGTACGGTCCATATATACGTATTTTGATAATAAAATTCAATAATTTACAAGCGTTGTTCGTTTGTAAGACGATTCATGGTTAAATTACAAAACACGAAACGTGCGTCAGCTGTTTAAACCAGTGTTGCCAAAAAGATAATAGCTAAAAAATCACCCTTTACAATGAAAGCAGTGTCCTAATATGGGATATTTTTCATTGTGACAATGAGGCCTAGTGAAAAAGGCACTGACGAATGAAACAAACGTCCGAAGATATTAATATTTATTTAGATTTATAATATTTATTTACATTTTTACACGTAAATTATTGTCTGTTCGGGGATATATCCCAGGTAAACTACGTACAGTATAGATTTCCAGTTATTAAAATTTGTCTTCTCAGAAATATGGAAAAATAGGCAAAAGTAGAGTAGACTTTTAGTTAATTTCTAAACGAAATGATTTGCCAAAGTTCATACACCTTTAATATTTGTACTCTCATTTTGTTAATATAAGTCCGATAATACCCACTTATATATCCAATTGAAGATAATTACGATGGCTATAAATATTACCTTCGCATAAAAACAGTGGTTTATGAATAGTCCCCATAATATTAAAAAAAATTTTTTTCCAAAAAAAACTTTTTGGTGGACCGAAAAAACTATAAAAAATAGAAAAAAAATCGGAATAAAAAATTGTTTAATTTGTTAATGGGTATTAAAAAATTAAAAATGATCTTCTCAAAAATATGGAACAAATATTCAAAAGTTGCGTGTCACTGTGTTCTGTATAGTTTAGGGGAACTCATTTAATTTAATCTTCATTTCCAACTTCAGACTGGGACACCACGAATAAATTTCAGTTGGAAACTTCAACAACTACATTTTGTTAGACAGTGTAATTAAGTATTTAGTTTTATAAAACTCATTGGATTTGCAATAATAATATTTCAATACAAACCATATGATTAATAATAATTAATCTAACATCTTTATGGCCTTTCAGCATTCACCGAGTAAGCGGTGAGAAGAGTATGGAATTAAGGAAATAAATATTTGAACTAGCCAACTTTATGAACTAGCTGCGTTGTCATTGGCCCTATTTTTTTATAAAAAATGTGGTAACTTGTCCCTTAAGAATAAACTCTAATTGTAGTTTCCCACAAGATCATCAACATTACATGGAAGTATTTTCCTTCCCAAAGAGAAAAGCCACAAATGTTATCGCCACAAATCTTGGGTGCTTTAGAACGTTATTAAATATTATTAATTTGAGCAACGACAACAACCACCACCAAACATATACATACATATATACATTGTACAAATTACAGCAATTGTCAAGGGAAATTACAGCCAAATAGCGCGCTCAACAACTAACAGCGCGGCGTTAGTTCTATTCGTATGGTAATCACCAGTAACCTTTAACCTTGAGACTTTTGCTGGTTAGTTAATAATTTCCTTAATATGAAAACTATTAAATTACAATAAAAGAACAAAAAAAAAACACAAACAAAAACCCACACCCAACTGTGTGTAGAGTTGATGTTATCGTTTTTTTTTTTGTTCTTTATACAAAAACTTCAATAAATGGCACGTTTTCGTGGCAGAAAATATGCCAAAAGTGGCGCGTTTACAAAAGATTAAAGAAAACAGCCAAAATTGCAGATATATATGATAACCCTGGGACACGTTTGGCATATCAAATTGAATGCGAAGAACATCTTGACAACGTCAAAGAGACATTAAACTATGATTTCTATTCTTAACAAGAAATTGTTTGTTTAGGGTTTTTTATTCTACAACCAAATTGGCTGTTAGTAATGGTTTTTTCGTTTCGGATTTTTTTCCTCAATGTGGCTGTTAAATTTTCAATTAAAAATTTTTAATATTACTTTAAGCACCTTAAATGATTAATCGTTAGATATTCGGACGACACTTGAGGAATATTAAATTGCAGCGAGAAAAAAATCGTTGGCATTTTATAGAAATTTCAATTGTTTCAGTGTTAAGCGGAGAGAAATATTAGTAAAATTAGTTTTGGTTTTCTAAATGGTGAATCATGAAATTAATTAATGTTTTGTTTTTCAAATGTGAGTAATCTTGTAAAAAGCATGATGAATGAATATCCTTCGGTTAAATTTTGGCATTGAGTTTGGTTTTAAAAATTTGAATTTTAGTTTAAAACCGTGCAAAATAAAATGAAACAAAATGTAGTGTTGCAAAAACTAAATTCAAGCGAAATATGAAGTTTTAGGCATAGTTTGTTGTATCGAATAACGCAATATTCGCCAATAAGAAATGAGATATTGAAGGGAATTTTTCAGGGTTTTTATGGGTAGACTTTTAGTTAATTTCTAAACGAAAAGATTTGCCAAATTTCCTACTCCTTTAATAATTGTACTCTCATATTGGTAATATAAGTCCGATAACACCCACTTATATGTCCAATGGAACATAATTGCGATTACTTTTACATACACATAGTGGTTTAGGAACAATCTCCAAAAAATTGAGAAAAATTTGATTTTTTTCAGAAAAAAATCTTTCTTTTTTTGGTCAAAAAAAACTATAAAAAATTAAAAAAAAATCGGAAAAAATATTTTGTTTCGTTTTTAAATAGCTAACATTGTAACGAAGAAAGCAATGTGTATATGTAAAGGGTGATTTTTTAAGAGCTTGATAACTTTTTTTTAAAAAAAAACGCATAAAATTTGCAAAATCTCATCGGTTCTTTATTTGAAACGTTAGATTGGTCCATGACATTTACTTTTTGAAGATAATTTCATTTAAATGTTGACCGCGGCTGCGTCTTAGGTGGTCCATCCGCTTAGTCCAATTTTGGCATTTCCACGTTTTTGAGTAACAGAGACCCAATTGGTGCGAACGGCGACGAATCGAAAATTGGTGGTCATCATTAACACTGGCCGATACAGCTGCGATATTTTCTTCAGTTCGCACTCTACGTAAGCGTGTTGGTGGTTTAATGTCCAACAATGTAAATTTGGTGCGAAATTTAGTCACAATAGCCCGAATAGCCGCTTCAGTGGGTCGATTAAACTGACCATAAAATGGAAGCGCGCAATGAACTTTCTTAACAGAGCACGCATTTTGATAATAAAATTCAATAATTTGCAAGCGTTGTTCGTTTGTAAGACGATTCATGATGAAATGTCAAAGCATACTGAGCATCTTTCTCTTTGACACCATGTCTGAAATCCCACGTGATCTGTCAAATACTAATGCATGAAAATCCTAACCTCAAAAAAATCACTCTTTAAATGATATACTCATTGGTGATATTTATGGATATAAGTAAAAGTTTTTTGACCCTCTTCGTATATGCACTCTCATTTTAAGAATATAAGTTCGATAACACCCACTTATATGTCCAATTGAACATAATTACAATGGCTACAAATGTTGGGAGTATGCCCTTCACGTAGAAACAGTTGTTTAGGAACAGTTTCCACAATATTTAGAAAAATTGATTTTTTTTTTTCAGAAAAAAAATCTTTCTTTTTTTGGTCCAAAAAAATTAAAAAAAATCGCAAAAAATATTTTGTTTCACTTTTTAATAGCTAACATTGTAACGATCAATGCAATGACTATATGCAAAAAATGTATGAATAAATGTAGAAGTTATGACCCTCTTCCTAGAGGCAAAAAAAAATTTCAAAAAAATCATTTTTTGAACTGTGATATTGACCTGGCCTAAGACCATTTTGCATCTATATTTAATAGAATGCAAATTTATTTACAAATGGCATGGTGACATTTATTACTTGGCTGCAGACTACACCACGATTATGATTTCCACCCCGCCAAAGGTTTTTTCAAGTGGCTTCGCAGCGACTTTTCAACATCAAACCCGCCATTTGTAAATAAATTGCTTTCTATTAAATATAGATGCAAAATAATCTTGATTTGTGGCTACATTTTGGTACTATAAGTCCGATCACTTATATGGGAAATAAAAGATAATTATGATGGCTACAAATGTTGCCAATATCACTTTCACATAGAAACAGTGGTTTAGGAGCAGTCTCCAAAATATTAAGAAAAAATTGATTTTTTTCCGAAAAAATGTTCCTTTTTTTGGTCCAAAAAACTATAAAAAAATAGAAAAAAATTAAAAAAAAAAATATTTGGTTTCATTTTTCAATGTCCAATATTGTAACAAAGAAAACAATGACTATATGTAAAAAATCTATGAGTAAATGTAGAAGTTATGAAACTCTCCGTAGACGTAAAAGAATTTTGAAAAATTATTTTTTTTTTAATTAAATAAAAGAATATTTAGTTTCATTTTAGAAAAGCTGGGATCTTAACGAAGCAAACAAGGCCTAGTTGAAGAAAATCTATAGATAAATGTGGAAGTTATGGCTCCTATTTTAGAAGAACATGTAGTCTTGAATTGAAATAAAAACTTCATAAAAAGTGATACGATTTTTTGAAAATCTAAATCAATTTAAACAGAAACTTCGTTAAACAAGTGACACGGATTTTTTAAAATATAAATCAATTTAAACAGAAACTTCGTGAAACAAATGACACGATTTTTTTGAAAATCTAAATCAATTTAAAAACTTCGAAAAAAGTGACACTATTTTTTCAAAATCTTTTATTTCTAACATAAGAGTCATAACTTCTACATTTATTAACAGATTTTCTTCAAATAGGTCTTGTTTTCTTCGCTTCTTCTATCAAAGTACTTACATTCTTAATGTATTCATAATTTTATTTAACAACTTTAAGACATTAGGAAATTCATTCTACTAAGATATTGCATTTCACAAAAAGTATTTATATTCGAAAGTACTGTCCGATAGTCCATATTAAGCTTGAACTTAAATATCTGAAACTGTGGGTGAAATGGAGTTAATTTGCGTTTTTAGTTTTTCATTTCCTTATTCTGTTGTCCCTTAAAAGGTCTACAAAGTTCCAAAGGATACAATTTTTCAAAAATTATTTTTAATAAATATTCACTCCCTCTGGTACCGGCATAAATGTCAAATTAAAGAAAAAACCTGCTCTAAAATACTTTATGTTTCAAGCTTCTATCTGTATTAGGTTAGCATTAACAACATTTTAAAGCTTTACCTCTTAAAAAGCAAGATATGAATAAACTAGAAGCACTAAACTGGAAAATTAATGTTAATGATGAACTAATCCAGATAAAAGCATGATATTTGAAGTACTTTTAATATATATTCTCCTCTATAATTTGACACTAATATGACTTTTTTAAATTTCCGTACGGATTGGAATTATTCCCTTATTCCCGATCAGCTGCTTATTGAACTACCCTCGTAACCACAAATATCAGCTTTTAGTTCTAATAAATATAGTTTTGCAAAACAATAGGCGATTACATCATTAAAATTAGTGTTTCTTTTTGGTAAAATAAACCTTCACTTTCTAAGATAGAAGCGGAGATGAAGAGCGAGAAAGAGAGTGAGTGAGAAGTGGTTGTGGTATCTTCAAGAAGCAGGAAGATAGCTAAACTATGGAATATTTAATGAAGCTGGAGATCTACTGACGCAACCATAGACATTGAGAAATTGATTGAACTCTCCAAGTAACGTCAACAATCCCGTTAAGGTTTCTTAACATTCACAAAACTTGTTTAGATTTTTATGCGTGAATTGTTTTACATTAAATTAGCCAAAGTTAGCTTCAAATCTTCGAAACATAGGATTAGTCATGTTATTTAACATACTCGTATGTAACTGTAAACATTTTTTTTGAATATTTTAAAGATCAAGTTTTATTTAAAATATTCAATTTTTAATTCTAAATGCTGAAAAAGCAAATTAAAGAATTAAAAACTCACTTCCAACTCAAAGTAAAGATGTTTAGGTTCATGTCTGTGCGTACGAGTATTGTGGGTATGGTAAATATACAAAATCCACAAGATAAAGATAATGAATGTAGAAGAAATTGCAAATTTAAATATTGTTTAATATTGAATTATTGTAATTTGAAAATAGATAGTGAAAGGGGAAGGGAATATAAAATGAATGAACAAAATGGTAGAAAAACAGATTTACTTTATGTCATCCCTGCCATGGGGTGAAGGATATAGATTTTCTTTTGTGATAGATATTATATTATAAGGCGGAAGGAAACTCGTTCATGGAAACTGTATTCATGGCAAGGAATTGACCCAAACAATCTAATCTATCGATAAGATTATATTTACTTTTATGACACCCAATTACCACGATCTATTTCGACAACGTCTCCACGCCATGACTTTCCTTCAACCGCAAAAGACAATTAAAAACAATCACAAATTATTTGCTCTTTGGGGTTGATCGCTCTCCCCATTCTCACTGCCATAAACACTTGGCCGGCTATTAACTAACATTTGACCCGTCCCATAATTAATAAATTCAGTAGATTTCTAACAAAAACCCTTGTAAACATTTTAATTACTCTAGACACAATGGACTTTGTAGCCCCGCGCAATGTACAAGCGGGGCGCGGGATGTTAAGGAAGTATTCGCTACTAAATGCTGTTGAACAAAACAAAAACGAAAAAAAATAGTTAGAATGTTTGTGTATAACCCGTGCTTTTAAATACTTCATTAGTTGGTTAATTACAACTGAGAGACGGTGGGTAGCAAAGAACGATGGCTAGAACAAAAGTCTCTGTGCACTATGGACTTGTATAGTTTTAAATGCATGAGTAATTTTTAATTTGAAATTATTAAGAAAATAATGATATAAAATTAAATCTTACAATTATTGTCAAAGGTCGACATGGCCGGCCATAGCCATAGTACTCGTACTCGTCGGACGTTAGAACAGTGTGGCACCAATGGAATGCAATTGGAAAGCAAGGTGTTTGAGGAAGCGTAAGAAATAACAATGTGAGGTATTTTTAGCAGTTGTAAGAGATTATTTGACACACTCTGGGCCGATATAGTTCGAATGCAATCCCAAACCGAAAAATTGAAAAGAATATTAATTATTTAAGGCCACATGGACTGACGGACAGATATAGGGACAGCTGAACAACTAAACTAGGCGGGCGGATGGACGAACAGAGTTGGAACATTTTCGAATTGTATGGCTTTCTATAATATATTTTATATATTTCAGGGAGTTACAAACAAATCACTTACCAACTTCTCCATCCTATGGAGAAGGGCATTGTTTTTCAAAATGCAACAATTTGACAAATGTTTGCTCGTTTTAAACGTTTGCATTAAATATTTAAAATAATTTATCAACTTATTTGTCACAAGCAATTTCGTGTCATGCTATTTTCATAAGCAACAAGCCAACAACAACAACAGTTTGTGGTGGCTGAGAAGGTAATATGTGTTTTCCTCATTTTGTTTGCCACAATAATTTCCGGCTAAACGGAAATTTTCCAAATGTACGCATTTTCGTCAGCTATGTAAATGCTCGCGTTTAGCGATGTAGGGGGATTTAACAGCTTGACAGCTAAAGTATTGTCTTGAAAACTTTAAGACATTTTTTTAACAATTTCTGTCCTCTAATTGGTCTTAACTGGGCCACAAAATAAAAGATGGTAGGGGAATGGAAATTCAAACAGCACTATGCAATAAAAAAATCTGCTAGGATCTACAAATTGGTTCTGTAAATTCAACTTCAATTTTGTAATGGATATTTCTTTTAAATTTATTTATTAGAATTCAAATTAGTGAAATTTCAGTTCAAATTTCAATTAAAATTTAGTTAAAAACGGGTTGAATATGGTGGAGTAAACTAAAGTGCGGTAGTGTTTGGGGCATTTTCATACAACAGATCAAAGAAAATGCCATGGAAGGCTAATTAAAGCACTTATGGGGAGGGCAGATCAGCAGGACAACAATATCAAGGTTCTGCACAGGAAGAAAATGTGTAAAAAGGTGCCATTTTGTTCTTTCTCGTTGTAGGCATTCCTTTCATATATTTTTCCTATATTCATTTTTCCTTCCTCATCTTATTAATATGCCATTTCCTATTCCATAATCCATATGTTTTTCCTATAGTGTTAGTGTTAATTGTTTCTTTAAAAAAAGCCACGGAATATTAAAATTGGATAACTGAACGGAAAAGAATACCCCCATCCGATGAGCTCTAGCCCGGTAAAGACCAGCGTGCCATTTCCATGTCACAATTTTTGGCCTTTCCAATTAGTTCTATAATTTTAGGAGTATAAGGAGACAAAGGACTTTTATGCAAATCCCATTTTAAATAATAACATAAAATTAGTTATATCGACATTTTAAATTATTTTGAATCAACATTCAATTGTAACCATCCATCCAAAATGCGTACTTGCATAAAGACCGAACACGGCCGATTATACGTTAAATCAATAGTAATTATAAGGGATGCAAAAGTAGCGAATTTCGTTGAACAGATGTTTGGTAACTGTCTTAAAAAATTAAATAATTTGCGATTTTTAAATCGTTATCGATTTGTTTATAATAAAATTGTTATGTTTTTCAATCATTATCATAAAATGTTATGCACAGTTTGCAATCATTTTAGACGAAATAATTGCTAACTAATGTAATTTCACGTAATTATGGTTGAACATTAGAGAGGCAACTCTTACTGAGAGAATCTATGAATCTATGAGCGTAAACTATGTTAACTTGCAGAACTGCGAGCTATGCCAAGGAACATTGATAACATTTTCTTTTATAAAGACAAAAGTTAAGAAATTCAAAACTTTTTACAACATTTAGCAATAATTCGTGTATTTTTCCACGGCTTTTATTATTTTAATTTTTGCTTTAACATATAAACATGTCTGCAAAATTAACAGTCCTTTGTTATATTTAAATGTTGGGCACAGATAGATTTTACAGACCGAGAGTGGAATGTTAAGTCATTTGAAGCAACATTCGCCTGTTAATGTTGCTCCAAATTTGCATAGTTCCTGCTAATGAAATTTACTCATCTTATTTAGCTGTGTACTTAAAAAAAAGAGTAATTCGTGTTTTTTACTAAATGTATCCTATCTTCCAAGGGTGCATCTTCGTGCAGACAAAAGTTACCCTGCAAAAATGGGGTACACTTCAAGCTATCTAAATACGTATTTTATTCTTCAAAGGCTTTCAAAGGAAACAAGTTACGAATTCATAATTTTCAAAAAAAAGTTGTTTTAAACAAACCCAGGCGCCATAATAAAGCTGAGAAACCACAATTTCTAATAAAAAAATCGAAAATCTCTTAAAATATGAAAGAAACAGTTCCACAAAATCGAAAAAGGTATTTCAATTTTTTTCAAATCAAAATCTGAAAAATATGAAATTCTGTAAAAAAATGTAATTTGTTTTACATTAGAACAAATACGTGAAAATGTGTAAAAAAACATAAAAACAAAAAACAACAATTTTTTTAAAATCGAAAAATATGCAAAGTGCTTAACTTTGAGCCGATTTCAAAAGTCTATCCGACTGCCCGATTTAATGTTGATATGTCAAAATAATCCTTGGGTCATTGTCTAATTTCAAATTTTTACAGAACTCAAAAATGTCTACTAGAACAAAAGTTATAGAATTTTGGCCGATGGACTTTGATTCAGAACGCAGATAATAACAGAAAAAGAGCGAGATTTCATGTCTTGTACATTGAAGGTCTTCGAGCTGAATTACATGTCTCTTTTCCCATGTTAGATTAAAAACAACATCAATTTAACAGCAATTTTAAGCGAATTTAATTTATTTAATTGATGTAATATGATACGATCTGTCTTAAATCAAATCAGAATTTTAAAAATTGAAAAAATAACAACATTTTCACTTTGGAATAAAAACGAACTATTTCCAATCTAAACCAAAGTATTTAGTAGGGCAATCTTTCCAATCCAATCCAAAGTATTTAGTAGGACAAGGCAGAGATTTCAGCTCTGAAAGATTTTTTTTGTCTTTAGAATTTTTTTAAACAACATTTTGTATTTTTGATTTTCTGAAATTCAGAGTTTTTAAGAAATTTGATAATGGTGGGCTTTTAGTTATATGAGGCAAAGACTATAGAATTTAAATTTAATTAAAATTGTATTACTGTATGAAGCCTACAACAAAATATATGCTTGATTTTCCCGCTTAGCACTAGTTGTTAGATAAAATTTAGAATTTTAAAAAAGTGGGTTTTATGGCAAAACTAATTACAACAGTATCAATTAATGTTTTTCATAATTTAAAAATTTCAAATTTATTTAATTTAAGTTATTACTTGCTGGTGTAATTAGTTAACTACAAAACATCCATATATTAAAATTGTAATAGGCCTTATCGTCGATCACATGTAAGGCCATGTAACAAATTTGAAAATTAGTTTTAAAATTTAAAAAAACGCTTTTAATCCATTTTGACCCAGTGTTCGATTAATCCAACAGAGAGCATTATGAAACGACAAAAATAATTTGCCTGGCTTCTTATAGCTTGAGTAAAAAACTAAAATCGCATTAAGATCACCAAGGTTTAACGCCTCAAATTATTTTCTCTGGAGAAATGTGACGCCATTGGTTTATGCAAACAAATCAGAATACAATAATTTACTTGAAGAACTATTAATATTTTCCTGCATTTGCAATTATTGTCGTCACCCTATAAAATGCATCCAGTTTTTTCTTATATCTGAATGTCTCTCTGTTCTTCTTTAAATTAAGTTCGAATATAATTTGAAAGTCCAATAAAAAAATCAAATATATTCTTGCTGCGCTAACGAGCCCGATGATGATGACGAAGAAAGAACCTGATCTTTGAAAATAGAATACATACAGGTTACCTGATGAATGTTGCTACATTAAGAAGCTCAAAAAAACTTTGTTTAAGTCACATAAATTAATTTATTTTTGTTAATGTGAAAACTAATACTTGCAAATTTATTCAATGTAAAAGTATACTTTAAACATTTGATATTTTTTGGATCTTGTTCATAATTTTTAAATAATTGAAATTGGCGACGCATGTGCGAAATTCGTTATTCATTACTGCCAGGAGAGTTGCCTCAATTTTTGTTCGAATGCATTGCTTTAAATCATCCAAATTTGTTGGTTTTGTTTTCTAAAATTTTAGTTTGCAATTGCCCCACAAGAAAATAGCAGGTCAAATGAAACGAAATGTGAATTTTCTGGAAATCAGCTTATTGTGGACTTTTCAGTGCAAGTCTTCACTTTCGACAATGTTCTTCATAGAAAAACTCTTGCAACAGCAGCATTTATCAGCCAACCTGTACATTCATTGCTCGAAATCATGGGGCTTTTGCATCTCATTTCCAGCACAAATACAAGTTTTGGCAATTCCAAAATAAACAACATTTATGGGAAACGATAAAATAGTATAAATATATATATATATCTTATTATTGATCAATTATCGGATATGTCAAGGTTTCTATTTTACGATTATTCTCTTGCTAGAAATGCTAATGGGTAAAAGTGAGAACATGAGCCATTCTGGCTTAGCCCACTTAGATAATTAGCAAATTTATATGCTTTGCGTAAGCGTACAGAATGAAATTCAAGTGGAAAAAATCGCACTTTTTCGCTTTCGGCCAACGAACGGCAAAGGAAACTACAAAACAAACGCTCATGGCGATGATGGATGACGATGGTCAAGAAACAATTCATCAGAGCCCCACGATGAGGATCGTCGATCGTCGATATTATCAGATTTATATAACGCTTTGCAATCAGTTGTGGTTTGTTGGGGAAATAATGACTAATAATTTGGGCATTCAAATATTTTACTTACTTTTTGAGTTTGTGGAGTTTTTCTCTTTTCTTCTGAGTTGAATTATTTAATTTAAAACTCCGTAAAAAAAATTAAATAACCATAAATCCACAAAAGGCTTTTTTCTGTTGGCGTGTTGGGCGATTTATTTCGCTTAAAAATGTTTTTTTTTTGTTGTTTTAGTTTTCAACACTTTTTCCTAAACACTTTTTTGTAGTTTTTGCAGTTTGTTTGTTTTTAATAAATTTATATAATAATTTATTTTAACTTTTTTCTGCTGCTTCTTCTTCTCGTTTTAGCTTTTCAACGTTAATCAATTGTTGTGGGGGTTAGCAATATGGTTGGCCAAAATGAGTTCGCTTTGTCTGTCTTCGAGGAAAACAAAAGACTTAAGACACAAACACTTTGATGGGCTTTGTCAAGCAACGACCGAGCTCAGAGACGATCACACGCGTTTTTTGTTTTTTTTTTACAATTTTTTTCTTTTCTTTTATATATTGTAAGCTTACACTTATGGGATTCTTTTCTTTGTGCGTTATATTTAAAGAATTTTTATTTCGGCTGTTGTGGTTTTTCTTTAATTCTTTTGGGGGGTTTTGGTTTTTTGTTTTTTTGTGGTTTCTCAACGCTTTACAAATCCATGTGTTTCAGTACAACGACGAGTTGGTACTAAATCTTAAGGTTTTTTGTTAAGCCAAGCAAAACGTTGGCGACACTTGACGCTAACGTCAACGAGCGCATTTATTTCGAATTTTTATAGCTTTGCGCTCTGCTCGGCTCCGCTCCGCTCTAAAGATATGCTCACAGTCACACTCGCAATCGCACTCATACGACGGGAAGGGAGATGGGCAGACAGATAGACGTTGACGGTCTTGGTTGGCTTTTCGGCTTTAAAGTTGATTTCTTAATGTTTGGGTCGGTAATACTTAAAAAAATATAGTTTTTTTGTTTTTGCTTTTGGGGGCTTTTGACGTTTTGCTTTTCAACGTTGAACGTTGGTTGCTAAATTCGCACTTTACACTCACTCACACTCCGGCTGAGCTATGAACAAATAGGCAACAAGTATGCAATCCAATGTGAAATACCGCATGTGTATGTGTACGTGTGCGTGTGTGTCTATGCGAGTGTTTGTTTACTCACTTATTTAGTAGGAGCCACTCATGCACACTTAGACGAGCGACAGACTTACTAAAAGTTCGCTATTGTCGACGTTTTTCCTGTATTGGGCTTTACTACCGCTTTTGATACGCTGTCTATATGGGACGTCGTCTATATATATGTATGTATGTCTGTACGTACGTCTCTATGTTATGTACGTACGTTCGTTCGTTCGTTGAGACGCTCAGCTCAACATACGCGTTTGAAAAAAAGAAACGAAACGAAAAGAAAACACAAAAACCGAAAAAGACACGAAATCGGTGTTGTCGTTGTGTTATTGGTGTTGTTGCTTTGCGTTTTTCTATTTGAATCGGTTTTGTTTGCACGGCGATACACAACTTTAGCGCTCTGTGGCTTAGACTCAACTGGCAGAGCGTATGAATGGCAACAGCTTTAGATAGCAGCCAACAACAGCTCTTTGTTAATCAAAGAAATCAACAACAAATATGGTCGCAACGACAACAACAGCAACAATAGCCACCACCACTATTGATGTTCTCAACACCATCACCAACAACAACAGCCAAACTAGCCACACAATGCAGTTATTATTACATGTTGACAACAAAAACTAAACGGCCTCCAAACCAAAGCTGCTGCACTGGACTTTGTAAGCCGCTCGCTCACACAAGCTATAGCTCTCGAATAATCGAAAAATTCGTCAAAGCCCCCCCAACACATTTTGTCATTTTGAGTGGTATTCTCTGCCATTCTTTTATGAAATTTACCTCTGTTCCTAGCCTATCCCGCCATCAAGAAAATTGACCAACACTACACTCTCGTTTTCCTTTAAACTCGGAAATTTCTTGTGCTACGCCAAGAAAATGCACACTCGCACACGAAACTTAATATTTTTATCACGTTTTCCTGGCCATGCACAAAAGCTTTTCTCTTCTCTCAACACTTACGTTGGCGCTCTCGTGGCCATCAAACAAAGCATTTGGTTGGCCACACTCACCTCAACTCACCACAGCATTATTTGCCAGAGATGAGAAGTTTTATATTTTGGTACTTTTTTAAGTACTCAGTAGGATGATTGGATTATTCGGGCTTTTATTTCAATTATTCCAAAAAGATTTATTTGATTAACTGTTTAATACGCTGAAACAAAAATGATACATAAAAATAATGTAAAAATTTCATAAATTTCATGAAAAGACTTTTGACATGGTCGAAATCATGATCGTGGTAGTCTGCAGCCAAGTAATAAATGTCACCATGTCATTTGTAAATAAATTTGCATTCTATTAAATATAGAAGCAAAATGGTCTTGAGCCAGGACAATATCCCAGTTCAAATTTCATAAATTGTTATTCGTTGAATTTGTGAAATAATTAGGGGTTTGGAATCTACTGGACTTCTTTCAATTCCCTGGTTTAAAACACCAACATTTGGTGTGCTTTTTCAAAATATTGACCAAATTAAAAACGAATGTTTTTGTCAAGATATTTTACAAATTATTTTTCATTTTACAAATATTTTACTTTAGACTAATTATCAGAATAGAAGGCATCATAAAATTGGTACAAGTGACTACACTAGATTCAAAATTAAAAAAATGATTAAGGAAGCAAAGAACTCGTATGGTTGAGAATGTTTCATCTATAGACGAAAATATTTTACAAAAACGGGGGGAAAATATTTTAAACTGTAAAATTAATAGAAACATTATAAACATATTAATATTAATTAAATAAATTCATAAAAAAATAAAACAAATCAAAAAGGAGCTAAGTTCGACCACGCCGAGCATAATATACCCCCCCCCCCTTACATTCCACAGTATTATATGCAGATTTAAAGTGCAGTAACATTACAGGAAAATGTTACAGTTTTTAATAAAACCAAAACAAAGAAAAATATTGAAACCAAAAAAATATTTTAATTATTTTAAACCACGCCATGTTTTTACAGCCACATACTTATACAGCGTGATGTACCAATCAGCTATTTTTTTCAGAAAAGCTAAATTTTAGGGTATAGTTAAGCTACAACCGTTTGGTTGGTAGTATTTCCATCCTATTTTGATCCCAAAAGGATTTTGAAAATCCATCCGTATATTCGCTACCAGTTTTATCACTTTTTCTCATTTTTGCCGTAAAAGTAAGAATTTTCAAAAATCTTCATATTGTGTGCGTCTATGAAATCAGACACAATCAAACACCTAATTTCATGATTCTATCAGCGTTCCTTTGGTTGACATCATTTGTACTGAACGAAATTTGGAAAAATCTTTCTATTTTCGTATCTATGCAGTCAGAGGAATGTATACACCGAATTTCATTATTCTAGGTGAAACCGTATGGTTGGTACTATTTTTATTACCTCCATAAAGTACGAATTTGGAAGAAAACATATTGAAAAAATCTTTATTACACGTGTCGACGCAATTATAGGGATGTACACACCTAAATTCATCGTTGTAGCTGTAGACGATTGATTGCTACCATTTTTATCTTTATATTCCCATTTTATCCCCTGAAAGCATGACATTTGGAAAAATTATTTTTTCTTTTACGTATCTATGAGTCCGACGAATGTATACACATTATTCTGGTTGCAGCCGTTTGGTTGGTATTGGTTTTTATCCCTCTATATCCATGTTACCCCTTAAAAGTACGAATGTGGGAAAATGTCCTTTTTATATTATGTATCTACTCAATTAGAGGCATGTACACACCAAATTTGGTGTCTCTAGCTATTGCCGTCTGATAGGTACCATTTTTATCCCATTTTGGCCTATTTCATCCCCTACAAATAAGAATCACTTTATAGTGGACGTTTAACCGATCAGGGGAATGCGTATTCTAAATATCAAGTAAATATAAGCAGACATATTCAAAAAACCAAACAAACGGAATGACAAACTTAGTATACCCCCATTCTAGTGGTGGAGGGTATAAAAATAGTTCTAAAAGAGGGTCATTTAAATATACCGTAGGATATATTTCTGTTCCTATTTGCTTTCTCTTGAAAGTTTCCTGGTTTTGTGTCGCAAATATCCTCACAAAAACTTTGTACTCCTCTAGCTGGGTTTCGCAAAAAGTGGTGTTTGTAATACTGTGATATAAACAAATGCTCATTATTATTGTCAGTAATGTAAATATATGCATTTATTACAATTATCTACAATAAATTAGTGCTCAAAATAATCAATGAAATATTTTTTTAATATTTCCCTAGAACCCAAACCTAAGTAATAGTTCCATTGAATTAATAATACTAATTATAATTTAATAATAATTTATTATATATGTTAATAGCAATCAAACAACGCACATCTTTAATTAGAAAAAAAACACAAATAACACTCAACTCAAAAACATACGACCGAGTGACAATCGGCAAAACCACAGCATAAATGCCTACAAACGAATGCGGTTGTCCGCTTACCTGGAAATGCATACAGGTAATGTGCACAAACAACCGTAATAGTCAGGAACAATTCTCGTTAACTACAATACCACTATTTGACGCTCTAACGTGAGAGCGACCGCGTAAACCAACAAATATCGTGTGATTCATATTGATTTATAATGTAACTTAAAACACATAAATTTGAACTTAAAATTTTTATTATCGATTAAAAGAACAATTTATGGCATTTACTGTTTGAAATGATATCATGTAAATGTAGGACACGACTACATCGAAGGTGTTCCATTCGGAAGATCCAATTCTTCAATTCTTGCACAAGTTGAATGCTGTACTCTTTAAGGCTGAAATTCTTACCCAAAATACGCCAAGTTGTCGAATACGACAAGCCAAGCGGCTGAGAATCGATTTGCCACGGTCTTCATTCTCGCAGAACGCTGTTATGGCGTGAGTCTTTCCATGATGACATGCCAAACGATATTGAACAAAAATTGCAAAGCAGTTTGGTATGAGTCATGCGTGATCTGTCAAAAAAGGCTATTGAAACCTCATAATGAATGACCGATAGTTAGTCTTGTATCACCACGGACTGCACAGTGGTCAATTTCGCGAGATAGCGGTCAAAACTGTATAACTTTTGGCCGGATTGGTATTTTTTACGCAATTTGTTTTGTTCAATAGGAGGGACTTTAAGCTTCAATTTGCGCGTTCAAACGTAAAAATCGACTGATAGGAACGTAAGTAATGTGGAGTTAAAAATGCATTTTATTTTTCTGTTGAGTTTCCATGTAAAAGTTGAATATTTTGACATTTTAAATAGGTATATTTTTTATAATTTCTTATTTTCTTCAATCGTGTTTTACAACCAATACTTATTTATTATTCCTAAACTTAATTTTGGTCAGAAAATGCCAACATTTGGCCCCTGACATTTATTTAGTCTCAATATTCACAGGGGCCAAAGATTGGTTTTTGTTGAAGAAAGCTAATTCTTGTGAGGATTAAACTGAAAAATAACACTGAAATTCCCAACAATATCAATACCATTTGGATATATTATATACAGAACACAACATCGATAAAATTTTAAGTAAACTTTTACTATTGATTTAAAGTGCACATATATTTTATTTAAATGTATTAATAAAAATTTATACTAAAATTAGAAACAAATTATAATCTTTAAACTGGTGTTAATTAAACAATATTAGTAAAAATTTCTTCCAAATAGCTTTGATTTTCATTTTGCAGTAGTTGTTTAGCTTCTTCATCTAACTCTAATGAGGTTGATTTACATTTTTGTCGAATACTGGACATATATGGGTCTGATGTGCACAACAAAATATTAATAAGATCTTCATTAGTACAATATCTGGAAATTTTTCTTGTATTGTGCTCGCGAATTCTTGTTTCTAATGTTCTCTTCGTTGTGTTCTGTCGTTAATGTTGGTAAAAATTGAATTTAATGTTCTATTTGGTTTGTAAGCAAAGCGAATGTTGTCAGATTCTATTGTCATTTTTGTCAAAATTTTGATACACCCTTCTATGTGGACTAGGTCCAAATATGGGCCAAATTCTCCTAATTTCAACAGAATTATTTTTTGGGTCAATAAGAACTCTTGTACAAAATTTCATCAAAATATATGCATAATAGCCACTTTCACATACAAATAACTTCTCAAAAAATATGACGTGCATTTGTACCGAATATCTTACCTTGGGTCAGAAAAATTGCTGTAGCTCAAAAAGGAATGTAGGGGAGGGTTAGGACTACAAAATAGTAAATTTGTGTTTTGACTCAGCTTGACTCACAGGAGTTGTGCTCTATGAAGTAGGAAATTTCCGATAAATTAGACCTTTTTTAAAAAAAATATTTAAATTGTTCTGCAAACAGTAGAGCTTCAATTTTTTTCTACCAGTGATAGGAAATAAGTTAAGTTACAACACAAAATTTATTTCGTCCAAAAATCTTGAAAAACAAAAAAAATATCATAAATATCATAAATTCTGAAAAAGCCAATTTTGGTCCACCCTGTTCTCAGTGAAATAGTTAAAATAGAGTTCTAATTTTTTGGTACCCGAGGTTTACTACTGTCTACTTTCATATGAGTCTAATAACTTTAAAATCGGAGAACAAAAACCAAAAGGAGTTTTGGCCGCTATCTCAAAATAATGACCACAGTGCGTCGTGTACCAATTTCATTCCGTTGGTATTGAGAGTCGATAGACCTTGCTCGAAACTTCTACCGCCTTCGGGCAAATATTTTTTTGAGTGGCTTCTTTTGTGAGGAAGGAAAAAATGTTGTTGATGTTCCCGACTAAAATGAAAGATTGGTTTGTTTTATGTGTTTTCCCAAAATATTTCGCGTTTACCATTGTCCATTCGTGAGCTGGACTCGTTCAAAATAACCTCAATAAATTAGGTTTTTCTTGAATAAAACTCACGATGAGAATGGTATTGAGAAAAAAACCGATAGAAATTAAAGTCCGACCCGAGCCTTATGAAACCATACTAAAAACTTGCAATATGACCCAATATAAAGGACAGATTTATAGTATTTTAGTGCAATTTTTGATGCATTTTTTATAAAAACCGCAATAACTTCCACATTTTTAGTTCGATTTATGTTTTTAGGGGCTCATTGGAGAGGTTTTGATAACCAATTGCAATTTTTAGAATTTTATAATCCATTAAGGGCGGCAAAATTTTTTCTTACTGTTAATACTCAGTGGGTTAAATGTGAAATAAAAACTGAAATATGGGGTTATTTACATCGTAAACAAATTGTAGTCATATATAAAGCTAATTTTTGGAATGAAATTCAACCATTTAAAATTTTTTCCCTTAAAAATTAAAAAATGAATAAACTACATAAACGTTGTAAAGGGGAACAATTGAAATGGTTGTTAATGTTAAATTAACATAGATACCCGCATGAAATTTAAAGTATATTTAGTAGATGTTCTTCTCTGTCGTTTGATACGCATATCGCCATTGTATGATCCGCAAAAGTACGAAACATAATTATTGAAACATTTACATCCTTTTGAAATTAAAAGTCCTGTAAAAAAGACAAACGACCACGAAATAAAAAACTGAGTATGAGTTTTCCTATTAGTGACCTATAGTTTCACTTCTATATAATCTCGTTCTTGGGAGGGAAATAATGTCGCACGGTTTTATTGTAACGTCTTATGTGAAGTTTTCCTCCCAATTTATCCATTGAAAGACCAAAATTTCAGATGTTAATTTTCAAAAATTAGCTTTTTGTAAGACTAGAATGTGTTTACAATACAAATAAACACATATTTCAGTTTTTACATCATATTTAACCCACTGAGAACCAACAGTAAGACAAGAATTGTCGGCCCTTAATGGGTTAGGAAGTTCTAAAAATTGGAATTGGTCATCAATACCTCTTCAACGATCCAACAAAAACACAAATTGAACTAAAAATATGGAAGTTGTTGCTGTTTTTTATAAAAAATGCAACAAAAATTGCACAAAAATGTTAAAATACTACCAACCTCTATTCTTGATTAAAATGCAACTTTTTGATATGGTTTGATAAGGCTTTATTTTTATAATTTCTAGCAATTCTCACCGTGAATTTTATTCAAGAAAAACCTGATTTATAGAGGTTATTTTGCACGCGTCCAGCTCACGAAAGGACAATGATAAAATCGAAATATTTTGGGAGAACACATAAAACAAACTAATCTTTCATTTTAGTCGGGAACATCCACTACTTTTATTTTGAAGCCACTCTAATATTTTTATGCCTTCACTCTACAGAGCAGGAGGTTATATATCATTTGTTTTTACAATTGTTTTATAAATGTGTAATACAAATTATCTTGCCCTACGTTAAATCTCTGAGAGAGGGGTATATATAAGTCGGTTTAGCCGACTGAAGCTTACTTACTTCTTAAATGTGGAAGCTGGGATCATGTGCCATAAACCTTCCAGTACCGTCCACATAAGTTATCCGACCCCAAGTCAAATTTAGGTCCTTATAACATTCATGCATGACGGTTTAGCCGACTGACGCTTACTTACTTGTTATGTATATTCAAACTGAAATTTTATTTTCAGTGGAGACTGAATTTATCATAAAATGTTGTCCCAATATTTCTGTTCGTGTTCCTGGAACTGCAAGATAGCTTGTATGAAGTTTTGTTCCATCAAATATTTCAATAGCCTTTTACGTCCTTTTTAAAATGAGAGGACTAAATAGCCCGTCCACAGGGGTGTCAAAAGGACATTTGATTTAAGAAACATATCTCTGGATTACCAACATTATATACGAAACAAATCGATTATAAATGGGAGGATTTTCAAATATACGATTAGAAATAGGAAAGTTGTAAAAAAGCTTTAGCGAAATTAACATTTTTCAAAAACTGGTGGACGGTGGTGGTGCCTAAAACCGGTTAACCGGTTTCGGCACCAACATATTTTTATATACCGATATGCTGCAAGAACACGCCAGAACTGGGTAACTTTAACCGCCTATAAATTGAATTCCCGATCTGATCTGTCAAAACGCCGACACACGTATATTCTTTTAGTCTCCTCTTTCTGGATACATTGCAGAACCCCGTAATTTTGGAAAAAGTTTGAAATTGTTGTACAGTGTTGTATACATCATAAGCTATTAGCTAGTTAAATTATTAAAATCCCTCTAATTCGGAGATGTTAACAGATATAGCCGAAATATTTTTTTTTATATTCATAGAAGAAAGCCAGATTTCATTTCAGTTGCGTAAAATCTCTAATTTTCTTCTTCCACACAACAAGACCCGTCTTAACGTACATATTTATTTATTTCACAAATTCAACATTGAACTTATTTCTGTTGCTTTCTTCGAAATGGAAAGTGCAAGGAGGGTTTTCAAAACTGCATTGACTTGTACGTACATTTCAATTATGAATGATGTTTGTATGTACTGAGTTAACGAAAATTTCAAGGTGACAGAACAACAACTAAAGTACCTACTGCGGGTATCTAGAAATTATTTAAATATTTAAAATTGTTGTTCTGGCAGTAGGCCAAGTATTAAAGCCTTTGTGAATGGGTGGATTTTAAAATGTACACAAATATGAAGGTTTAAAGCAAATGAAAGAAAAAAACACATGTCTTGATGCAATTAAGAATATGTTTGTGTGTTTTGAACTTGAACAATCGAAAATGTATAAAGATTATAATTTTTTCTGACACAATTTAATGCACTTAGGTAAGTTAGAGTTCATATTATGGTTTAACATCAAGTTCAAATCAAGTCAGGAGACATTGACCAAGAAAATATAAAATCTGAGATATTTTTGAAAAGGCAAATTACCTAAGGTATAAAATCAAATCAAAATTTTCCAAGAAATACTCCAATGGCTTGGCATTGAGTGAAATTATCGAACAAATTTTTTGTCGTGGGTAGTCATTATTCTCTTACTTCAATTGTAAATGGACATTCAGAAATTGTGGTGACCACGCAAGGATGTTTCGAGCGCGCCCTCAAGATTTACAGATCTTCATTAGTTTGTTAAAGGAATGTTAACGACTTTTTTAACTTCAATCGCTTCGAATATTTTTTTTAACAAAATTAATAAGAAATTCCATTAATAAATATTTGCATTGTCATGCCATGATCTTATTGAAATTGGTTTAATTGTCATGGCTTTCAAAACGAGTTTTTATCAAACATATATTCTCGAATCTACTTTCGATAGCAATAATGATGACTATATAAAATTTCGAAATTATACATCGCATTATCTCTCTCATCTGCTCTGTGGAGTGAGTCATTTCGAATTGCAGCGCTATCCACAACCCGCCTCAATCTCAATGATGATGGAGCAGGAATAAATCCTATACTGCAAAAGAGAGCACAGAATGGTATAACATTTATTATGCAAAATTTTAGTTTTTAATAAAATTATTTATTTAGTTTTAATTAATTGTTTCATAATATCAATGAAAAAAGTCATTAATCCAATGACATCAAAAATGTTTCATGATAAATATAGTACACATTTAAAAACACGTGGAGCGCAATATAAACGTTTTTTTTAATTTGCACTTTTAAGGGAGTAAGCGGTACAAAAAGGGATAAAAATGGTACCAAACAACGTATTGCAGCTAGAATCGTAAAATTCGACACTTACATTCCTCAAGCGAGACAAAAAGGGATAAAACAAACAAAAGTATTCCAGCTAGAATAGTGAAATTAGCTGCATCAATTCCACGTAGATGGACAGTGGCGCACAGTGGAATATTTTCATACAAGCTGTGGCAAAAATTAGAAGGAATAGAGCTACGACCTTGAAATTTCGCACACATCCCTTATATCGTCAAATAATATTAAACTCAATTATTTGTTTAAATCCGACCATAAACACGCCTACCCTCCATGTAAGTTAAAATGAAAAAGCTTCACAAATTTCTTATTTTAATATATATGTTAATACAAATCATTGGCAGTGATTTCATTTGAGACCACAATTAAATGAAAATTGTCAGTGCCAAACGCCCAAGTAAAATTTTTAGTTTTTCGCGATTTTCGAAATTTTTGATAAAAATTATTATACCCTACACCACTTCGTGGACTAGGGTATTATAAGTTAGTTTCGCGCCAAATGTTTGTAACACCATGAAATAATTGAGCTAGTATAAGTATACGGATCTGCTTAGATCATCTGAATCGATTTAACGATGTCCGTCCCTCCGCTGTCCACCAAAGCTTATTCACACTCTACAGGTCGCAATTGTGGTCCGATTGTTAAGAAATTTGGCAGAAGTTACTTTTTTTGGCCAACGACGATTGGTATTGAGTTTGGAGCAAATCGATTCAGATTTAGATATAGCCTCCATACAAATATCCCTATAATTTACACTATTGCTGCTCTAGAATACACATTTTACATGGCATCATGACCAAACTTTCAGGATCGTATTATATTTGAACTAGAAACGGCTCACAGGAAAGTGGACCACATGGGTCTATATTTTGATATAGCCCCCATACAAATGTACATCCAATTTTCAATATTACTGCTCTAAAATGCACATTTTACATCAGATCTTGATCAAATTTTCCACACAATGTTACATTTATACTAGAAACACGTATTTTGAAAGCCAGCTATATAGGTCAATGTTTTGGAATAGCCCCCGTACAAATGGGCCCCCAGTTTACACTATTATCGCTCTAGAACCCACATCTTACATTGGATCTTGATAAATTTTTGCAGATCATGTTATATTCCAATAAAGAATACCTACTTTGAAAGTGAACTATAAAGGCGATCTATAGCGCCCTTACAAGTGGGCCCCCATTTGAAATATCACCCCTCTAAGACCCACAATTTACATCGGAAGTTTATCAAATTTTGCATTATGTATTATATTTCAACTAAGAAGTCATATTTTGAAAGTCAAATATATGGGTCCATAATTTGGTATAGCCCCATACAAATTGGGCCCCCATTCTACTCTATTACATCTCTAGAACCCACATCGTGCATTAGATCTCGATATAATTTTGCATATCATGTCAAATTTCAATTAAGAATACCTACTTTGAAAGTGATTTATATGGAACCACTTATTAATGTAGAGCCCTTACAAATGGCCCCATTTTAATTTTTACCCTTCAAGAACGCAAATTTTACATCGGATTTTTTTTTAATTTTTCACATTATATTATATTTCAAATAAGAATGCAAAGTCTAATATATGTGTCCATACTTTGGAATAACCCAAATGGGGCCCCCCATTCTACTCTAAGACAGCTCTAGAAACTACGTCTTACATCGGATCATGATATATTTCAACTATGAATACCTACCGTGAATGAGAACTCTATAGGCCCCAAGTGTTGCTATAGGCCTCCTTTCAAATGTCGGTCCGATTCATCCTATTACTACTGTAAATTTTTTATTTGTCTGCCGGAAAATTGGATCAATTATTTACCATATTTGTTAAATATGACTAGAGATGAATTTATAGTATATAAGTTATATGAACTACATAAAATTGCTCCCATGAAACACCTGGGTTGGGAGTGGTGTAGGGTATTATATAGTCGGTCCCGCCCGACTTTAGCCTTTACTTACTTGTTTTATTTGTTAATTGATGATAAACGCCTATTATAGCTTTATAAATAACTTAAGATTAATATGGGACCAATATTTACATGCGCTCGCCTACCATAAAACCTTGTATCCCCAAAGTATGCTTTAAATAAATTTTCAAAAATACATTAACTGAGAACAATGAAGAAAATATTGCTTCATTTTTGGTTTAAAAGGTTTTACCATTTCAGTAATTAAATCTATGTTGGCAGCTATAAGCAGAATATTCTTTTTAAAATAAATAAATAAAACAATAGTTTAACAATATTTATAAATGGCGAGGCATCGGTCATCCTCGCGAATTCAGTTTTATACTGTAGAAAATTAACAATACTAAATAAATACATTCAGGTAAAGCACTTTCTGAAATCGAAAGTAAAAACGTAATTACACTTTTTTAAATGCAATATATCTTGTAAATTCTCCACCTTCCCCTCCCCCATTTTTATTTTTATTTGATTGAATTGATTTTAGACCAAAAGCGATAAAGATCTTCCTTGGTCGCCAGTAATATTCATAATTACTGGCAACTAAAACCTATGCAATGCAATGTGGTATGTCATATGGGACGGCTTAAATGGCACAATTAATGTCTATTGTTCTTATACGAGTATGTACAAGTACATAAAACAATAAATTATTAATATGTATTTCTTAATTGTTTTCAATTATTTCTTTTCATACATTTCAATCAACAACAACAGCAGTTTGAACGTACCAGGCAACGTTCATGGCAACATAATCAGAAATCCCAAAGATACAACCACACACACACACGCAGGCACAAACTAAAAACCATAACAATGCCCACCAGCACCACCATCAGTAGGACTGACCACTATGAACCATCAGCAGCAGCAACAACAACAACAACAAAAAACAACTGTTAATGACATCAAAAAAATCAATAACCTCCGGAGCGGAGCCATAATAATTACAATGATTGCACAAAAATTCGCCAGAAAATTGTTAAATATCGTCCGTCGCACGACCGAGCACACAAAAAATGAACATTGCGGCCGAAATCCGACATTTGATTGACCATCATTTGAAAAAGACTTCTTTAATGGCATTCTGGCCAAAAGCACACACATGTGCGCGCACACGCACACGTACACAAACGTCGCACAATGGCATGGGGGGCATAGCCCTAAATTATTTTAGTACTATTTTTTGTTGTTGTACCTCATGTTGTCCGGCTGTTATTTGCATCTTCTTCAAGGTAAATGTTAAGGGAATGGGATGTTAATCGAGTTGTACTCCTCCTCCTCCACTAGGGGCGCTGCATTTGTATGTTAACAGCCATGTTATGTATCGCTAATGGCTATTAGTTTCTTCCCTTGACCTTGGAGCAATCGAAATGACAATTTTTATGTGAAAGTGTGATGAAAAGTGAAAATTTGTCGATGTTGTATTTTACAAGTTCGCCGGCCGGGAATCGAACCCAGCACCTTCAGATTGCAAGACGCGCACACTTTCACTGAGCTATGAAGGCCATCAGTACTATTTTTTAAAAAATGTATGCTCCAATAAAAATTACATTACAATTACATTTAAAATTTAGACATAAAACGTAATCCAGATATTTCCTGGTTACATGATTTTGATAATATTTCTTTATAATAAAATAAATTATTTCTTCAAATATATAATTTGTTTGTTACATAATTTGTAAGAGACGTTAAACCAATTAACCAAATAATGATTCTTTTAAACGAGTGTCACACATTTTGCCATAGATCTTTTATATATAGAGATTATTTTCTTTATTAGAATATTACCCAGCAAAAGCTGCCACTCCCAATTACGTATCACTTACCTTTCGAATTACCCTTCGAATTACTTTTACATGGATGAAATGGAAAACACTCGCAGACATACCATTTTAGCTTTAGCTATTAAGATACAAATATCGAAAAATATGTAAAAATATGCAATGAAACGATTTCTGGGGCCTATGGACTCCACTAAAAAATTCAATATACTCTCATTTTGAAGATTTTGCGATTGTTCTTAAAGTTTGTGTATGTATGCATTTCTCATAAAATTTTTTGGAAAAAATTAGAATTTTTTCACGAGTTAATAGAGAAAAAATTACTACTTTTTCAAAAAGGTGTGTTCATTAATCGCTTGCCAATCTTGACCGATTTTAATGTACTATGTCTGATAATTTCAATTGATAATTTGAAGATAATTTCAATTACGTAAATGTAAACGCTCCTTTCTGAGTTTTTTAGAGTTGTTACTTATTTATTTTTTTATTACATTATTTTTTTTTAATTTTTTGAGACTGTTCCATTAATTTTGTTTTTGATTTTATGCAATAATAAACGCACACAAAATATTATTAGAGCTCGGGCACAATATGTTTATTTTTTTGTATAGTGTATGCATTTCTAATAATCTCTAGTGCAGCATGGTCAGGCATTCCACGACAAATCGGACAGTTTAAAATATATTTTTGATTTCCTTAATTTTTATACCATGTACCTAACTTTGTCAATCTGTTTGTAACACCTTGAAATATCGACCTTAGACCCTATAACCAATATATATTTTTGATCATCATTAAATTCTAAGACGATCCGCCCGTCTGTTGAAAGCACGCTAGCATCAAATTTTGAATGAATACTTATTATTGCTGTAGATGGGTTGGTATTGCAAATGGACGAAATCGGTCCACAGGGAAAAAATTTCCCTCACAAGGACTGAAAATACCTCCAATAATCTCTAATATTTCTAGTGTTTTGAATATGTCTGTTTATACAGGGTTTTCCAACAAGAGGTGTTATTTTGGTATTCAAAGAAAAATGTAATTTTTTGAGATAAATGATCGGATGTTTTTTTCATAATGCCGTTAATAATGAAAAACAACATCAGCCAAATGGCCACCACGACCACGCTTGCAGGACCATATCCTTTTCATGAAATTGTTCATAACCAAATCGCAAAGTGGCTGCCCTGTGTCCTCGATAGCCTCACGAATTCTATCTTTGATGTCTTGAATCGACGCTGTGCAGTTGGCGTAGACCTTATCTTTCACGTGGCCCCAAAGGAAGAAGACGCAAGGTGTTAAATCACAAGATCTCGGTGGCCAATTGTGATAAGATAACACGGTCCGGAAACTTTTCCCGTACAAGAGCAATGGTTTCGTTGCTTGTGTGGCGTGTAGCGCCGTCTTGTTGAATGTAAACGTTGTCCAGATCAATACCATCCAACTCCGACCCCATTCACCGTAACTGTTGATCCAACCTCATTTTCGAAAAAGTAAGGTCCAATGACCCGCCGGGCTATAAACCGTTCAAAACAGTCACACGATGAGTATGGAGAGGCTTCTCAACAACAACTCTTGGGTTTTTCGAGCCCCAGATGCGACAATTTTGCTTGTTGACGTAGCCACTGAGGTGAAAATGGGCCTCATCAGTCAATATGATATTTCGATGGAATTCCGGATCATTTTCATTCATGAATTTTAAAAATTTCAATGCGTTATTGAAGCGTGTATCGTTCCATTTTTATTAATGGCGTAGTTTCTACTTGTCAAATGTCAAAGAATAAAAGCTTCAAAAGTGACAGCTACCGAAATACCGGGTGATTCAACATAACACCTCTTGTTGGAAAACCCTGTATTTGTTTGATATTTGTTATGCACATTCCTCTTATAGTGAAGTGGGACAAAAAGGGATATAAATTTTACCCTAAGGGGTAAAATGGGGCAAAAGGTACCAACCAAACGACTGCACCTAGAATAATGAAATCCGGTGTATAAATTAAAAACTTTGAACAGTGTAATTAAAATTTTATATTTATTTATAAAATGATTTTTTCAATATTTTTATTTGTTTTATTTTGGCAGCCTCTGTGAAATCCAGCCCATGGTGGAGGTAAAGTTCGGCCCGGCAGCATTGTAGTTAAATTAAAGTCAAGTAAATATTAATAACAAATAATTTACTTAGATTATTAAATAATGATATTATTTTAAGCCCTATTATTATTATAAAACCTTATTGTAAGTCTGTCTGTTTGTTTGTTCCGCAATCACGTGTAAACGGCTGAACCGCTATTGCTGAAATTTTCAGTACAGATAGATGCGGTCAGTACAGATAGATGCGGTCAGTACAGATAGATGCAGGTCTAGGCTATAGAATTTTTAAAAATTTGCTCTGTGGGCGGAGGGGCGTGGTAATGGTGTTTTTGAGAGCTAGAAGGCTGCAAATTGGAATGTATATATTACTGACCGCGAGAAAGATCAATTAGATGACGAAATTTGGATTTTCTTTTTGTGGGCGGATTGGGCGTGGCAATAGTGCTCTTTGAGCTAGAAGGCTGAAAGTTAGAATGTATATATTACTGACCACGAGAAAGATCAATTTGATGCCGAAATTTGGATTTTCATTTTGTGGGCGTGGCAAAAGCGTTTTTGGGAGCTAGAAGACTGAATATTGGTACATGTATATTACTGACCACGAGAATGATAAATATGATACCGAAATTTAGATTTTCGTTTAGTGGCCGGGGCAATAGTGTTTTTTAAGCTAGAAGGCTGAAAATTGTATATATTACTGAATGATTGTATATATTACTGAATGTATGTATATATTACTGAATGATCAATTTGATGCCGAAATTTGGATTTTCGTTTTGTGGGCGGATTGGGCGTGGCAATAGGGTTCTTTGAGCTAGAAGGCTGAAAATTGGAACCACGAGAAAGATCAATTTGATGCCGAAATTTGGATTTTCATTTTGTGGGCGGAGTGGGCGTGAGAGGTAGTAAGCTGAAAATTGGAATGTATATATTACAGACCACGAGAAAGATCAATTTGATGCTGAAATTTGGATTTTCATTTAGTGGGCGTGGCAATAGTGTTTTTTAAGCTAGAAGACTGAAATTGGAACGTATATATTTCTGACCACGATAAAGATAAATATGATGCCGGATTTTGAATGTTCGTTTCGTGGGTGGTGGGGGCGTGGCAAAAGTGTTTTTTAGCTAAAATGCTGACAATTGGAGCGTATATATTACTGACCATGATAATTTCAATTTGAAACCTGATTTTAATTTTACCATTTGTTTTTTTTTGCCTTTCGAAGCGGGCGGGGTTCAGCTAGTATACACATCGATGAACTTATCATATATGAACATAGAATTTCAACCCACATTGATATTAACATATGTGTCAAAATTAATAACATTGTCAAAACTATGTCTGAATTCGTACACAAGTAGTTAATCCAGGAAAAGTTTTAATTAAAAAATAATAAGAAATTTTATTTGCATATTTTAGTTTATACTACCATCATTAGTTGTAATTGTTGGCGTTTCGCATTAAATACAACTTTTAAAGTTCGCATTTTTAAATATAATACATATCGGTATACCCCACGATTCGGTATTTTCCGATCGACATGATTAATAGGAACAATGGAAAAGAAGAAGAATAGTGTCATTTGTGTGCTATCAGTGTTGATTCGCTCCTTCTATTTTGACTACTTCAACATTTTTCATAATGAATATTCAAATTATTTAATTTTACAAAAAATAAATTTAAATATTTAATCTACCGTCCCAATGTGCATAGCTTCGTTTTTAAATATTGAAAACAAAAAATATGAATACATGTTCACACATACAAGTACATACATACAGCTAGTATCGTACGAGATGAACATATGAATGTGTAAAACCTCTTCTTCGCAAGTTACAAGACAATTTACGCACTGAGCGCGAGCTCGCGCTTAGCTACTTTTGTAAACTTATAATGGTTAAAAAATGTGTTTTGTGATTTTTTGTGGTCTTTGTTTCTTCGATCGTCGATCACCTTTGGTGGGTTGGCTGAATGGCATGTAAACATTTCGTCAGAGTCAGAGGCAGAGGCATTGAAAATAAGTTTCAAGTTCAGTCACCACCAATTTGGCCAAATAGGCCGCGCACTCGCAGCAGTGGCCCCTCGGCTAATTACGCAGACTGCAGTTTTTTGTCAATGAATTTCATTGAATAGGCATCGATGGCAGTGGGATAGATAAACAAGCCGACACACATCTGATTAGAGCCCTTTTTCAGTTTTGTGTCAAAGTGGGGGAAGGGACAGAGGTACTCGTACTCACACTCGTATTAATCATTTGTTATTGTTGTTGCTGTTGTTGGTTACTGGGCGTTTTCGTATTGAATGCTAAACAAAGGTGTGAATTTCGACTTTAGAGAAATGCTGTGCAACGAAAACCTTTTCATCATTAAGGCCAATAAATAATTCGGAATGTCTGAGAGCGTGTGTGTGTGTTTATGTGCTTTATTAACTGTTTTCAGGGTTATGGGAAAGGTGTAAACTGTCCGATTGCAGTGATGTTGACCCACTTTTTATTCATATGTTCAAATAAAATATGTCTGCACTTGCGCTAAGAGACTTTCATTTGATTTCATTGCCAATTCCGCATTGTTTTGTTTTGGTTTTAAGAAAACTAAAATTGCAACAAAAAAGCAATTAGACAACATCTGTTAGCCACAATCCATGGCTCGTAAAAAAGGCGGGGGCAAATTTAAAGAACTCTTTCAATTGAATAACAACAGCGGTGTATACCACGAACAAATCTATTTTTTTGCAAAACTAGAGATGCAATGTAAGACCTATGTTGAATAAAAACAAGTTGAGTTCGGCCGGCCCTGCACCTTGGATTGCATTACACAGAGGCTGTCGAAGTTCAGTAACATTACAGGAAAATGCTATTTTTTAATATAGCCAAGCAAAAGAAATAAAAATATTGAAAAAAAAAAAACAAAATTTAGAGATAAATATAATTTTTTTATTATTTTAAACCACGCTTATAAGGTATATTGGTGTTTATACTGTGTATATCGAATTAATACTTACAGTCAATTCAAAAAGTAAATATAAAGCAGTAATCTTCAAAAAAGCTTAAATGCCCTAAATATTGGGGGGATAGTAAGTTCACAGCCGTTTGGTTGGTTATATTTCCATCCTATTTTAATTCCAAAAGTACAAATTTTGAAAAACACCAATAAAAAAGGAAAGTTTTGTGATACTAGTATTTAAGATTAGACCGATGTTAATCTCTTTGTAATTATTTATAAAATTTTTAATAAATTGTGATGTGATGTCCAATTTTTTTAATAGTATAAGCGATTTACATCTATATATATAAAAATGAATCTGTGTTTGTTTGTTTGTTCTTTATAACAGTTTAAACTACTGAACCGATCTTCTTGAAATTTTCACAGTATATTCATGCTGAACCGGTAGTGAAAATAGGCTATATAAATTTTTGATATTTTCAGTGGGCGTGGCACCTCCCACACAATTTGGGGATTTATTCGTTTTTTATAAATTAGCATATTCGGAATACTGTTGCAGCTAGAGTCTTGAATTTTTGTGAAGGTTCACTAATTATTAGTCTGCACAGTTGTGTCAAAAAGGGGTGGTATTGGAAAAGTGGGCGAAGCACCTCCCATATGAAGTTAAAACCTATTACTGAATATTGTCAGTTCTATGACACCTAGAGTGCTGAAATTTTGTCTGAATGTATCCAGCATCAATGTGCGTAGTTCTGCCAAAAATGGGCGGTATTGGAATGACATTATTTATTATTGAATGACACCTATTGTGCTGTAATTTTGTGTAAGTGCATCTAGCATCAATGTGCGTAATTGTGACAAAAATGGGTGGTAATGGAAATGTGGCGTGGCACCTCCCATACGAATTTAAAACCCATTTTCGAATATATGTCGTTGTATGGCAGATAAAAAACTGAAATTTTGTGTAAGTGCATCTAGCATCAATGTGCGTAACTGTACCCAAAAAATATGCGATATTGGAAAAAGGGCGTGGTACCTTCCATACGATGTTAAAACCTATTATCGAATATATTCAGTTCAATGACAGCTACAATACTTATCTTTTGTGTGAGTGCATCGAGCATAAACCTGCGTAGTTCTGCAAAAAATGGGCGGTATTGTGAAAGTGGGCGTCGTACCTCACATACGAAGTTAAAACATATTATCGAATATGGTCAGTAGGTGTCATAGACCTAGAGTGCTGAAATTTTGTGTGAGTTGATCCAGTGTAAATAGTTGTACAGAGGTGGGCGGAAAGTGGGCGTGACCCTTCCCATCTGAAATTAAAACCGGTTTTAGAGTATTTCAACACCGACATGGGCGGAAGGTGGCCGTGACCCTTCCCATACGAAATTAAAACCAGTTTTTTGAGTATATTCTTCAACGATATTCCTATATTGTTGTGTGAGTTAATTTAGTTGTAACCTGCTTAGACAATATACAGACAATAAATTGTCGGGCATTTTTTATTTGAATTTTGTGAAATTACACGTTTTCTGTGGATTTTCTTAGCACAATAGTAAAGAAAGGTTATAAAAAGAGAAATATTCATTCGCCAACAGCCGACTTAAGTCAAGAAAACGGAAATTATATTATTTTTTTAGTTTTTGTGTTGTTTGATTAGTGAACAATTTGATTGATTTTCTATGTGTTTTGAATGTAATATAATTTCATCTTACGAATGAAGTTTTTTGTTTAGGAAATGGAAAGGAGGATAATCATACTTAACAAAAAATCAATTTGATTTTGACATTTTTTCAATTATTCGCCGTAAACTAACGTTCTCCATGGAACATATCCATTTCTTTATTATCTCAGGGAAGAACCTTGATTATAATTGGTACATATATTACTGATCAGGACAAAAATTAATATGAAAGCAGATTTGTTTTTTTTTGCCTGGCGAAGCGGGCGGGGGTTTAGCTAGTATGTTTTAAAATTAATTGAATTTTATTAAATAAAAATATATCAAATAAAAACATATCAAAGTCGAAAAGTCGTGCACTATCCCACCCCTACTGAACAATAACTTAATAACAATTAACCCTTAATGGACAATCTTGAATTTGAATGGCTTTTGGTTTTCGTGTTAAGTTTTGGGTTTTGGTGAGTTCTGATTTTTCTAAATATTCGATCGCAAGATCTGAATACAGCATTGCGAACAGAAGTGCATACAAGAATTACAAGAATCACAATGAAAAATCAATTGAGAAATAATCCTAAATCTTTCTATAAGTTTGTAAATTCCAAATGCCGATCACGTAGTTTCCCAAACTCTTTAAAATTTGGTTCCATTTTAGCAGATGATGATTTATCAATTAGCAACTTATTTGCAGACTTTTTCTCATCGACCTGCTCAAATAAAAATTTTGATCGGTCTATTCTTTATCCTTATAATATTGTTGAAGCTTCACCTATTAATGTTTCAATTATAAGCAGATTTGCGCTTTTGGAAAATTTGAAGTCATTAAATATCACATTTAATAACATACTTAAATACTGTGCTGATACTTTATCATACCCTCTTTCAATAACTCAATAAATTTTGGATATTTACCACCTTTATGGAAGGAATCATATATAAATCTGGTAGCAAGATTAAAGTATCAAATTACAGAGGCATTGTAAAATTAAGTGCCATTCCGAAGCAATTAGAAAAAATTATGACAGATAGGCTTTTAAGCAGCAAATTGATTGCCTCCCAGGTGATTCTATCAATGCATTCAGAACACTGACTCCTTGTGGAACTACATTTCAGTTTTCACATACTACTGTTTTTGAAATAGATCAAATTATTTCGGAACTAGATTTAGCGAAAGGTTGTGGATGGGATGGCATAACTCAGAGAATGTTGTTTGAGTGTAAGGATATATTATCTATACATCTAACTAGAACATTTAACAATATGGCTGTTTTTCTTTATGACTGGATAACTAAGCTGCGATAACAAAATCTAAATAAAATGTTAAAATTTCACTCAAAATAAAAAAAAAATCTTTTTTAAAATTGTAGCCAAAAGCAATATTGAAAAAATAATTTTGTGTTAAAAATGTATGACTTAGCCTGGATAATTATCCAGTGTAAGTCAAAATGATGGATATCGAGGCTAAGTCCAATAAAGTCGACACAAAAATTTTTTAACATTTCTTTTGATAAATATATTTATATTGTAGTTGGCGACAATGTGAAGAAATATTTTTTTTTTATTTTGAACGAAAAATTAAATTTTTATTAATGTTTTTGTTATCGCAGCTTGTTATCCGGCTTAAAGAAAAACAGCCCTAATATCATGATATTTCCTTATACCCGGATAAATTGAAAATTGCAAAGCTTGTGCCAATACCAGAAGAAAAAATGCAACAGAATTGGGTAAATTTCGACCAATTGCCGTACTATCTATAATTGACAAAATCTTCGAAATAATTTTACATAGACAGTTATCGTCCTACTTTGAAAGTCACGATTTGTTAAGTAATTTCCAGTATGGATTCAGGGTGTAGAACAGAAAAAGCAGTAGTGAATGTAATTAACAACATTTGCCAAGGTTTGGATTGTGGTTCTAATGGTGTTGCTGGTATTTTTTATGATCTTTCTAAAGCCTTTGATTTAGTAGACCACAAAATCCTCATTCAGAAGTTAAATTTGTATGGTATTGATGAAACAGCATTAAGATTGATAGAGAATCTGACAAAGACGCCGCTATAATATGTGAATTTGTGAGACTGAATAATCTTGTTTTGAATGCCGGTAAAACCAAATTGTTTATGTTTCGAACATAATAAAATAAATAAAATAGACATTTTAGTATTTTTGTGGATGGTAGGGAGATTTATGACAGTGAATCAATAAAATACCTAGGAATAATAATTTATCTTGGAGTCTTCACATTCAAAACCTGAAGAAAAAAGTAGCTTCAGCTTTAGGATTGTTTTACAAATTTAAAAATAAATTTAATGTAAGAACAAAACTAATGTTATACCAGTCTTTGATACATAGTCATTTAAACTATTTGCCCATTATTTATGCTACTATAAAAGTAATGAGCTAAAATCCTTACAAAGAACCCAGAATACAGCAATAAAAACTGTTTTTAACCTACCATTGCAGTTTCCCACATTATCGTTGTATAGAGATGTTTCACTAACAATATTGACCATTTACGGAATTTTTAAGTTGCAATTACTTCTGTATGTTTTCAAATCAGTTAAAAATATAGGTCACCATACCATTACTTTTGTAAGGAATCAGACTAGTTTTAACACTAGGAACAATTTGAACATTCGATCCGCCAGATGTCGATTAGAAGTAATAAAACAACGCGTTGAATACATGGGTAGTCTTGAATTTAATTGTCTCCCTCAAGGTATAAAAAATACAAAACTAATTTCGGTTTTTAAGAGGAAAGTTAAAGAGTATTTGATTCATGAATTAGAAATACTTCTCACGTAACACGATGTACATACATATTGTATAACTTTTTATTTGTTTCTCTGTTTCTCACTTTTTTTAAATCCATTTATTTTCAATGATAATAATTTACAATTTAATAAGTGCCCCAGCGCCACTTGGACATTATTGGGGCGAGTTGGCATATGTTTATGACTTCATTAAAAAAGTAAGCAATAATTCATCAAATTTGAATTTTTAGTATACAATTGTGATATATATAAAAGAAAAATTACAATAGAAGCATTTCTATACTTTGGAGTAGATGTGATTTTAAATTAGATTTAAATTCTGAAATTCTCGATATACTTTTAAGAGTTTTAGGTAGGTGATTGTACTCAGTGCAGCCGATGTATTCAATACGTTACTCTGTTTTGGGACCTTTGAAGACTTCGAAATTCTGAACACTTTTTGTAACCATAAACTATGGGCAGATAATTCAAATGACTGTATTATTATTAAGGCTATTGTAAATTAATAGTTTTGTTTTTTCATCAAATTTGTACTTGAATTTATACAAAATTCCAATCGCTGGAGCAATTTCCGTTAATTGAATTAAATTGAATTGTATGTTATACTAATTTGCCAGCACGCCTCTATAATGTCCAAGTGACGCTGAGGCAACTTTAATGTTGTTGTATATATAATATCCTAAATAAATTAAAAAAAATATGTTATCGCACCAAGTTTCCTCATTGTTGTCATCTTGCCAACATGGATTCCGTTAATATCGATCAACTATAACGAATGTTTTGGAACTTACTGCAGTTATAAATGATGGTTTTAGAAACCGAATACAAACTGATTCCATTTATACAGACTTTTGCAAGGCTTTTGATAAAGTTAATCACAACCTTCTGCTAATGAAAATATATATGATGGGCTTTAGTAAAACATTATTATCGTGTTTAAAATGTTATTTAGATGGTTGAATCCAAAGAGTAAAATTTGGAAAAGCTCTTTCACGAAATATAGTTGTATCATCCCGTGTACCACAAGGAAGTCATCTTGGTCCGATTCTATTTACAATATTTATTAATGATCTTCCCTCTGTAGTTCGCCATTCTAATATTCTATTGTGATGATGCTGATGATGTAAAAAAATTTCGATCCTTTAAAGATCCCACTGAACAACGTTTTCTACAGTCTGATCTCGATAGTTTGCATGAATGGTGTAAAATAAATTTAATGGAACTAAATATGTTGAAATGCAAACATATGCCATTTTCTAGAGCTAGAAATTTATTTTGGTGATCATAAACTCGAGTCAGTAATTTCATTTTTGGATCTTGGAATTCTATTGGATCAACGTTTGAACTTCAGGTCTCACATTTCTACAATAGTAAGCAAAGGATCATGATGCTCTTGGTTTTATGAAACGTTGGAGTAAGGAGTTTTCCGATCCTTCTGTCACTAAACAATTATATACCTCTTTGGTAAGGTGCATTCTTGAATATGGTTCCCATCCTATACTATTCATAGTAATCTTATGGAATCTGTCCAGATTCCTTTTATTTTGTCTGCGTTGGCGAGGGTGGAACTTCCGTACACTGCCTTCATATGAATTTAGGCTTAATCTTATCATGTTACCTTCTTTGAAAAGTCGCCGTACTATGCTGAACATTAATTTCCCTATGAATGTTATCCAGGGCAACATCCATTCCGATCTTACTCTGAGTAGAATGATGATAAATATTCAGACAAGACCAACTAGATATTTTTGATTTGATCCACTATAACTATTTCCGTTCAAACTATGCCGCCGCCTGCTTGTTCGATTTAATAAATTCTATCACATTATTGAATTATCAGAAAACAAAAACTCTATTAAAGAAAAATTATCCTGTATTTAAATACTTCATTTGTAGTATCTAAGTGTAGTTTATGTAGTGAATGTTTTTAGTCTGTAAGAATATTTGTATCTATAGACTTAATAATAAAAAAGATTCCAGCTGCTGCCATTTGGTTGGTACCATTTTTATCCCCTTTTCCATTTTACACTCTTAAAAGTACGACTTACCAAAATCTCTTTATTTTGTTGTCTGTGCAATTAGAGGGATGTACACATCATTTCATCATTCTAGCTGTAGTCGTACCATTTTTATCCCTCTATTCCCATTGCATCCCTTTAAAAATGAATTTGAAAACACCTTTTTATATTTCGTGTCTACGCAGTCGGAGGGATGTATATACCAAAATTCATGATTCTAGATGCGGTCATTTGGGTGGTACAATTTTTATCCCCTTTTTCCATGTACCCTTTTTCAAAGTACGACTTTCTTAAAAACGAATTTGGTAAAACCTTTTTATATTTCGTGTCTACGCAGTCGGAGGGATGTATACACCAAAATTCATGATTCTAGATGCGGTCATTTGGGTGGTACAATTTTTATCTCCTTTCTCCATGTACCCCCTAAAAGTACGACTTTCGAAAAAATCAGAGGAATGTATACACCGAATTTCGTTATTCTAGGTGCAGCCGTTTGGTTGATACCATTTCCATTCCTTTATTCCCATTTTACCCCTTAAAAGTACGAATTTGGAAAAAATACTTTATATGTCCACTCAAGTACACACAGAATTTCTTGTTTATAGCTGTTGTGGATAGGTACCGTTTTTATCCCTTTTTGGACGTCCTAGCTCCTTTCGTTTATATGGTAGCGCGCTTTCAACAGAGGGACGGACGGGCGTGGCTAGATCGTCTTAGAATTTTATGACGACCAAGAATTTCAAGGTCTTACAAACGGAATGACGAAGTTAGAATACCCCCATCCTGGAGGTGGCGACTTTCGACTAATCGATTAATCTACTTTTGGGAGGAAAAAGTCAAAAAGTTTAAATCGACTTTACCATTGCCAAAAGTCGACTTTCCAAAAGTCGAAAAGTCGACTTTTATTTTCGACTTTGTACATCAATGAATTTAAGTCATTGAATACCGATTTTATTTTTTTCGCTCTAGAAAACACATCATTTAACCGATTTTCTTCAAATTTGGCACAACAACTAGAAACATTTATGCAAAAAGTGGGTAAGATAGGTTCAGATTTATATATCCAATATAAATGTCTCTCGATTTGGTTTTGATTTGGTCTATTCGCCTTTTTATTCATTTGCAATGTCGTCTTCTTACATATTTGCACCAGTCGAAAAGTCGAAAAACCTATTTTTCAAAAGTCGAAAAACCGATTTTTCAAAAGTCGAAAAGTCGACTTTTCATATATTTGCAAAAGGCGAAAAATCGATTATTCATATATTTCCAAAAGTCGAAAAATTGCTCCAACTATACATCCCTACTACAAGGGTCGTGAAAAAGAAAAAGGATTGATTCTAAAAATATTTTCAAATATGAAATTGCAACTGATTTCAACTATCGGTATCGGTTGTAAATATTGGTTTTATTTTAGCCAAAGTGTTTGTCAATCTGTTTGTGTGGTACCAGGGGTATGGCAGGTTTCAGGGAATGCAACGTTTATGAAAACTTTTTCAAAAATCAAATTTTGAGAATTTATAAAAGCTTTAATTTTGCTTAAGTTAGTTTTATTTATTTGGGATGAATAAATTTATTGATTACATAAAATCCTTATTGTGTACACAGCTTAAAAATTCGTGAAACTGATTTGGTCCAAACATACTCAAGGTCTTAAGTAACTACTAAAATGAGTTAAATTTGTTTCCTGATCTGTAGTCTCCTACTATGTGAAATATGCATCAGTAATCTGCTCGTAATCAGTGAACAATTTATGTACCCCCATGTTCATAGTTCAAGTGAATGTGAATGTATTCGGAAATGTATGAATTCGCAAATGTGCAATAGTCTCACCCCATTGACATTAAGATCCCAATCAAAATTCTAATATCAATGTAGTCGCTATGTGAGCAATGCAATCCACCTGTATTGCTATCACTTTGATCTATTGTACACCATGTACCCGGTATGTATGGACTGACTGCGTCAGTATTCCAGCATTAATTGCTCAATTTCAATGGAAAAGCACACAATTAGTTTCAACGTTTGAGCGTCACCAGCGAACAAGGTGCACTTACACTTCAACTCTGGCGGTTATTAAGAATCGAATTAAATTAAAAAATATGAATAAAAGTAAAATATTATATACGTGTGTGTGTGTGTGTCTACGTAGGGAACTTGAACTTTGTTTTTTATTCTTAAATGAATTCCAAACAACAGCAACCACAAAAAGGTTTACACGTTTGATCTTTTTTGTTTTAACTTGACCCGAACTTGAATGACGAACAAATAGATCAAGGCTTATCGGGTTTATCGCGTGGCTGATGTACTTGTACTCGTACGTGGTGTCACTGTGCGCACATGCGCGAGCCTACTCACACTTTGCCAAAGGGTACGCATTGTGACGTGTTAGACTTTGAATGTGTCAAGCATTGAAAGTGATATTTTGCATTCATTCAGTTTCAAATATAAAATACTAAAGATGTCGATGAAGGAAGACAATTCCGTTTAATTTAATAGAAAATAAAGCTGATTTTTTGCACACCTAGACCAGGTAGAGGTATATACATTCTTTTTATAGCGTGTACGCTCACCATAATGTGATTCATACTTTGAGGGGGTGAAATGGGACACAATGGATGGAAGATACAAATGATTTAATGGGACCTAGGATTGAGACAATTGTGTAGGAGGTAAAAGAAACCATATTTCTTTTGGTTTAAAGTGATTATAAAAACATTTGGAAATATCAAATTGCAACTGAATCTATAGATAAATGTAATTACCCGTATGTAAGTTATATCAATTTTATTTTAACCAAAACGTATGCCACTTTGGATGGAAGGTACCAGAAGGGGTGTGGCAGCATCTGCCATATTCCAAGTGAATACAACGTCTATAAAAGAATTACCAAGGCCAAATTTCAGAGAATTCCGATCATGCGTATACAAGTTAATTTTAGGTAGGTTTGGATGATTAGAAGGGGCAAACCCCGCCATATTTTTCACATTTAAAGTGATTAAAAAATTTTCCATGTGATTTCTGGTTTTAATTTATCATATAAATATGAACCATTTGTGTTGGAGCTACCATAAGGGACGTAAGAATTTTTCCAATCTTCGAAATTAAACGAAGTTCGGGAAAAATATTACAATGATAAGGATAAAATGATAACAATCAAACTGCAATAGCTAGTAACGTAAAATTTGATGTGTACATCCCTCAAGTCGTGAAATAAGGAAAGTTTTGGAAATTCGTACTTTTAATGGGTAAAATGTAAAAATGGTATAAAATTGGTACCAACGGTGGCACCTAGAATAATGAAATTCTGACTGCAAAGACGTGCAAAATAAAACTATTTTCGAAATTCGTACTTTCATGGGATAATATGGAAACAGACAGGGATTAAAATTGTACCAACCAAACGGCTACAGCTAGAATTGTGGAATTCGGTGTGTGCATCTCTCTAATAAATAAAGAGATTTTCGAAATTCGTAAATTTAAGAGGATAAAATGGGTATACAAATGGTACCGATTTATTTATAATATTACTATTTTTCAATATTTATACCCTACACCACAGTGTTTTTGTCCATTTGTTTGTAACACCCAAAAGTAAACGAGATAGACCCATCGTTTATTATACAGATCGACTTAGAAAGAATCACTTTCTGAGTTAGCTTTATCCGCCTGTCTGTCTGACCGTCTGTCCGTCCATCTATTTTTGTAAGCAACATTACATATATACGTTTCTAGCCTTGTCATCATTTGTACCGTTCTTTGAGCACCAAATATGAAAATATACATGCGGGAAATTTCGCATTGATAAGATGTACCTATCCAAATTATAAAAATATAAACATGTTATGATGTGTATAGTTGACCTGTTTGATATTAATGTTTTGTATTATCGTCCGGCTTAAGGTCTCAAATAAATAAAAACAAGATGTTGTTTGTTTATTATTTTATTTTTCAATTTTGTTCCCGATATTTCGAACGACTTCGTCGATCATTCTCAGGGGCAATCAATATACAAACAGTTTTTAAACAATTAATATAATTACATTTTAGAAAACAAAACGATCCTTCCACTTTCATAAGTTTTTGTCTTGTACAGCTTTGTTGGTTTTTATACACTCCACGAGAGTATTATGTCTTTGTGCATTTGTTTGTAACACCCAAAAGGAAGCGAGATAGACCCATTGTTAAGTATACCGATCAACTTAGAATCACTTTCTGAGTCGACTTAGCAATGTCCGTCTGTCCATCTATTGTTGTAATCAAATTACAGGTCGCAATTATAGGCCGATTTTAACAAAAATTGGCATATATACGTTTTGTGGTACAAGGACGAACGCTATTTAATTTGAGGCAAATCGGTTCAGATTTAGATATAGCCCCCATACAAATGTCGCTCCCAATTTGACATTTTCCGCTCTAGAAACCACATATTGTACCCGATTTTCTTTAAATTTGACACAACATCTTAAAATCCAACTAGAAACACCTATGCAGAAATTCGGTAAGATCGCTCCCGCTCCCGATTTGATTTTTGCCGCTTTAGAAACCATATATTGCACTCGATTTTCTTTAAATTTTGCACAGCAGCTTATAATCCAAGTAAAAAACCTATGTTTAAAGTGGGTAAGATCGGTTCAAATTTAGATATAGCCCAAATACAAATGTTGCTCCCAAATGTTTAACCGACTTTGGCCAAACAATACATATTATATTTCTCCTATTTCGTTCCAGATTTCAATATACCCCCATACAAATGTCCTTTCGGATTTAACATTATTTGTCAAACACATATATTTACAGGATACAAAATCCTTCCCGCTTTCACTTTTTCACCAAATTGAGTTTTATTCGGATAGAAAGTGGAGTGTATAATAGAGTCTGCTCCGTCCGACTTTAGCCTTTCCTTACTTGTTCTATGTGGCTTTTGGGATTTCGTACATTTCTAATTAATTGTCTTATTGTTTTTACGGGAAAGTCATTTCTTCTTAAAATATTTTTAATTTTCTCTATGTTTTTTTGTAGAAGTCGTCATCACTTATGTCTAATACTCTTCTGATAAAATTGGTCGCGATGTTGAAAATTGTCCTTCTTGGGTGTTTCGATTAAAAGTTAATTAATCGGCCTGAAGATGTGGGATTTTGATACCAGTCTAGTTTTATGATGTTGCCTTGTCTGTGGACTATAGAATGCAGATGTGGTAATTTGTTATCCTTTTCTTCTTCCATCGTGAATTGAATCTGTCTGTTGTATCCATTTAGTATTTTGATCGTCTCATCAACATCATTTTTCTTCAAAATTGCGAAGAGATCGTCAACGTATTTTGTCAAGAACCTAGGTTTTCTGGTCATTTTCTCAATCGCTGTGTCAAGAAGTTGTTCCATAATTATGTCCGCAATTATTGTTGATGTAGGGGAGCCCATTGGCATTCCTTTTCTTTAAATTTAAAACTTTAACATTTTCCTAAAATGTTACTCCACTTCTACACAAAATCGACAACATCTATTCCAGTGATAATAGTGTGGAATACAGTCCATGGTTCGGCTTGGTCGAACTGTTTCGAAAAAATCTTTTTAATAGCTTACATTCTAATGTTGCGAATTTCACATACAAATAGTGGTTTAGGAACATTCTCCAAAAAAATTTTATTTTTGTCGAAAAATCTTTCTTTTAATGGCACTAAAAAACATAAATAAAATAGAGCGAATAGTCCCTTTACAAATTATACAAGAAAACGAAGTTATCATAATTAACTTAAATTTGGCATATAATCGGGTGTGATCGTGCCTATGTTTTCAAAATGAGAGTACAAATATTAAAGGTATTTTTGACGAAAAATAGGAATTTTAATAAACAAATATAAAAAACTACTTTATAAAATATGTATGCCACAATGCACACAAAAAATTAAATTTTTAGGTCTCGTCACTAAAAAGTGCAGATATAGTTTCTTTAAAATTTAATTGCATTCAAGAAAGATAAATGTAATTTTTTCGGAATTAAATTAGATTATTTATTTTTTTGTTCAATTTCATTAGCCGTGTATTTATTTCATATTCATCTCTTGCAAAAAGACTTACACCATCATCAAGATGGTGGCAAAATGGTAGACTTCTTTTTTGAAAACTCTTATTCAGTATTTTTCACACTCGCCCTTGGGGCCCTGTAGCCGTCAAAATTGTTCAAGAAAATTTTAAAAACCTAGCGAAATTTCCTGGAAGGTTCAAAACTCATCAATTCATATAGTACCGCGATCACATTGATCTACTGTGGACCATGTGCCGGGTATGTAATCCAGTAATCCAATCCACACAACTTGTGTAAAGTTTTGAACGTCACCCGACCGGGGAACAAGGTGCATTAACACTTCAACTCAGTCGGTTATTAAGAATCAAATTAAAAAATATGATTAAAAGCGTAGGGAACTTGAACTTTGGTTTTTCATTCTTAAATGAATTCCAAACAACAACGACAACAATAAAGTTTACACGTTAGATCTTTTTTTGATGTTAAGAGTTGACCTGAACTTGAATGACTATCAACTAGATCAAGGCTTATAGGGTTTATCGTGTGTATGATGTACTTGTACTTGTACGTGGTGTCACTGTAAAGGCAAATCCCAGCCTACTCACACTTTGCCAAAGGGTCCCCCTTTGTGACGTGTTAGAAATTTCATGGAGAGGCTGTGGAATTATTTCGAAGATAAATCGACTTCCAGTTACGGCATTACTTTTTTTAAAGTCTAACCTGAACTTGTGTATAACCATTTTGGACATTCAATTTTTAATATATTTTGGCCTAAATAAAATTCACTCAGAAAAATAGTCTTCTTAAATCTGAGCTCAAGAATTATACTCCAATTTATTTAAAATTTCCTTAAATGTTTAAAACACACTCAAAAATTTTTGAGTACCAACACGGCCTGAAGATGATTTTAGACAAGTAGTAGTTTGTAAAACATAAATGTTCATTAAAATCCGAGCAACTGAGAAGAAAATGAAAAGAATCTCCCCAGTAAGTTTGATCACCACAAGATGTAGCACCCTTTCACCCAGCCTCTTTGCCATATTTTAAATATTTACACGTTCACACATACAAACGAATATCATCACAATACTCGTACAGGCCGAATAGTAAACAATTATTATATAATATTTTGTTTGTATTGTTCGTTCGTTCGTTCGTTTTTTGCTTTTGTAGTACAAAAAGATTACATGATTTTCGTATTTTGTATTTTAGTTTATTCGAAGAAGAAACCATTAAAAAGTCTCGCACTGAGAGTTCACACAGGGGGCACTTCATCAGTGTGAAAGATGGCTTTTATTGGGGACACGCCTCGTAAAAAGAAGATTTTTTTTGTTGTGTGTGCGTGTGTGTTTTTTAATAAATGGCCTTTGGGATTGAAGATAAATCTCAGCTTTAATGTTAAAACAAAAAAATCACACATTCAAATATTTTTGACATAATTTTCGAAATCTAAAAATCAGTTGCTTCTTTGCACTCGTCGATGCTAGCGAGAAAGCAATGCTAATAAAGGAGCAATAACTACAGTGGATGATGTTAATGGACATAGATATAAAAATGGTAATTTTTAAATTTACCCACACTCAGAAAAATGTGATCCCTACAATGATTTAAATTTAGGAAAAGTGTACTTCGTAATATTTCAATATCTAGTTCAAGCAAGCTTTGAGCTTCATACAACACCATTTTCAATTGTAAATCAAAAGTTCCGTTTGAAATTCAAATAATGTCAATTGTAATTCAAAAGACATCAATTGAAGAAGTTATACAAGATTTAATTTTGCCTAGGATGTGGGAAGAGTTGTGAATTTCAAATGATGCCTTTTAGATTTCAAACTATGTCTTTTGAATTACAAATGGCGATTTTTGAATTGCAATTGATATTTTTTGAATTCCAAATAGAATTTTTGAAATTCAACTGATATTTTTAGAATTTCAAATGGTGTCTTTTGAATTGCAATTGAAAATGGTGTACTTTCATTTTTGCTCAAATCATGTAAATATTTACTCAAACAGAAGAAAATTTTCAGACATTTTTCCTCAGACCAAGAATATTATACTAAAGATATTTACTCAAACTTACAAAAATGTCACTGAAATAATTACATAATTGATATGACAAATATAAACATGAAATAATTCTGATACGTTTCATGATAGTTCATACACATACTTCATGTCATAGAGCATTGAACTATTACTCCACGATTGCTGCGATGGCTAAGTAGAAATTAGAGACTATTAAGAAATAAGCCTCGATAAACGAACTATTAAAGCAAAGAGTTTTTATAAGTTTATTAATACTTAAATGCATGAAGAATGACATAAATTTGAAGAAACAAATTAACTTAATGTGGCTAACTTCTTGTTATGTCAGTTTATATTTCAAATTTGGTCCACAAAGGGAACAATTACAAAAATTGTGTGCTCCTTAACGGACTGAGAAATTAAAAAAGCACAATTAGCGATCAGTACCCGGCAAAAAATGTGGATTCAATAAAAAATGCACTAATAATAGCACTAAAATCGCAAAAAAATGGAAAGTGATGAAAACGGATAAAGCCAAAACATTTTGGAACATCGCATTAAAAAACCAAGGATTAATTTTATATAGGAACATCCACAATCCAATTTTGAATCCAGCTTAAAGTAAGTTTTTTAATTATTTCCGTAAATATTTTTTATTTCAACTACAATCACGTTTATAATTATTGTAGAGTAAGTACAAGGAAACTTGTAAAGTGTATTTCTTACTGACGCTATATACTCTTATTAAAAATTTATTTTAAAAATCGAAGCAGAATCCTTTTGACCTTATTCCCTCAAAATAATCTCTCAACTAAATATATCTGAGAATAAAAACATCAATAAATACCAACGAAGACAGAGACAATACGAAACTAAAGTATTCCGTCGCAATATTTTGAAGCATAAAATTTTGCGATATAGTATTTAAGTTTATTCTCCTTTTTTCTGAGATGTTATAAAGAGTGATTTTTTTGAGGTTAGGATTTTCATGCATTAGTATTTGACAGATCACGTGGGATTTCAGACATGGTGTCAAAGAGAAAGATGCTCAGTATGCTTTGACATTTCATCATGAATCGTCTTACAAACGAACAACGCTTGCAAATTATTGAATTTTATTATCAAAATGCGTGCTCTGTTAAGAAAGTTCATTGCGCGCTTCCATTTTATGGTCAGTTTAATCGACCCACTGAAGCGGCTATTCGGGCTATTGTGACTAAATTTCGCACCAAATTTACATTGTTGGACATTAAACCACCAACACGCTTACGTAGAGTGCGAACTGAAGAAAATATCGCAGCTGTATCGGCCAGTGTTAATGATGACCACCAATTTTCGATTCGTCGCCGTTCGCACCAATTGGGTCTCTGTTACTCAAAAACGTGGAAATGCCAAAATTGGACTAAGCGGATGGACCACCTAAGACGCAGCCGCGGTCAACATTTAAATGAAATTATCTTCAAAAAGTAAATGTCATGGACCAATCTAACGTTTCAAATAAAGAACCGATGAGATTTTGCAAATTTTATGCGTTTTTTTAAAAAAAAAGTTATCAAGCTCTTAAAAAATCACCCTTTACATAGATATAAGTAATTACACTGTCCGACATCATTTTTGGAACAGAGTAACGACTCTATAATTCTGAAAGGGCATGTTGTTGAGTAGATCATTTTTGCAGAATAAACGTATAGCTTAGCTGGTCCGAGTTTCTTTTTACAGTGGACCATAGTTTTCATTTTTTCATCGAAGGGAGCATTATACTAAGCGAATAATGTGTTTTAAGTTAGTCTCTGAGAGACTTCTTATTGTCAGAACTATATTGTGGAATTTTATGAGGATCATTTTGTGGAAGATCTTAATCCTCTAACTCTACTCTTTATGTGTCAATTTGATCCTTTTTTCGAGAAAAGTCCTTTCAAAAAGGTCATTTAAGGATAAAAAATGTTCTACAAAATTTTTTTTCGGAAATTTTCAGTGGGAGTCACCAAAGTTGTAAATAATGCTCTTCCCGCTTAAAAAGCAAAATTACACGTCAGCTTACTAGGTTTAGAACTGGTCCTAGTTTTTTGGAAGATCGATCTTTTTCGGCAAAAAATTTAGAAGACGGTAAACAAAAAATATAAATTGGATATCTTTGCAAATTTTTAATTTTCGCGGGAGATATGGCTAAAATGATTTTGTATGCATGATATTTATACACTCCACGAGAGTATTATGACTTTGTGCATGTGTTTGTAACACCCAAAAGGAAGCGAGATAGACCCATTGTTAAGTATACCGATCGAGAATCACTTTTTGAATCGATTTAGCAATGTCCGTCTGTCTGTCCATCTATTCTTGTAATCACGATACAGGTCGGAATTGTAGACAGAGCCAAATGAAACTTTATACAACGAAGTTTTTCGGGATAAGTACGAACGCTATTTAATTTGAAGAAAACGGGTCAGATTTAGATATAGCCCCCATCCGAATTTCACTCCCGATTTGACTCTTTTCACGCTAGATACCAGATATTTTAACAGATTTTCTTAAAATTTGGCAAAACATCCTATATTTCAACTAGAAACACCTGTGGTGAAAATGGGTCAGATCGGTTCATATTTATATATAGCTCCCATACAAACTTCGTTTCCAATTTGACTTTTTCCGCTCTAGAAACCACATATTTTATCCGATTGTCTTCAAATTTGGCAAAACATTTCAACTATAGGGTCCGCCAAATAACTTTTTTTTTTGAAAATGCTATAAAAAAACTACTGAATATTTTCTCAAATTTCTTTTTTTATTTGAAAGTACAATTCTCCCGGTTAACAATGGAAAATAATTTCATTCAAATGGCTGCTGAGGGCACCCCACAAATAGTTGTTGAATAGTTGAAAAAAAAAGTTAGATGGCGGACCCTATAGAAACATCTGTGGGGAAAATGGGTCAGATCGATTCAGAATTATATAGCTCCCATACAAATTTCGCTCCGGCATGACTTTTTCCGCCCCAGAAACCACGTAAATTCAGAGAATGAACAGGAAGATCCTATTGAGAAAGTGGGCCAATTCATTCCATATTTGGATATAGCCCCGATACAAGTATTCTTCTCGATTTGACAAATTGGGTCAGGTCATATTAGCCCAATTATATAGCTCCCATACAAATTACGCTCCGGCATGACTTTTTCCGCCCCCAGAAACACGTATATTCAGAGAATGAACAGGAAGAACCTATAGCGAAAGTGGGCCAATTCATTCCATGTTTGGATATAACCCCGATACAAGTATTCTCCTCGATTTGACAAATTGGGTCAGGTCATATTAGCACATTATTAGGAAACATGCAAAAATCCTTCCCGTTGTCAATTTTTTTACCGAATTGAATTGTATTCGAATAGAAAGTGGAGTGTATCATATAGTCGGCCCCGCCCGACCTTAGCCTTTCCCTTCTTGTTTTGTTTTGTAATTTTCTGGCGATCTATCCAACAGACCCGGCTTGATTTTTTTCCATGTGTATTAGGAACTAATCAGGGTATATCATATATCACTGTTACAATTGCACTCTAGCTGTAGTTTTATCATACTTAGCTAGATGTTAAAATTTGCAAAGAGTGCAGTACGTGGAAAAACTAAAACTCTTTGGATGATATCTTTTATATGGAGTTTGGCATATGAAATCCGGTAAATGTGGATTTTTGGTGTATATGAGAATGAAGTATTACTCCGTTTTGCCCTCAAAGAACAATAGTCGAAAAAAATCACTTGAAGTCAAACAAAAATCAATTGTAATTGGTTAATAAATTAGTAGTTTTATTTATATATATTATACTAGCAATACCCGCTGCTTCGCACGCGAAAAAGCCAGTTATTTGTTAATTTTATCCGTTTTTGTTTTTGGATAGTATTTATTTAATTTTCTTTTAGTGGATATAGATAAATCTAAAATAGTAATTTGGAAACCTCCTATTAGTTAGCTCTCACACACAGTCAAAGGAATGTGATTGTCGATATGCACTATTTTAGCTGAACTACTTCGTTTGTATAATTTTTATAATTTTCTACCAAGTTTTGAACAAAATATTACAACCATTTATATCCTCGATCTCATGTTTCTTGATTCAGCCAGTCAGTTTTTCACTTTTTGCACTTCTTTCCCAAAAAGTACACATTTAGAAAAATAACATTTCACGACTATAGCTCCAATACTTTAGTTGGTACTACTTTTATCCCTTGTTGCTCACCCCTATAAGAAAATTTCGAAAAAATCCATTTAGATTGCGCTTTACCGCAGTTTACACTCCAAATTTCCCGACTATAGCTGCAATTCTTAAATTGGAACACTTTTTGTCCCGCCTACCCCCTAAAAAGTACAAATTTCGAACAATCCAATTATACTGCGCTTCTAAAGGGTCCGCCATCTAACGTTTTTTTCAACTTTTCAACCGTTGGACTATTATTTGTGGGGTGCCCAAGGCAGCCATTTGAATGAAATTATTTTCCATTATTAACCGGAAGGATTGTACTTTCAAATAAAAAAGAAATTTGAGAAAATATTCAGTAGTTTTTTTATAGCTTTTTCAAAAAAAAAGTTATTTTGCGGACCCTATACATGGTCAGAGGAATTTACATACAAAATTTCACGATTCTAGCTGTAATACTTCAGTTGGTACCATTTTTATCCCTTTTTGGCCCTCTCATCCCTTAAATGTACAAATTTCGAAAAATCCATTTATGTTTATTTAGATATGCACTTCTACGTTGTCAGAGGAATTTACATACCAAATTTCACGACTATAACTGCAATACTTAAATTGGTACAACTTTTATCCCTTTTTTGCCGCGCACCCACTAAAAGTACAAATTTCGAAAAATCCAATTTTATTGCGCTTCTATATGGTCAGAGGAATTTACAAACCAAATTTCACGATTCTAGCTGTAATACTTTAGTTGGTACAATTTTTATCCCTTTTTGTCCCGCTCGCCCCTTAAAAGTAGATTTCGAAAAATCCAATTTTACTTCGTTTCTATATGGTCTGAGGAATTTACATACCAAATTTCACGTTTCTAGCTGTAATACTTTAGTTGGTACCATTTTTATCCCTTTTTGTCCCGCTCGCACCTTCAAAGTACAAATTTCGAAAAATCCAATTTTACTTCGTTTCTATATGGTCAGATGAATTTACATACAAAATTTCACGATTCTAACTGTAATATTTTAGTTGGTACCATTTTTATCCTTTTTTCCCGCTCGCCCCTTAAAAGTACAAATTTCGAAAAATCTAATTTTACTTCGTTTCTTTATGGTCAGAAGAATTTACATACCAAATTGCACGATTCTAGCTTTAATACTTTAGTTGGTACCATTTTTATCCCTTTTTGTCCCGCTCGTCCCTTAAAAGTACAAATTTCGAAAAATCCCTATTTGTAGCTCATTTGCATGGTCATTGCAAGGAACTCACCGAATTTCATGTTTATAGCTATTGCCGTTTAGTCAGGACGAAGGTTCGATGTTTATCCCTTTTTGGACCATTTTACCCCCTAAAAGTAAAAACCCGTAAAACCCTTTCTTTGTCGACGTCTACGTCATATTTGGGAACTACCCTGAAAATTTCATGACCATGGCTTCAGCCGTTTGGGCTGGGGGCTGGTCAATGATAAGTCAGTCAGTCAGTAACGCAACTCTTTTATATATATAGATCTACAGCTTTCTTTTGTTCAGTGACTTATAGTGAATATTTTTTCCATTGACACCACAGTTCTGTTGGACAGTTTAGCACCAAATCGGAAAAATTACGATATTAAAATTAATTTTAAGTTTTGACTTATTTCTAGTATTTAAGTTGAGTTTTGAGTTGTGGTGTATCAACAGATTCATAGTAGAATTTACGGCAAATATTTTTGTGGAATATTCCACCCCGTTAAACAGCTGTTTTATGAGTGTTTTTTACCCTTTTTATAAAAGGGACTAAAATGACCCCTACACTGAGGAGCTAAAATGTTCTACAAAAATGTTTCCCGTATTGTAATAAGTAATAAGTAAGTAATAATGCTGAACACATAAAATATAAGGATCACAAGGTTTCTTATGCCGCTTCATCATAAGAATGTTCAAAGGGGTGAAATATTCAACCCCCCTAAAATGACCACGTAAACTTTAACAACGCCGATAAACGTTTATTCTTTTTTACCCCCTCTGTCAGAATCCGTAAAAGTACGTTTCATCCATAACAGTACGAATTGTTCGAAATTTATAAATCTACCTACAGCAGTTGTGACTGTTTATCCCCTTTCTGTCCGTTCACACTATAAGTACGAATTTGGATAATCCTCTTTATTATGCTCGTCTATACACTTCGAATTTCATGATTAAAGATGCCACCGTTAATTTGGTATCGCTTTTATCTGTCTACTGAATTAGAATTTCATGATTCCAACTTCAACCATTTGATTGATACTACTTTTATCCCTTCTTATCCCATTTCACGCCCGAAAAGTACGAATTTTGAAATAATTTTTGGTGAGTGTTCAAGCTAAACAAGTTTTTTTTTGCTCGTTTCACTGTACTACTGGAGACTGAAATGTATTTGTCATATGGGAAAATCTACAAAATAGTCCGATTTCAATTTTGAAAAATTAAAAATTTCAAATTAGAGGCACACGTTTTAATTTACCGTCAACTTGTTAAAAATACATTAAATATAAATAATGTGCTCGCGTGCATCATTTTTTTCAAGTGCTGAAGAAGTTATAATCGGATTGTCCCTTTTGGTTCTATTGCAAGTTAAGCCTGAAAACCCTATGAAAATCAACAAAATTTAACCTAAAATGGCTCTCGGTACCAAAATAATAATTCGATCTATTTAGCACTTACACACATTATTACTAGTACCCATATTCACCGATCACACAGGGTTGCCACCAGTTATTTTTCAAACTGCGGATGTGCTCTTCAAAAAATATGAAATTTCATGATCTGCACGCATCGACCTGATGATGTTCGTACTGTCATAATCTCCTTGTCGCTGAAGGCACACCAAATCGTCCGGTCGCCTTTTGTTAGTATCGTTAGTGTCGTTAGTGTCCAATATTAAAAAATTTGCAATTACGTTCACGCTGAAAGCGCAAAAAAGAAAATTGTATCAATTTTCGTTTTATGCAAAAACAGAGTGACAGATTTTGAAGAGCTACCATTTATTCCTCAGTGATGGCACACGCCCTTTTCAACATATAGAAGATTCCGCAACATCATTACTATCATCCACAAAAAGATCAGAATGATTTTCTCTTATGCTGAAAAAGTTATAGCCAAAAGAGTTGAACAACTCCCGAAAGTTACAAGCAAAAATAGGGTAAATTAGGGTAGACCTTAACTCAGTAGACTACATTAACAGCATAATTTTAAAACTTTAGGATGTTGGCGAGGTTAAACTCGTCGTTTTGAAAATTATGACACTCTCAGAAATATTATATATTGCTCTTAAAGCGGTTAGAAGCCTGAGTGACATGGAATCGTACTATACCGTAGATTTGCCCATATGTAATGTATAAGCCATTTTTTTCAAAGTGGTATTAGTCCATAATATAAAAATAGCATTTATTTTTTCCATACACGTCGAGTGAAAAAGAAGATAAAAAATCATGTTGCAATCCGGTTTCTGATTTTCTTTATTAAAATCCGAATATTTTATTCCCTTTTTAGTAAATCGTTTATTGCAGGCATTTTTATATAGGGTCATTTAAAACTTTAAATTAGAATCGGCTATAAAAAAGTACTTATTATATTTCACATTTCTGGTTTTATTGGAAAGGTTTAACTTTGTCATTTAATAATGGAACACAATATCATTCATATGACTACCACGTCTGGTTCGGCCGTACCTCATCTCATCAACCCAAATTTTCAGTACATGGGCCGCCAGCCCAAACTCCACACCAAACACTGACTCGTTGTGAATGCATTGGCTTCTCAACAGTCACGTGTTGGTTCTCTGAACCCCATATGCTGCAATTTTGCTTATTGACATAGCCATTGAAATGAAAATGATCTTAATTAAATTTCTTACATGTGTCATGTATAAATGTTAGGATATAAAGTACTAGAATAATACTACCAGTTTAAAATGTAAAATTAGCTAACATTTAAATATTGTATTAATAACATCAAATTCAAAAGTGTCAGGTGATGTGTATTTTGGTGTTAGGCTCTACGATCAATCAAAAACTTAGCTGACTATATATATATATTTCCGTAAAATTTGTCATATTACGTCATATTTGTTTAAAGGACAAGTAATACTATCCTGGGCAACATATGTATTTCAAAATTATGATGTGGGCTAAATAAAATCCTCCCACAGATATTAGTAATCAGAACAATGTTTTGTTGTAGTTAGCCCCAACCCGATTTTAACCTTTCCTTATTTATTTTATTATTTATTTTTCCCAAAGCGGACTTATAGCTCTTTCAAAACATAACGACTCATATTACATGTGTCATGATTCATTTGCCAATAGATTCTTAGACATAGGAAGTACACGTTCCCCGACCCCCCTGTAGCTTAAGAGTAAAAATCAAATCAAAACCATCAGCGTTTTACTTGGCCAGCCAGCCTTTGCAAACCCAAAAACAGACCAAACAAAAACCAAACTTAACGCATGACTGACCTTGAAAACATGAAATTTGAAATTTCTGTCGGGGTTTCTTTCCAATTTACCTTTCGTACTGAAAATAGACGGAAAAAAGTTGCTGGTTCAGCACGGCACAGCGCACAGCTGAGCGTATCCATCTTAAGCTAAGGCTAGCTCTCTTAGCGGTTTCTTTTGCGTTATTTTACATTTGGTCAACAACATTGAAATTCGTTGGTTCGCTGGATCGTTGTGGGCGCTGACGCAACCGTTCCCGCTGCTGCGGTGTACGCAAGCCGAACTTGTCTGGTTTTGGGCAGGCCAATAAACTAAATAAATAGACAGACGCTCGTAAGTATTTAACATATTCACTACTCTTTTTTTCTCCAGCCAAACTTTTTAAACCTTTTTTGTCGTCTTTTATTAAATGGAGTATTTGTGTTGTGACAAAGTTTGGCCTAAAAATAGTGTTTGGCCGTTTAGCAATATCATCTGTTTTAGCGGCATTCAAATAGCCGGGCGAACCGAGCCTATGGCTCACAACAAGATTGTGTTTAGTCCACGCATGGATGGTGGTTGACTGGCTAACGAGATGCAAGACACATTTCCGCCAACTGGTTTTCCTTACGTTGACATTCTTGTTATTGGTGCTGTTGTTGTTGTTGTGAATACTCGCAATTGTCAAGCGTTGTGTAAATATGCACCATTTGAATACGCTACACAAGCGTGTTGGGAACGTACATTAACTTGATCTTAAGGTTTTTGTTGTGATCGACTTGGCTAACTAGTAGACCATTTTCTAACTAATAGCAATTTACCCAATCCACTATCTCCACTATTTAAATGTCTGCAATTAAATCTAGTACAATGACTCTAGTTGCACATCAGTCGGGCGCAACTGTCTATACGATACCCAAAAAAAATATCCTCAGGATTTAGTACAAATTAGTACAAAATTATAAACAATTTTACACGGAAACGGACGCGACAAAAAACAGAAGTACTTTTGAAGGTCTTATAGAAATATACAAAATTCAGCGATTTTTTGAGAACTTTGTTTTTCCATATATACATGTAAGTGAAGGTCAGAGGATAAATTTTGTTCGTAGATTTATGAAATATGAGAATTATCTCTTGAATTTTTTAATTAGGTACAGCAGAAATACGGACGCGACAAATATTTCCACTCGTAGTAAAAAAAGTAGTAATTTTCGTTATAACACTTCAACGTTTAATAAAAATAAAAGAGAACAAGTTAACGTCAAGTTTCTAATAAAAAAGTTGTCGAAATAAGGAACAAGTAAGTAAGCTTCAGTCGGCTAAACCGACTTATATATACCCTCACTCTCAGAGAACATATCGAGCCCTTAGCGCGGAATGATCGCAAGCGCCAAAACACACATTTTAAAGGAGAAGGTTTTTATTGATTATTTTGAAATATTTGCATAAAATGAAATATGTTTTAATGCAAAATGTTTTAATTCCGCCGTACCCAACGAATTATTATTAAAAATTGATCATTTGTTTACATCATACGGTACTTTTGGCGCTTGCGATACAAATATTGTACTTGCGGTTACAAATACTGAAAAAACTATGGCGCTTACGATATAAGTTTTTTAGATTAAACCTCGAAATTTTAGTAAAAACACAATTTTTATTATAACAAATTTATTAAAACAGAGTAATGAAATAGATAACACTACTTTTATAAAGGGAAAATGAACAGTAAAGTAATTGAAATCGTTAATAAAAAACTATTTTAGACACATTTGAATTATTATGATTAATAGTTAAATTTCATATAAAAGTTTTTAGGCAATATCGATATCTTCGTTGTCTCTTTCAGCCAATGTCTTTGATTTGATCACTATTCATATTCAAATACTAAAGTTGGTATCGTTTGGGAATTATTCTTTCTCACAAAGTCTTTTTAAATCTCTGTATTTCTCCACTGACATTTTTAGTTATGCAGGGTAGAGCGGGTTTGGCCCATTGGCAACGATCATTGAATTTTTGTTTGAACGAATAATTAAATTAATATTCATTTCATACATGAAAATTCATATTTAAACTGTGCGCAAAATCCCAGTTTTTCAAAATGTGCCGATCTCAAACAATTAAATTTTATTTTAATGTTTGGCAGTAGAAATGCTGTAGAAAATGAATTCCAGTCCTTAAAATTTAAATGATCTAAATAAATCTAAAATACTTTCATAACACTTCGGTATCGTGCGGGAATTTGTAATTATGGTCAGCCACTCAGAAGGGGTGGAAGGTTCTTCCTTTACAATTACAATTCAATTGTAGAGTGTATAGAAGTAACTCTATAGAATTGTGGACAATGTGTCCATTTTCATTACAATTTTAAGCTAAATATTATGTTTCTTTGTCAAATTTGCCACTATTTGAATTAAATAAATGTTAACGTTTACCCACAGTAATAGGGAAATTATACCAAAACCATTTAATATATAGTATTTGGCTTACGAATATTACAAGAAGTATATTAAATTAGTCTATATAAGGCACAAATCATACAAAAAGGGTTTGTGTTCTCCAAAGAAACAATAATTTGGAGCTACTTTCAGTTTTTGTGGGTAAACTTTTTTTCTTCTGGATCGATAAATAAACATATAAAACAAATATCTGTGATCTTCGAACCTCTTAGCTTAGTTCATTCGTAACCTATCGTACTTTCATCCAACAGACGAACACTTCATTCTATGGCCGAGGGTATAAAAATACACTTAATATTGCATCAATATATTGATAGACTTATCTAAACATTTATAAATATCTCTTACATTATCTGAAAGCTTTTGCCTAAATTCATAAACTGTCGCTTACGATAAAATTACGATAAAATCTTAGCCCTATTTTTTATATAAACTTTAACAATTTTTACATTTTGTCAATTTTTATTTGTGTATCAGCCGATAAAATTTAAAATTCAACAATAAAAAATATTTTCAGAAAATGTCGCTTACGACAATTCCGCGCTAAGGGCTCGATAAATACAATTTTATGTAGGGCAGGATAATTTGTGTGGAAGGTGCTAGGAGGTTCGTGTCACATGGTCCCAGAATATCAAGTCATAGTGGATTCCATGCACCAGTATAGAAGTTATGAAGGATTTAATATTATCTAGGATAGAGACAACTGTGTGGGAGGTACAAGAAGGGGCGTGGCTAATGCGTAAATATTTTTTTAGGTCTAAAGTGATTATAAAAACATTGACCACCCGTGTGGATGTTATGTCGGTTTTATTGTAACCAAAGTTTATGCCAATTTGTGTGGGAGGTAGCAGAAAGGATGTGGCAATTTCGCCCATATTCCACGCGAATGTAACCTCCAAAAAAGCATTGCTATAATCAAATGTCACAGTATTCCGATCATCAGTATAGAAGTTGTAGCAGCTTTAATTTTACGTAGTTTTGCGTGATTTGTGTGGGAGGTACTGGAAGGGGCGTGGCAAAACCCGTTATATTTGGTACACTTAAAGTGATTGTAAAAACAAAATCAAATACCAAAATATAGCTGATTCCAAGTATCCGTGTGGAAGTTATATGAGTTTTAAGTTAACCTTGGCATATGGGCTATTTGTGGGGGAGGTACAAGAAGGGGCGTAGCAATTTCGCCCATCTTCGAAATTAAACTAAGTTTGGGAAAAATATTACGATGTGCAAAGTTTGAATTGAGTCCTTAACTCCTATCGAGAGTTATCGTGTACACCAGCCAGCCAGACAGACGAACGGACGGACATGGCTCAAACACCTTAAAAAGTCGTGAAACGGATTTGGTCCAAACAAACTTAGGGTCTTAAGTCACTCCTTCAATGCGTTACACTTTTGTTCTGTCCCAAATGATATATACCCTCCTAATCTGTGGAGTGAGGGTATACAAAATAAAGTTAAATGCTATTAGTGTGGTCTGATTTCACTTTTTTGGGAGATGCCCATATGTGCCAGTTAGTATGATAGTGGTCAAAGTCAAAAATTAAAAAAAAGGATATGCTTATTTTTCTCTTTACGTTGATCAGTTCTCTAATTTAGGAACGTTTCCTCACACATTATGCATTATGCACACACAAATTTTCTTTAGTGTTACTGTGTGTCACAATATATCCACTGACATTATAGTGTCAACTTTAAGTGATTCAAATAATTTGAATAAAATTTAAAATCAAATTATTTGGAAAGTAAGTAATAATTTATAGCCAAACAACATGTAAATATTTATATTTATTTTTCTTGAAATCATATTTTTGGTTTCTTTAATTTTTGGTAAGGAAATATTACTTTTTCTTTTTTGTTTAATTTTTTCAATTTTGAGGAGAATGAAAGTGGTCTAAGTCAGTGCATCCTCTGAAAGTAGTGATTCCCTTAGAAGAATCGACGATGTCGATTTTTTACAAAAATTTCAAAGTAGTAGTAGGCTATTCTAAGAAAAAAAATTGTGCTTCGGATAGAAAAATATTTCTCAATTGACTCCAGCGTCACTATCCTACTAAGTGGCACATATATGTTTTTGATGATTAAATAAATTGGAATAATCTCAAATTTCCTGATTTTAATGAAAGCTTACAAGTTTGTACGTCTGAATAAGAGAACAAGAACTGTATTTCCCGATTTTAAAAAATAGGAAATTGTAGACAATAGGGTGTATTGAAAACCAGGAATTTTATCATTTTCAAAAATATACTCTTTGCCGAATTTCAAGCTTATTGCTTCTAGTTTAATATAAAATTATCAAATCTTAAAATATAATATTTTTTTCTTAATTCTTTAATAATCAGAAAAGTACCCTACACCACTTTAACGTAATGTAACGGTGCCGTGACATAAGACCCCAAAATAATGTTGGGGGTTACGTCCGCCTACCACTGCGGAAATAGTCCCCAGTTGGGTTAATGCCCGTTTTCATTATTAAGTCAGATATGCAGAGTAAAAGGTTCCAGCTTCGGCCGGGCTTAAAAATGTTCTCCTTTGGGGTATGTTCAAATTTCGTACGTTTAAGGGGTAAAATGAGGAAAAGAGATAAAAATAGTACTGACCAAATGGCTACAGCTAGAATCATAAAATTCAAAGTGTACATTAATATTTGAAAATTTTTTATAATCACTATAAACCCAAAATAATTGTACGCTTTAGCCACGTCCCTTCTTGTACCTTCCACGCCATCGTCTCTATCCTAGATAAAATTGTATCCTTCATAACTTTTATACTGGTACATGGAATCCACTATAAGTTGATATTTTGATAGCTGGAACCATGTGCTGAGAATCTTCCACACAAATTATCCTGTCGTAAGTAAAATATAATTCCGTATAACTTCGATTTAGACGACTGAAGCTTACTTACTTGTTTCTTAAAACTTTGCTTCATGGAAGAATGATGCAAGTGCTATCTTAGGACAAAATATTTCTTACAACAATAACCAACATTAATATTATGAATATGAAAGATCAGTTTAGTGCAAAATTTTCATTTGTTTTCATTGAACGTTCTAGTGTTTCATGTCCTGTAACATATAAAAATTAATATCACATCACGCCTCGGTATAGTTTTATTAAATCTCTAGAAAAAACTAAAAACATTCCAAATCATTTTAAGAACAATGTTTTATCAAAAAAGTCCTACACAATTCGCACTGTTGTGCGTTTTTGTAAAGAATGAGAAAATGGCTTCTATTTTTGAGACGTCACCGTCTCTAGTAGCTGTTCAATTGTTTACTTTTTTCTTTTTATTAAGTATAGAGCTTCTTACGTTGTACATAAATATATACAGAATTAAAAATAATTTTAAGTTTTTCCTTGGTTTTCACCTCTTTGAAACGTACGATAGTCTCGAATGACCATATTATTTTCTTTCGATCCTATACGAATCATAGGGCCATAATTGTAAACTTAAACCTATAAGTACTTATTATATAACATGTATAATAATCTATAATAACCAATATAAAAACATATTTTTCTTAATATATATTTAAATATTAATATTTAATCCCAATGTTAACAATTAAAAAATAATTGCTAATATTATTACTCGTGTTAATAAATACACTACGCAACAAAAACAGAAGAAAACGTTTCCAATATTTAACACTTTTAACAATTTTTTTAAAAATATTTTTTTTACTAAAAAAACAATTTCCGTCGGCCTTTGTATTTATCACATTATTTATGGAGTTTTCGTGGCTATTTAAACATTTTTTGGCGATTGTTCCTAAGCTTCTATATTTAAATTAGAATAGGCTATAAAAAAGAACTGATTCATTTTTTTTTCAAATTTCTGGTTTTATTAGAAAGGTTGAAAGAACCTTTCTAATAAAATCAGAGAGGCTCGGCATCCAGCATCCGATCAACTCAATTTTCCAGTAAATGGTCCAATGATGCCGCCAGCCCATAATCCACACCAACCAGTAACTCGTTGTGGATGCGTCGGCTTCTCAATAGTCACGTGTGGGTTCTCTGAACCCCATATGCGACAATTTTGCTTATTGACATAGCCACCGAGATGAAAATGAGCTTCAACTGAAACTTTTTAAAGTCAAAATAATCGGTAGTTCAAATTGAAAATGTTACATGGCCCACCTAAAAGCGAAAATTGCAACACTTGTAGCCTACATTCATACTTTTAATTGGCCGGTTCGTGAACGGGCTTTCCTAACTAATAGTATTGATACTGATGATACCTTCGAAAATAATAGGGAGTTTAATTAACATAAATAAAAAACAAAACAAAAAATAAAAAATAACAAAAATAAAAAAACAAATTTTAATATCTTTTTCGAGTTATTATGTTCTCCAGTGTATTTTGTACGTTTTATATTGTAGTGACAATGAGAAAAAAATAACTTTTCTATTTTGAACAAAAAATTAAATTTTTATTGACGTTTTTGTTATTGCAGCTTGTTTAAGCCGGGATTAAATTAAAACAGCCTTATTGTTTACTACCGTGTTCCTGGGAAATCCTAAACCCTACCCATTACAAAACGAATGAATAACGAATATATGAATATAACTCATACGCCACCAATATGAGAATTGCATAACACAGAGCAACACGAAAAAATTTAACCATATACGGACACCACTGCGTGATAAAATACCATAAAAAAGACCCGTGTGTCTCAGTTTTGCACCTTTTTTACGGTCCCCCAAAGATTTGGGGCCTCGGCGTCATTTTTACAAAAGAGCCAGAGACTCGTATCTTGTAAACGGAATTTTGATTTACACTCTGAGGCAATGTTGTAGCTCTTGTCATAAAGAACAAAAAACAAAAACTTCATCTTCAAAATCGCAAAAAAAAAAAACTAAAAAAAAACGATTTTTTAAACCTTTTTCCCCTGTTCAAGTTCATAAGTAGCAAACCATTGAAAATTCAAGGGAACAATCAACTACAGAAATGTACCTATGATCTCAATAAACAACTTTCTAAAACATATGAACTTCCTAGGAATGATTCTTAACACCGTTTAGTTGGCAAAAAAACAAAAAGTGAAAACAAATAAAGGGTGATTTTTTAAGAGCTTGATAACTTTTTTTTTTAAAAAAACGCATAATTGCAAAATCTCATCGGTTCTTTATTTGAAACGTTAGATTGGTCCATGACATTTACTTTTTGAAGATAATTTCATTTAAATGTTGACCGCGGCTGCGTCTTAGGTGGTCCATCCGCTTAGTCCAATTTTGGCATTTCCACGTTTTTGAGTAACAGAGGCCCAATTGCTGCGAACGGCGACGAATCGATAATTGATGGTCATCATTAACACTGGCCGATACAGCTGCGATATTTTCTTCAGTTCGCACTCTACGTAAGCGTGTTGGTGGTTTAATGTCCAACAATGTAAATTTGGTGCGAAATTTAGTCACAATAGCCCGAATAGCCGCTTCAGTGGGTCGATTAAACTGACCATAAAATGGAAGCGCGCAATGAACTTTCTTAACAGAGCACGCATTTTGATAATAAAATTCAATAATTTGCAAGCGTTGTTCGTTTGTAAGACGATTCATGATGAAATGTCAAAGCATACTGAGCATCTTTCTCTTTGACACCTTGTCTGAAATCCCACGTGATCTGTCAAATACTAATGCATGAAAATCCTAACCTCAAAAAAATCACTCTTTATATATCTTGCAGCACTGTTTCTGTTAATGGTCAGTTCGACTACAGTGCGTATGAGTGATATATATAATAATAATAATCAACAGCACGTATAGCCTACATACACACACTATAGCCTATAAGATTTGTTCGACGAACCTTGAACATGAACTTTGCCTCAGAGAGTAAATCAAAATTCTAAACGGTTTGCAAGATATGAGCCTGTGAAAATGATCACTTTTTTGCAAAAATGACACCGAGGGCACTAATCTTTGGGGCCCACACAAAAGTGCATGACTTTGGGCACAACTGGGAGACATGGGTCTTTTTTTGGTCTTTTATCACGTAGTGGTGTCCGCATATGATTATACTTCAATGACTTAAAAAATTGCATATTGTGTAATTTATAGCAATTCCGTGTAATTTTAAATAAAATCTATCGATTATTCTAATAAAATTCATCGATATAAATTAGATAAATTGTGTTAGACATTTTATCAATTTCCCTGGTACTTGGATTAATAATCTTAATTTGGAAATATCTTGTTTGACATTAGTGGCCACATAAAGGCTCACGATGAAAATAGTAGTTTATTTAGACCATATATCCACAGCTATAAACTGACATACATGGCATATGACTTGTACTCAATTTAGGCACACATATTTTATGGCCTTCTACTTAGCTAATCGAATTCGGTCAGTGTTACGTATTGACCTACTCAACACAACAACTACAAAACTGGCAATGGATCCACCTACAAGTGTAACAAATTTCTCTACTTCGGCCAACGTAACATAATGCGTTTATCTAAATTTGGCTCACATTTATGTATGAAAAAAAAAAATAAAAATCACAACTCGGTGGATGAACTTTAACGGTCGCTATATCGTCGATAAAACAACGGTAAAACAGATAAAATCCCAACAGTTCGGAGTACTGCTTATGTCACCATGCCACATGCTCCGATCGTTAAATATGTAAATACTTTCTCGGTTTCAACTTTACCATTTACATTTCGGTTTACAATTAATTGAATGTCGTGTTGTGGTAAATATACGACAACAGTCGTTTCTCCTGAAATGCAATAAAAACATTACAGATGTTTAAATCTGTGACGTAGTCATAATTGTGTCTTTTACGATGACATTTACTAGTAAACGCATGGCCTGTGGGACGGTGGCAAGACGACGGATGCATGTGATGATTAGGGTATGTGTTATGGAATTTCCGGCTTTAAATGAAATTCCAGTATTTTTTATTTCACACATCCCGTGAATTTCGGATTTCTATTAAAAATATTATCTTCCGCAAATCGTAATAAAAAATTAAGATTTATTAATTAAAAATATTGTAAATTATGGTATCGAAACAATAGAAGGTACTGAGTCCTTAGTATTTGTGGATTTCGGTTTAGAATTTCAAATGAAAACGTTTGAATTACAAAAACAAATGTCAGAATCATTTGTAACCTAAACTACCTTGTGCGTTTGCATGGTGTGTGTGCGTGAGTCGCCTTAATGTACATATTACACATATTATTTAAAACTGCAAATTTGCGATATACGACCGTGAAAAAAGTGCTCAGTCTAACCAATTCGTCACTGTTGCATTGCATTCGACATGAAGTCAAAGTTAAAATTTGTGCCAAAAACATAACGTGTTTTTTCGTTAACAGTGCACAGTGGCACGATGACCCAATAAAAGGTGTTAATGATTTAAATGTTCAACAGAAAACCAAAACCACTTGCCAGCTTGTGAAATTATACTCTCTTCAGGTGCATAATTGGTAATAGATATTACCAGCCATGTCGGAATAATTTATGAAAAAATGCAGCAGCAGAGCAGATGAATTGATTAAAATTGGATACATGTTCTTCAGGAAGCTGATGGAAGCAATACCAAATTGCATAAAAATATTATGCAAACAGATTTATCGATATATCACAAATGCTGATATAAAGTAGAGAACAGCTGAAATATGCAAAATGCAGACGAAGTGTAAAGAAGACAAACTAAAAAATGCACATGTAATGTTACAAAAATGGTGCAGTGCTTCATATAATGAACAGTACCCGTATTATCGCGGAAATTGTGCATAAATGAATTAAGGACTTCTTGAAATTGCCGTCTTTCCAAAACAAGGATATACTGGGCGCAGATATCACTTTCAAGATTGGTGAAATTGTCAGTTCAATAAATTCACACTACTCGCATTTTTTTGACATTTTTGTTTGTTCAAATAGCCGTCAAATAGCGACACATAAAAATGTGGGAAAACGTGTTTGACGTGTGTTCACATTTGAATAAATATTTGCCTCAAAAAAATACTTTTTCCAAACTGTCAAAAAAATATAAAAAATAGTTTAGATTAGGAGGAAGTAGAAAAAAACCCTAATAGGAAATGTGTTTGGAAGTGGGTTATTAGCCAGAATGTTACGCAAAATTATTGCAGGAACTGTGTTCACAAACTCCAGTTCTCTATAATTTTTTGTGCATGGATGCAGCGGATTTTTATTAGTTGGTTTCTTTTCTAACAATTGGTTTATCAGTTCAGCTGTCTTTTTAACACGGCCAGATTTTGGCGATTTTAAACAGACGTTTTAACACGTGCTATTTACACATGAAGATTTATTGCACAATTTCTTTCAGTAAAAAGTATTGCATTATGTAAGTATAAATTAAGAGATAAAACGTGCATTTCATAGAAATATTTTAAATATTTTAAATATTTTAATATTTTAAATAATTTTGAAGTTTTCGTCATACGTTGTACAAAAAAATGGACCAGAAATCATAAAAGTGTGTAGCCAAGTAATAAATGTCACCTTGCCATTTGTAATTAAATTTGCATTCTATAAACTATAGCTGAAAATGGTCAATAGGACAATATCCCAGTTCCAATCAACCAGAATTTCGTTTATTTTCGATAAACGAAAAAATAAAAATAAATATTCATGTGTAAACTCCCCTTTTTAATAAAACCGAGAATATTAACAATGCCTTCAGTACATAATATTTAAAGGTTAAAAATAAAGCTTTGTGTTTTGCTGTTTAGATTTTTTCAATTTTAAGACTAAAATACTTGCCAAGTTACGGTCCCGAAACTTGATATATATTTAGTAATATCTGCATTACTTTTCATTCGATTTGAATGAAATTGCTTTGCATGACACAATAACAGAGGCAGTGTGGTTCCATTAATTGTTTTCATTTTGCACCATGGATTCCATTTTGATTGATTAAATTTTGTGTGTGATTTTGACTATCAAAATATTACAATACGCAGGTTTGTATGTGTGCTTTAGTTATTGTAGGGTAATTGACTTTACCTCTATTTTTGTGACATGTTGTGAACAATAATTTCCAAAAATTTTCCAATGCGGTTCATTTTCTTATCAGTATCTGTCAAAATATTAAATACCAAAAATATATATATATATAATATATATGGCATTACTTACAGAACAAGGTTTTCAATAGCATAGTTGTTTTGTTTGTGTCATTTCAACTATACTCTTTAAGAATAGCTTCAAAATAGAGTTGGTTTATCCATAGTGCACATAGTGCACCATAAATGGTGATTTTTTAAAAGCTATAGGAAAGTTTTTCAAAAAAAAAACACATAAAATTCAGAAAAACGCATGAAATCTTTATTTGAATCGATAGTACGGTCCATATAATATAATGTTTGAAGATTATTTCATGCAAATGTTGACCTTGACTGCGCCTCAAATGATCCATCCCCTTAGTCCAATTTTGACATACTCATACTGGCTGATATTCACTCCAAAATCGACAATTCTGCCTATTTACGTACCCATTGAACCAAAAATGAGCTTCGTCGCTAAACACAATTTTTCGGTAAAAAAGTGGATCTTCGGCCAACTTTCCAAGAGCCCATTCACCAAAAATTTTACGTTGCGGTAGGTCGTTCGACTTCAACAGTTCGCACTCTACGTAAGCGTGTTGGTGGTTTAATGTCCAACAATGTAAATTTGATGAAATTTAGTCACAATAGCCCGAATAGCCGCTTCAGTGGGTCGATTAAACTGACCATAAAATGGAAGAAGCGCGCGATGAACTTTCTTAACAGAGCACGCATTTTGATAATAAAATTCAATAATTTGCAAGCGTTGTTCGTTTGTAAGACCATTCATGGTTGAATTTGAATTTATAAAATTGTAAATAAACTTAACTAAATACATATGTCACTTCGAGCTGAAGTTATAAACTTCTAAAAACAAAACATCCAAAAAGAGTCCCATTTTTTGACCTTTTTCCAAAAAGGCGCTAATTTATATTATTCATAATGAAGAGGACAGTCCGGTAGATCAACTCCAAAAATTTAAATTTTACATTACAAATACAAACAAACGGCAGAAGTATTGTTGGGTAACTATACCTACATATATACACACTTAAATATGTAAATGAGATGCTTGTAAGATGGCATGTGTACTTTATTACTTGGTGCGATGTTTTAAACGGATATTCGGCAGTTGAGTTGTTCTTCTCATTCGTTTGTAAGAAACATTTACTTAAAGAGGCCGGGTATGTTGTTGAAAAGTCGCTGCGAAGCCACCTGAGGAAACCTTTGGAAATCATGATAGTGGTAGTCTGCAGCCAAGTAATAAAGAGTGATTTTTTTGAGGTTAGGATTTTCATGCATTAGTATTTGACAGATCACGTGGGATTTCAGACATGGTGTCAAAGAGAAAGATGCTCAGTATGCTTTGACATTTCATCATGAATAGACTTACTAACGAGCAACGCTTGCAAATCATTGAATTTTATTATCAAAATGCGTGCTCTGTTAAGAAAGTTCAGAAAGAAAGAAATTGTGTTCAGCGACGAAGCTCATTTTTGGCTCAATGGGTACGTAAATAGGCAGAATTGTCGATTTTGGAGTGAATATCTGCCAGAAGCATTGCAAGAGCTACCAATGCATCCAGAAAAAGTCACAGTTTGGTGCGGTTTATGGGCTGGTGGCATCATTGGACCGTACTTCTTCAAAGATGATGCGAATCGTAACGTAACTGTGAATGGTGAGCGCTACCGTGAGATGATATCCAACTTTTTTTTGCCCAAAATGGATGAACTGAACTTGGTTGACATGTGGTTTCAACAAGATGGCGCTACATGCCACACAGCTCGCGATTCTATGGCCATTTTGAGGGAAAACTTCGGAGAACAATTCATCTCAAGAAATGGACCGGTAAGTTGGCCACCAAGATCATGCGATTTGACGCCTTTAGACTATTTTTTGTGGGGCTACGTCAAGTCTAAAGTCTACAGAAATAAGCCAGCAACTATTCCAGCTTTGGAAGACAACATTTCCGAAGAAATTCGGGCTATTCCGGCCGAAATGCTCGAAAAAGTTGCCCAAAATTGGACTTTCCGAATGGACCACCTAAGACGCAGCCGCGGTCAACATTTAAATGAAATTATCTTCAAAAAGTAAATGTCATGGACCAATCTAACGTTTCAAATAAAGAACCGATGAGATTTTGCAAATTTTATGCGTTTTTTTAAAAAAAAAAGTTATCAAGCTCTTAAAAAATCACCCTTTAAATGTCACCATGCCATTTGTAAATAAATTTGCATTCTATAAAATATAGATGCAAAATGGTCTTGAGCAAGGACAATATCACAGTTCAAATTAAATATTGACTACAGACCAAAATAGAACAAACGAAAAAAAAAATAATCAAAAATTATCAAATCTTTGCGATTTGACCGATTATAAAATATGTTTAGCTTTTTTAGTCTCATATGTTGACTTCTTACTCAAGAAGTAAATTTAGTAGTCCAAAAATTTCTCATTTTTTATATATATTACGCAATGCTTAATAAAAAAAATGAGATTTTTTATAAAAATTCTTAGTTTTGCGTGTAACAAAGTTCATGGTACGACTTTCATACTTAGAATAAGATTTGCCTCCCCAATGAATACGCTCGATACCATGGAAAGCATTCCATGCCAAGCGGAATGTTTTTTGACCTTGGTAGCTTGTATTGGTTCCAAAGTATTAGGCACATTAAAATGTTTTATACGTATTTTTGAAAAAATAATAGAACAGTGATGAAATTACGGGTTTTTCGCATGTAACTCCTGAAGTACTTAACCGATTGTAATGTTCTATATCTTGTGTGGAACGTAATTTCAATTACTTTTAAAGTATTGAAGCAATTTTATTCCTATTTATTTTTTCTTTTATTTTCGAAATAATTAAAATAATGCATTTTTTTTTTAATTTTAAAGTTGTGTTCTGAGAGGCGTTAGGTCTTATCACCTAAGGTCATAACGCCCAAATTTATAAATGTCATAAAATTCAATAATCGGCATATCGCCCAAATTTGGGAATAAAAACCCCTAATCAAAAAGTCCAACTAACTTCTTTGGAACTTGTGACGCAATGTTTGGTCTTTATGGCCTTCTTTTCGGCTTTAGATTAAATTAAAGATTTTCACCTAATCCCGGCCGAAGGCCGTCTACGTAGAAGTTATGACGGTTCCGAATAATATGTCGCAAATTTGGGTTTTATGACTGTTCGTGGATTGGGCGTTACAAATTTGGCCGTTTTCGCCTAGAAATGATGTCACAATGCCCAATTGAAATCACATATCGCCCGATAAATTTTACAACAACACAGTCAATGAATTGTTTTTGGTCTTATGACATTTATAAATTTAGGTGTTACGACCATGGGCGTTAAGATCTAACGCCCACAAAATAAAGTAAAAATAGTATTAAATTAGATAGGGCCTGCAATAAAAACAACTTTTTTACTTTCGAGATAACAACTTTTTAAACTTACACAGAATTCATCCTTTAATAATGTTTCGACTCCAACTCCGCATAATACGGATATTCAAGATACTAATGCTAAAAAATTTGTACTATATTTATTCAATACACCACTCAGTGTAATTGTTCTTGCTAATAAAATAAAAAATATTTAAAAAATGGGGTTAAGTGTTTTACATAAAACAGATACCTCTGCAAATATTAATATTATACATATTCTTCATAAAAAGATTATGTTTTGTTAAATTCAGAGTTTGGTCATTTTTTTCACTAAGTTAGCACTTCACAGGACTTCACTTCACTTTTATGAACTACATATATGGATATAATTCTAGAATGCTGCAAAACCATTATTTACAAAATTCAATTGAAATATTTTTAATATTTTGTTGCTTTTATTTTGCACAACACTGTGTGTATGTGTGCATGGAAATATGCATCCAAACATGAAACTTATTCGTAAAAGAGGGAGGGAAAAGTTCAATCAACTTACATTGTCTCACAATCGGACCAGCTAAAATGGCGTTTAATTTTCTCAATATCCAGCACCGTTTGTTGCGGCCTGGCCAAAGCTGCTGACGACAGTGACGATGTCGGCCCGGGCATTGGCAGTGATGAGGACGGCAATACTGCAGATGCTATAGAAACCTTCATGCGAGCCATTTCTTTGACTGGGGTTTTTATCAACAGATTTTTCTTTGTTATTTCTATATTTTCAAACACCAAATTACGCTGAGTAATTATTCAAACACGCACAGCACAGATTCAATCACAATATTTGTGGTATTCACAGAGAATAAAAACACATCAAAATCACAACAACAACAAAAAATGATTAAAATGACTCTTAATTTCTTTTCTAAATAACCAAAAAATCGGTTGATTTGTTTGTTTATTTCTGGTCTATCACTTTTATTCGTTTTAAAGAAATTTGAAATTTTTTACTTTGGCCACAATATCCAACCAACGAACGAACCAAACAACAAACCGTGAAATAGAAATTGAAACTGAAAGTGTTGATCGTCATAATGATGGTCTTAGCCAAGTGAAATGTAAACAGTTACTCGAAATGCAACAACTACAACAACAATAACAGCGTCATCAGCCATACCAACAGCAACAATTATTACACGGCGAGTATGTTGTAGAAAACCATCGACGACCAACATGCACACGCCAACGAAGTTAACCGAAAACCGGCATAAAAGAAAAGTGGAGAAATATTGGGGAAATGCAAAAACAATTTGTACACCACCGTATACATAACAACAACAGCTACTAAATACAACAAACACTCTGTTAGACAACACAACTTGGGAGTGAAGTTTGAAAGCGAGAGAGAAATTGCGAAAAGAGAGTGAGTAATGCTTTTTAAGCTATGGCAACCAAAAATTAACCACGACTGCATTGGAACGTGTCCGCGGTTGATGTTATTATTTCGAGGGTCCTACAATTGCTGGTGTTCATTAACATTTTTGGGGAAAGTATGTAACAACAGCAGAGCATTAAGTAAATTGTTGACGAAAGAAATAAAACGGTAAACGACAATCACTTTGATGAGAAACAGAGAAAGAGACCTGTGGTCAAAAAGTGGAGACTTTATAGAATTTTCTCGCGGGATATGACAAAAAATCGTAAAAATTCCAAAACAAATGAGCAGAAAATATACTTTTTTAGACTTAATCCATTTTGATTTTAATAATAGCAGTTTTTCTTCGACGTTATTTATACTACTCTAACTAGCTGTCAAAAAAGATAATAAATTGCGAACAAACTCGCTGGACATAGGGAGTAAAGTCTCAGTTCGTAATTGGAATTTCAGCAGAAAATAATTTGTTGCATTTATACTGCTATGTAGTTAATAATTCCTTATGGTCAACCTTACAAAATATATTTTTACTCATCGCCACAGTAGTCAAAAATCCCCAATAGATGTCTGCACAATTTTGTATAAAAAATCAAACAAAAACAAAATTAGCAAATATTGTAATATTGTAGAAGTAATCATTTCTCTACTCCTTATAAAGGGTGGTTAAATTAGAAGGACCCCTGTTGAATGTGAACCACACATAAACGTCAAGTTGATATTATGAAAATGGGTGTTCAAATCAAAATGCATAGCGTGCACTTCGAAGAAAATCATCTTCAGTGATGAGGCACATTGTAACCTCAGTGGACTCAGAAGCAGAATTGCCGCATTTGGGCGAATGATAATCCAAGAGTGATTGTCGAAAAACCCATGCACCCACAAAGAGTGACTGTTTGGTGCGATTTATGGGCTGGCGGCATCATCGGGCCGAACTTTTTCCAAAATGAGGCCGATCAGGTAGTTACTGTGAATGGTCTTCGCTATCGTTAGATGATAACGAACTTTTTATGGCCCGAATTAGAAGATATGGATGTGGACGATATGGATGTGGACGATATGTGGTTTAACAGGACGCCACTGCCACACAGCAAACGAAACAATAGCTCTTTTGCGCGACAATTGGTCGCCAAGATTATGTGATTTGACACCGTTGGACTTCTTTCTTTGGGGTTATTTGAAAGAAAAGGTTACGTCGACACCTGCAACAATTGAAGAGCTAAAGGATGAGATAATTCGGCACATTAACGGCATAGAACCTCAATTATGCCTCAGCGTCACCGAAAATTTGGACCATTGGATGGAGGTGAGCCGCCGAGGTCGCGGCGGCCATTTGACCGATATTTTGTTCCCTACATAATTGAACCATACCAAAATTATCATAATAAAAAGAAATGACAATAATTTACTAAATAATTTGAGTTTTATTCCAAATCAACATCGGCACTTAAAATTTAACCACCCTATATTTTTTAAAACGTCATGAACTTCTGTGGTAGTTTTAAAAAATTAACGTTTCTGTTACTTCATCATCAAGTGATGAAGAAAACAAACAAAATCTAATCGTGTAAAGGCGACAGGAATCTGATATAATGTGTGGGGGTAATTCATCAGTGGTGTTACCGTATATATATTTACATTTTTAAAAAATGTTGACCATGTATGCAACTATGTAAGTTGTTGTTACTTTATTTTTTCTAATATTACCACTTAAAATGAATCGTGTTCTTCGTATGTTAAAACCATTGCAATATGCTAATAATAAATACGTAATAACAGGAATTAAATTAGTATGGTTTTACCTTAATCAATCAATTCCCTAGGTTGACTCTTATTTTCGTAATATTATCGATTTAAAATTCCCTTTTGAACATAAACTCTTAATAATTATATTTTTCCAAAGATACTTTTCGTCCAAATACTTTTCGTCGACATTATACAACTGATTTAATTGTGAATTGTGCAATTCCCTTGGTGGCGTATGAGTTACTTTTATTAACGATAATATTACGCATTCGTCCAGTAAACGGACTGACCTTTCCATAAATCGATTTGGAATCAATTTAACGCAGTGGACAAGTGGTGGGCAAAAATTGAATATACATAACACGCGTGTTATATATGTCCTTTATTTGTTTAATATGTGCACATTAGGCTAGATCGCGGTCTATACAAGTGGCAAAACAATGTCCACTCACCCCACGAAAATATAGTTTGTACTGTTTAATTATGATTTGCAAAATATTTCGTTCAAGCCGTCTGTGAGCTAAACGCTCCTGAAAATGTGAAATATGAAATATGACCTTGAAAGCACTTTAAATATATTTTTTTATTCTTGTCTTAGAATAACTTATTGGTCGAATTATTGGACCTTTATAGTAATTTTTTGTGTTTTTACGTAGTGACAACTGAACAAAATTTCGTATTTGGTGCAAGTATTTTATAAAAATAAATAGCGGTAGTCAATACCTTTCTAATGGTGTCCTCATTTTTGTTAAAAGAGTTCGAACATTTTGGCTCTGAAAATCCATCTCCTGTATTAAATAATTTTAAAAACATGGAGTCAGTGGCCTCATTTTTCACCCTATATTCAGCATTTAGGAATCATTCGAAAGGTGTTGATTCCTTCTATTTATTTGTCATAACACATATTACAAAATGTTTTCAAGATATTCTATGAGTTTTTACTTGTCAACTTTAAAATCCACAAAAAATCAATATAAACGTCCAATAATACAATCAATGTGTTATTCTAAGACAAGAATAAAAATGTTTATTTAAAATGCTTCCCAGGGTCTATTAATTCAGAAAAAATTGGACAAAAATGCAACTTAAAAAATTACACGGGAAAACTGGATTTTTAGAGGTGTTTTCAAGAGCGTTTAGCTCACAGGTGGCTTGACCAGCGGCGAAATATTTTGCAGATCATCATTAAACAATCCAATCTTCACTTCTGGGGGTCTTTCATTGGACTACAGCAAATAACAGTCAACTATCATTAACATCTCATATTATAATGAAATTCAATAACAAAATTCGATGACGAAGTTCAGATATCAGGCGATTAAAGGGATCAAAGGTCAAAGGGATCAAAGGTCAAGGGTGAAAATTCGATGGTCAAATGGCCAGAGGTCAAGGGTCAAAAAGTCGACGTTCGAAGTTGGATGTTCGATGGTGAAAGGGATCAATTGGAACAAAGTATCAAAGGTTAATGGCCAGAACTCTACGGTCAAAGGGGTCGAAGGGATTAAAGGTATCAAATGTCAGAAGTCAAGGGTACTGTGCTAGATATAGAAATGGTGGGTGAGATCTTCATAAAATTTTTCTTATGTTTCCTATTTAGCTTTTGTTGTATGTTTCAGGTATAAAAACGCGGTGCAATCAAAACACTCCTGGAACCAAAGTTCCGATTTGAGTTCTTTGTCTTTTCTTTTATTTTTATGGGTTTTTTCATTGAATAGTTTTGGTTTTTAGGCTCCGTGAACCTTTTGTTGTAACTCAATTAAATATTTTGAACACTTTCAACTCCCCATGTCTCACATGATTTCCCTTTAGCTTGACTAAAACATTATAAATAGGGGTCGCCCAAATGCTACCTGCTTCTGTGGTCCGCCATTATTCCATTTATAAAGTCCACGATAAAGATAACGGTGAAATATTTTTATTCGTTTGTATGTCCGAATAGATTACATTACAGTGATTTCCTTTTGCTTTATGTTTGATGTAGGGTATCTCAACTATTATTGAATATGGCCGACTGCATTTGTGTGAAGTTTCTATCTGTGACCATTACCTAGGCCATTAAACACTAACGCGCACAGACATACATACAAACAAAGTTACTTATGTTATGTTATTAAACATGCTATGCCAACATAACAATGCACTTTGAAATATTTTCGGTGCTTTCTCTCTTCACTTTCACATGTTCTCAGTCTCACACAACTCTTACAAATACGCCCTAACACATTCTACAATTCTTGCTCTCCCGGTCTCTCTAACTCTCTCTCTCTGTTTCGATTAGTTGGTTGCTTTGGTAAATTATGTGACAACAAATATTTTAATGAAACACAACAACGAAAAACATTTCCTTAAAAAGAAACTAACTTAAAGACTGTAAACTTCGGGTCGGGAAAACAGAAATATATTTTTAATTTATAAAATTAATTAATAAAGTGCCGATAAGATGGCCAGTGAAAAGGGTTCAGGTTCTGAAGATGAGCCTTTGGTGCCCGATGAAATAGACGATCAATTCTATAAAGATCTACTCGGTAAAATTCCAGAGGTATCAATATCAATTTAAAAACAAAAAACTATCTATAAACTTCTCCTTTTGTCCCGGTCACTAAAGGTCACTAAAGTTCTGCGCCAAAAAGATACCCAAAATAATGCCGATAATGTACAACGCCTACTGATATGCAGCAATCGTTACAAGTGCAATTTAGTTTTGGAGCAATCGAAATGCCAGGACTTGGAGGATGAGGTGGCCCGTCTCAATGGTCAATTGGACGATGCCCATAGAATGTGTGAATTGGATCAGGAAACCATAGCACAACTAAGAGAGGTCATAGGTATGATTGGTTAAAGTTCAAATCTAAAATTTATTAATAAATTAATGTTAATAAATGCAGAAAGTGCTTGGCGACAAAAGGATGCTGCAATTCTACGCGAACAAACGGCCCAGGACGAGTTGACGAAACTTAAGGAAATCGTGGAAGATCAGGTGGAAACTATAAAAAATCTAAGTGACACCAGGGCTAACTTAAAGCAGTAAGTAAACGATCAAACCATAGGTATATGTATACTTCACTTAAACCTTTTTCGCATTCCAGTCGTAGAGATGACAACAAGGAAAAAGAGAACCTTAAGAGTGAAGTCAAAGATCTCAACAAACGTTTGCAGATGCAACGCAGCTACACGACGGAGTTGGAGGCAATGAACCACACACTGGAAGAGAAGAATAGAAATCTCATTAAAGTTCTAGATGTAAGTAGCAAAGATGAATATTTTTTTTGCACAGCTCTCTCTTGATATGATCCACTTTCAGGAAACCTCTACTGAAGCCTTCAACAGCAAAAAACGTATTGACTCCTTGACCAAGGATCTGAATCAAATGAAAACGGATGAACTGAGATACACTGAACAAATTTCGATGTCGAAACTTCAGCTCGAAAAGCTAACCAAAATGAAGGTTCGCCAGAATCTTCAGATTTTGTCGTTGAAAACCAACCTGGAACATTTGAATACTCAACACAATGCCACGTGCAATAAGTTGGCCAAGATTACGGTCGATTTGGAATATGCCATACAAGACAGAGACAAGAACAAGAGAGCACTAGCGCAAAGATCCAACTTGTTAAAGGTGAGTTCATAACAAAATCCATTTTGAGGCATATTTTAACCTTTTCATTTCCACAGATAAGAGAAGATGAGATAATCAAGTGTAAACAGGAGAACTCGAAATTGACCAAACTTCAAGACGGCGCCTCGCGTAAGTATTGTACATTGGAAGAGGCCCGGAAGCAAATCGAACAGGAGAATCTAAGACTGAAGTAAGTATGCTTATAACAAAGTGCGATATTAGGGTGATTAATTATGAGACATGTGTGACCAAGATATTTATTTGAAATTCTCTCCTTCTCTCTTCTAGAACTCAATTCAACACTCAGGACAAAGAGTTCGAGGCCATGCGACGCTTGGTGCAGCAGTTCGAGAGAAACAACAACAATCTCACCATGGAGAGAGATGTGCTGAAGAGAGACTTGCTGATCGAACACAAAACAGCCGAGGAAGCTCAGGAAACCATACAAGAGACTCAGCATGAAATACGCGCTCTTAAAGACTCTCTGCTGTTGCAGGAGAGAAAGCATAAAAAACTCATGGACGACATCGTCCAGCTGAATAATGAGAAAACGAAGAAAATGGATGACATACAGAATCTTTTGGATAAACTTGATGCTCTACAAAGTAAGCTCGATACATTTTAAAATTATTAAACTCGAAAATTCTATTCGTTCAATTTTAGATAAAATTCATTTGAAAGAGTCCTACGAACTCGAACTGAAACGCACCGTCAGCGACACCGAGGCTCAATTCTCAAAATTGAAGGCCCAACACGATGTTCTAGTCAACGAAAATAATTCCAATTTACGCAGCATTCAGAGCTTAAATGACGAAAAAGCCAAGCTGAGAACAAATATTGAAAATCTGCAAAATACCATCGAGAGACTGAAGGGCAAAGTTGCCTACAGGGACGGCGAGATTGGCAAGCTGCAGCTGCAAATCGATCGAATGGAGAAAGAACGCCGCCTCCTCAAAAACGAACTGCGCACCTGTCAACTCAATCAGCAGCACACCAAAGGCGAGCTGCACGAAAAGAAGAAGGAGAACGATAAATTCCTGAAATCCCAACAGGAAGAGGAGCGAACAATGACACGCCTGCAAAGGGACTTGGACAATATGATTTTCGAGAAGAATTCGGTGTGCGCCGCTCTCAATCGCAAGGAGGAGCAGTTCAACGATCTCAAAACAGAATTGGACAATCTGCAACGCAGCCACGATTTGTTGCAAGCCGAATTCGCCCAAAATTGCGACGATATGAAACTGATGCGAACTGAAATCAAGAATCTACTCACCGAGCGTAACGTATTGCGTCGAGATCGCGAAAGTGCGGCAAATTTACGACAGGAATTGCTGCAGATGCACAGAGTGTTGAATCAGCAACGCGTTAAGGCGCGGGCCCTGCAGGAGGAAATGATGACGCCGATGAATGTGCACCGCTGGCGTAACTTGAAGGGCAAAGATCCGCAAAAGTGTGATCTGATCCAGAAGATACAGTTCTTGAGAAAGTATGTATGGGCATCGTTTGAAACAAACTATTCTGAGATATTGTTTTTATTTTTATTTCAGTTTATGACAAGATAGACTTACGAATACTTATTATTAATTGCAGGCAACTCTTACACCACAATGTCACAAATCTGGAGCAGGAGAGAGCCCTGAAGGAATCCCAGCGATTGTACAGTACTCTGAAGGAGTTCATTGTCAAACTACCCAGTATTAAAATCAAGGAAGAACTCAATGAAGTTAAGGTTGGTAAATGTGTCCTTGTCAATATTTCCGAGGCAACATCGGACATTGTTTTCATTTGTAAGGATCTCTTCCCAATTAAAGCCGATTGTGGAATTTAATATTGAATTCATTGATTATGACAATGACAATGACTTGTTATTTCATCCCCCATATACAGTAGGATGGTTCACAAAAATAAATTGCGGTCACCTCCCAGAAATGAAGATTGGATTGTTTAGTGATGATCTGCAAAATATTTCGTCGCTGGGTCAGGCCACACAGTGGTTCAGAATCAAAATCCATCGGCCAAAATTCAATAACTTTTGACCAGTAATTCGCTTTGTCTGCTAAATAAAGTGTTATTAGGGTTTTTGGGCATGGTAACGACAAATGAACTCCGATTGTTACAAAATGTAGCATGAGGATAAAGGAAATTTACTCATCTTTTATCTTCAGAAGTTAACGAGAAAAAATGAGTATATTGAGTTTTGGAAAATAACTTAATTTCATGATTCAACCAATTTTTGCCGTGAAAGTGCGAATTTGGAAAAATCTTTTTATTTTGCGTGTCTATGCAGTCAGAGGAATGTATACACCGAATTCCATGATTCTAGCTGCAGCCATTTGTTTGGTACCATTTTTCCCCCTGCTACCAATTTTACCCCCATCAAGAGTATGGCTATCTAAAATCTCTTTATTTACGTGCCTATACAATCAGTGGAATGTATACACCGAATTTCATTATTCAAGGTGCAGCCGTTTTGATGGTACCATTTTTATCCCTCTATTCCCATTTTATCCCTTAAAAGTACGAATTTGGAAAAAATAATTTCATATTATGTATCTACTAAATTAGAGGAATGTACACAGCGAATCTCATGTTTCTACCTGTTGTCGTTTGATATGTACAATTTTTATCCCTTTTCGCACCATTTCACCCTATACGAATAAAAATCGTTCTATGGTGCAAGTTTTTGTTATCGGGGGAATGCACATACCCAATATCAAGTAAGTACAAGCAGACATATTGAAAAAATATGCTTAAATACTATAAAAAATGTTGAGTAATTATGGGTTTTTTCAGTCCTTGTGAGGCGAAAAATTTTCCCTTTGGGCCGATGTCGCTCAATTTCAATCCCAACCGATCTATGACTATAAGACGTATTTATGCTAAATTTGCACATCCTACCTCCTTTCGTTTATATGCTTTCAAAAGACGGACATGGCTAGATCGTCTTAGAATTTTATGACGATCAAGAATATATATAATTTATAGGGTCTTAGCTCGATATTTCAAGGTGTTACAAACGGAATGACAAAGTTAGTATACCTCCATCCTGGCGGTGGAGGGTATAAAAACGTGCGAAATATCTTAAAATGTGTGAGAAAAGAAGAAATTACGTTTTCTCTAATTTCAAAATCTGAAAAATTGAAAATTTGTAATACAAACATTTTTTCTTCGCATTGTGAACAAAAATATAAAAAAAAAAAACATAAAAACAAATAAAAAAATATTTTTTTGTTTTTAATCGAAAAATATGAACTATAGTCAACTTTGGGACGATTTCTAAAATATATCCGATTGCCAATTTTTAACATCTCAAAATAATCCTAATTTTATACAGAACTCAAAAATGTCCACTAGAATAATTGATATTGAATTTTGGCCGATGGATTTTGATTCTGCACCACTGTGCGTCGTCAGTGAACTAAATGATACTAAAAAACCTTTAAAAATGTAAAAGTGTATTTTTTATGTTGCATTTTTGTCAATTTTTTCTGAATTAGTAGTCCATTAGAAGCACTTTAAATATAATTTTTTACACCCTACACCACTTCGTGGACTAGGGTATTATAAGTTAGTTTCGCGCCAAATTTTTGTAACACCAAGAATAGACCCACCTTTAAGTATACCGATCAGCTTAGAATCACCACCTGAGTCGATTTAACGATGTCTGTCTGTCCGTCCGTCTGCTGTCCATCTAAGCCTGTTCGCACTCTTCATGTCGCAATTGTGGTCCGATTGTCATGAAACTTGTCAACTTCTGCATTGAATTTGGAGGAAATCGGTTCAGATTTAGATATAGCCCCCATACAAATGTCGCTCCCGATTTCACTTTTTCCGCTTTAGAAACCACATTTTATAATCGAACTAGAAACACCTATGCTGAAAGTGGGTAAGATCGGTTCAGATTTAGATATAGCCCCCATACAAATGTCGCTCCCTATTTCAATTTTTCCGCTTTAGAAACCACATATTATACCCGATTTTCTTAAAAACTCGCACACCATTTTATAATCGAACTGGAAACACCTATGCTGAAAGTGGGTAAGATCGGTTCAGATTTAGATATAGCCCCCATACAAATGTCGCTCCCGATTTGCCTTTCGCCGCTCTACAAAACACATATTGTACCCGATTTTCTTTAACAACAACATCTTATAATCTGACTAGAAACACCTGTGGCTAAAGTGGGCTAGATCGGTTCAGATTTAGGTATAGCCCCCACACAAATGTCGTTCCCGATTTGACTTTTTCCACTTTAGAAACCACATATTGTACCCGATTTTCTTTAAATTGGGCACAACATTTTATAATCCAGTGGGTAAGATCGGTTCAGATTTAGATATAGCCTCAATACAAATGTTGCTCCTAAATGTTTAACCGATGGCATATTATATTTCACCTATTTCGTTCCAGTTTTCAATATACCCCTATACAAATGTCCTTTCCGATTTAACATTTTTTGTCAAACACATACATTTACAGGATACAAAAATCCTTCCCGTTTTCACTTTATTACCGAATTGAATTGTATTCGGATAGAAAGTGGAGTGTATCATATTGTCGGACCCGCCCGAGTTAATATCCTAATTTTATACAGAACTCAAAAATGTCCACTAGAACAATTGATATTGAATTTTGGCCGATGGATTTTGATTCTGCACCACTGTGCGTCGTCAGTGAACTAAATGATATTAAAAGAAACCTCTAAAAATGTAAAAGTGTATTTTTTATGTTGCATTTTTGTCAATACTGAATTAATAGTCCATTGGAAGCACTTTAAATATAATTTTTTATTCTTGTCTTAGAATAACGCATTGGTTATATTATGGCTGTTATCCTTTAAAACTAGATAACTAAGCTGCGATAACAAAAATCTAAATAAAATGTTAAAATTTCACTGAAAATAAAAAATTATTTTTTAAAATTGTCGCCAAAAGCAGTATCAGTGTGTGTGTGGAAACAAATTTTGAAAAAATAATTTTGTGTTAAAAATTGTGGACTTAGCCTGGAAAATTATCCAGTGTAAGTCAAAATTATGTTTATCGAGGCTAAGTCCAATAAAGTCACCACAAAATATTTTTTTGCAAACTTCTTTTGATACATATATTTGTATTGTAGTTGGCGACAATGTGAAAAAATATTTTTTATTTTGGGCAAAAAGGGATTTCCCGCGGGAAAATTCCCGGGAATCCGCATATTTTTCATTTCCCGTATCCCGGGAAATTCGTACGGGAATCCCGCGGGAATTCAGTTGAAACTTTTACATATTTCTTCGCTTATTCTTTCTATCATTTTCACAATGAAATTAAAAATTTTGTAGAATAATTTAGCTCATATCGCTTTTAATTAGGTATGCCAAAAATTGCAGTTGGATGACAAACTATTTTTAAGCTGCGTTCGGGTACACACCCAAATTCCACTTTTTCGGATTTTGCCCGTACGAACGCCGAAAATAAATGAAGTCATTTGTTTGAAAATATTTTAAACAATGCTATGAAATACACAAGTAACAATTGTATTAAAAAGTCAAGATGACTGTCTAAAAAAGAGTTTAAAGTTTTCGAAGCAACAGGATAAACAGACAACTTAAATATTTTATTTATATCTGTTGAATGTGATCGATCGTTCTCCGTCGCTTCCACATTTTCCAATAAAATAAGAAATATCTGATGGCCTCAATGCATTGTCTGTTCTTATTTCAAATATACGCTTGCATATGTACATACATTTAATTAATTTTGAAACTTCAAAAGACATTTGAATTGATCCCACATTGCACTTTATTATATAAATTCTGTAGCAGGTTCGTTGTGAAATACATATTTATTTTACTTTAATAAAATGTGTATGTTTCATTAGAAAAAATAAGTTTAACTCGTGATAAACAATATGTAGACGATTGAAAAAATAATTTCCGTGTCCCGGGAAATAAAAAGTACGGGAAAATGCAAACCCTAGTATTGACTGCAGCTATATATTTTTTTTGAAATTCTACAACCAAATACGAAAAAGTTGTCAGTTGTTACTATTAAAAAACTAATTTTTTAACTAACGTGCCAAATTTGCGATTCATTTACCCATTTTTGCATCTTGTACAATTTTTACAAACGAACATCTGCCATTAGCCCTACTGTTTCAACAATTTTCTAACATCTAGCAGCACCAACGTTGTTCTGTCCCTTTTTACCTAGCGGTACCATTTTCGATTAGAACTGTGTCCAAATATACAGAAATGTTCGACTTTTCCGATGGTTTCTTATTTTTAACAAACACTTAAGCACTGAATAACTTTTCTTTTTATTATTTATGAAATGTTATGTTATGCCAACTGGACAGGTATCGTCCATTAGGAACCTTAAGGCACATTTTTGATCCATTCAAAACATGCATTCAGTTATCGGATATATATATGAAAGAGTTCAAATATTACAAATTGATTTTTAGTGTGGCGACTTTATTTGGTAGAGTCCACTACTACTACCAATTTTCATTTCATGCAAAAATGAATAGTTTCATAATTAAATATATTGTCTGCTATTATTTAAATGTTTTAAAAAATTTGTGTGTCTTAAGTTTTTCAGAATGTTTTCCTTCCGTAAAGCCCTCGATATGTACAATTTAAATAAATAAAAAATCGGAAAAATTGAAAAACTCACACTAATCAACTTTTTCATTTTAGTCTGCACTCTCTGTTAAAACCCGCAAACTGAAAGCTCTCAAAGCGGAGATCTCAACAAAAGCCATCGAGGAAAAATCACACATTGTGGAACTGGAAGAATTGAAAAACGATCTGACCAAAGTTAAAAATCAACTGCTGCACGAACGGAAATCCAAACAAAAGCTGCTGGAGGAGAGACAGACAATCATGCAAATGCAGATGCAATGTTTGTCGGCGCCACCACATCTCCAGACGAGTTTCTCCTCGCCATCCCTCAAACATCCGAATGGCATTTAACAGGAAATTCAAACGAAACATTGAAAGTCCTTTATTTGAAAACTTCAATAGCAAAGAGTTGTGTTTTATCAAATATACGAGAAGTTTCTCAAATTGTATTTATATTTATTTGTCTTGCAAAATTCTGTGTACAAATCGAAAAGCAATAAAATCATCATTAAGCGAACAAAGTTCTAGGCCGTTTCCCTGTCTTCCGTTTTGTTGGAGTCGGTATTATGCGAAGGATCTGTGGTGGTGAACGCGCAATCGGCATAATTATCTTGACTGGAAAATTCACTGGGTTCGAGAAGACTGGAAAGGGAATTTGTAGTATCTCCACCGCCACAAATTTGCGCCTTGGTTAACTTCAAAGTGGTCTTGAATTCCTCGATGATACACTCACGGGCCTTCAGTTCGATCTCATCAATGGCCAACTCGGCATTAAGGGCCTTTAATTTTTTCAGTTGTCGTTTATTGATGCGCTGAAAGGGGCGGGGGCAATTAAGATAATGATCAATGAACTTCCCAGTTACGGAAATATCAACTAACCTGAGTTTCCACCAGTTTTTGTTTTACTTTTGTTGTTGGCAAATTCTCCACAACGCGCTTTAGCGATTCAGAAACTTTCTTCGATTCTTCCAATTGTCGTTGAAGGTTCGTTTTCTCAATTTCCTGTTTCAAATTTCGCCTGATCGAATCAAATCATTACACAATGTTACAAAATTTAACTTATTTGTTATTTGGGCTGAATATATATTTCAGCACAGATGTTTCTAGGTCGATTATAAAATGGTGTGCCAATTTTAAAGAAAATCGGGTACAATATGTGGATTTTAGAGCGGAAAAAGTCAAATCGGGAGCGACATTTGTACGGGGGCTATATCTAAATCTGAACCGATCTTACCCAATTTCTGAATAGGTGTTTCTAGTTCGATTATAAAATGTTGTGCCAATTTTAAAGAAAATTGGGTACAATATGTGGTTTCTAAAGCTGAAATAGTGAAATCGGAAGCGATATTTGTATGGGGGCTATATCTAAATCTGAACCGATCTTACCCATTTTCAGCATAGGTGTTTCTAGTTTGATTATAAGGTGTTAAGCCAATTTTGAAGAAAATCGGGTACTATATGTGCTTTATAGGGCGGAAAAAGTCAAATCGGGAGCGACATTTGTATGGGGGCTATATCTAAATCTGAACCGATTTCCTCCAAATTCAATACCGATGGTCCTTGGCCAGAAAAAATAACTTCTGCCAAGTTTCATGACAATCGGACAACAATTGCGAGCTGTAGAGTGCGAACAAGCTTAGATGGACAGCAGACGGACAGACAGACATCGTTAAATCGACTCAGCTGGTGATTCTAAGCCGATCGGTATACTTAAAGGTGGGTCTAGCTCGATTATTTCTTGGAGGTACATACGCAGGGAGTGGTGTAGGGTATTATATAGTCGGCCCCGCCCGACTTTAGCCTTTCCTTACTTGTTTTTTATAATACCCTAGACCAGGAAGTGGTGTAGGGTATAAAAATTGGACCTCCGTTTAGATGCTAACGGTCTTTCAACAGACGGACGTGGCTAGATCGTCTTAGAATTTTATGACGATAATGAATATATATACTTTAAAGGGTCTCAGGTCGATATTTCAAGGTGTTACAAACGGAATGCCAAACTGCCTGTGATGGAGGGTATATTAACATTAATGGTCAATAATTACCTTTGCAACATTTGCACCTTAGACAATAACTGGAATTTACCCGGATCCTCTCCCTTCAAAATACGCCAACGATGAACAGCAGTGGGTATTTTTGCATCCTCGGTTAGGGCGCGGACACGTATGCGTTCCTGATTCAACGAACGTTGCAGACGTATGATTTCCTCTCGCATATCGGCCGTACTCTTAATAGCTCGCGAGAGGCATTCTCGCTCGGTTTGCAGATTGGTTAATTCCATTTTCAGCAGACGTATATCCTCCACACGTTGATTGTATTGAGTTTGTCCTGAAAAGTAATTAATTAATTATTAATTATTAATATTTATCGGTGATTACCCTGGTCCAGAGCCGTTTGTGTTATGCACAACTTCTCCTTGAGCAGCACAATCTCATCGTTTCGCCGCATCATTTGCAGGCCGATTAGATTCTTTTCCTTGCGCGTCTCTTCCAATTCTTGGGAAATTTTCATAAACTTCAGTTCATCTTCTGAAATGATTTTCAAAAGACTTTCGTTTTTCAATTTCATTTCTTTCAGATCTTTGCGAACGCTGGCCAGCAGATTCTCCTTGTTCCTCAACTCGGATTGTAGCTCCTTTTTGTCGGTGTTCAAATGCTCAATGCGCAAATTCAAGGAATTGATTTTGTTTTGATTGGCCGCAATTTCATTGGTCAGTTGCGTTATTTGATGGGCAGTTTTCTGGAGGTGAAAAATACATTAAATTTCCGGAAGGCGATTCCCTAGTTCCCTACCGTTTGCAATAGCCTAAAGTTGTCCCTTTCCTGCGTGCAAGTCTCCAGGGATCTTTGCAAAATCATCTTCTCCGAATGCACCGCCTCCAGTTGCTTCTTCATGTTGATTAGAGCGAATTGTTTCTGCTGCAGCTTTTCGGTGAGATCCGTCACCTGATCCGTTTTCAGCTGAATTTGTTCTGTTTTGGAAGAGGATGTATTTTAAAAACTCGCCTCATTTATTGACTTCACCCACCCTGATAGTATTCGATTCTCTCATGAAGCGTCTCTACCTCTTGGGCCATTTCGTCGCGTTCCTTCTCCGCCTTGGCTATATGGATTTTGGCCTCGTCCACCTTCACATTGAGCTTATTAATATCCAGACGCAAGCTGTCAATGGTGTTACTCTCCATCATTATGGTGTGACGTAAATCGGCCATGTGATTGTTCAGTTTGACGATGTCGCTCCTTAAATTATCACGTTCTCTCTGGACGTTGTCCTTTAAGCGGCGTAAATCATCGAATTTATGAGCGGAACTTAGCAGGTCTTTTTCCAGAGAATTCGCTTGATTTCTGGAAAAAATAATTTAACTCTATAAAAGCTCCATTGTCCAGTTACTCACTTTAAACGGATAATGTCCTCATTCAGCCCGTGATTGACCCGATTCAATTTGTATAGCTTCGATGAGACCGCACTATGATCCTGTACGGCCTTTTTATATTTATTATTCAATTGATTTATCGTGTGTCCTTTGACTTTATCCTCCAAACGTAGAGCCCGTATGTTGTCGTCCGCTTCCTTTTGCTCCTTGTGCAACTCTGCAATTTCGTCTTCATATTTGGCCAATTGTTTCAGTTGTAGGGCATTGTCGTTTTTCATTTTGTCCGAGGATATCTTCAAGCGATCGTAGTCGCCAGTCTTCTTGGTAAGTTTGGCATTGGTGTCGGTTAACTAGGAGTGGGCGAAACTTCGGGATTAGTATACAATGGAGTATGAGTAATGGATAACTCATACGCCATGGCGTACTATTTTAAAGTGTAGCGTTGGGAAATCGCTTTACAACTACTAATAAGTGAGCACGCTCACCCATGGTATAAGAATTATTTATCAGGATATATTTATATATATATAGCGGAATAGTTTTGTTAAACTATTTGAAAAATAATTACATCGATTGACCCCCATTTTCACCAAGTCTGATTAGCCTACAATTAAAGCTAACAGTTATGTCTTTCAGTTTGTGTGGAGTTTGATATCTATAACTGCCAGTTAGCTTTAAGCAAACACGGTGAAAATGGGCATAAGTTTTTCCATACCTAAGCGAATGACTAATATTACGCTCAATAAATATAGCTCATACGATATCGTGATATCTGTGGTTTTCACCACTTATATTGAAAAATCAAAATGTTCAGGAGTACATGCTACATTTAGAATCGTAAATGAAGGAAAAAATGTCTTGAAACAGATAATTTTAAACAGATCATTTTAATACTAATATAATTTATATTTTAATAATAGATTATAGAAAACTCAGTTCGATTACGAGAATAAACTTAATAGATTTAGTAATATTATATTAATGGGTGTTTTAAAATGCAAATTTATGGAAATTATTTTAAAAGGGTGTTGACAATTCCAAACACATATAAATAGATATTAGATTAAGATAAATAGATATTAGAGAGTTTTAATGAGAGGGGGGTATACTAACTTTGTCATTCCGTTTGCAACACATTGAAATATCGATCTGAAACCCTATAAAGTATATATATTTTTGATCGTCATAAAATTCTAAGACGATCTAACCATCTTCGCCCGTCCGTCTATTGAAAGCACGCTAACATCTAAACGAAAGGAGCTAGGACGTCCAAATTTTGCAAGAGTACGTGTTATAGTTGTAGATTGGTTAGGATTGCAAATGGGCGAACATTTTTCCCCTCACATATTCTGAAAATACCCTAAATAACCCCTAATATTTAGAGTATTTCATAATGTTTTTTGAATATATCTGCTTATATCTGTTTGATATTTGATGTGCGCACTCCTAAACACCATAAAATGATTTTATTTGTAGGGGTAAAATAAGGCAAAAAGGGATAAAGGTACCTATCAAACGACAATAGCTAGAAACACGGAATTCGGTGTGTACATTCCTCTAATTGAGTAGATACATAATGTAAAAGTATTTTTCCAAATTCGTACTTTTAAGAGGTAAAATGGGAATAATAAGAGATACAAATGTTACCAACTAAAAGGCTACAGCTAGAATGATGAAAATCGGTCTGTACATTATTCTAATGGCGTAGGCATGTAAAATAAGGAGATTTTCGAAAGTCTTACTTTTAAGGGGGTAAAATGGGAAAAAGGGGATAAAAATGGTACCAACCAAATGAACGCAGCTAGAATCATGGAATTCGGTGTATACATTAACTTGATATCCAATTAATTTGGATATCCAATTATTCGGACTTTTAAGCTATTCGATTAATCGTTTATTCGAAACAAGGAATTTCCAATTAATCGAATAATGGCTTTTAGAGTTATTCGATTAATCGAATAATTGTTCAACTCATTAAAACATAATTAATAAGAGTTAAATCACTACTTTTCCATACTTCTGTATATCTAAGAGTATTTAAATAGTAGCGATTAATAATAATCCAAGCGTATGTTAATCCTCATTATATATTCTGGATTTTCTTCAAATTTATGATTTAATTCATTTATATCATGGTTGGACGTATTCAAAAAAATGTGTCCACAATTCCCTGGTTAAATATAGAACATTAAGGGCCATTTTCTCATAGTCCGGGTAGAATTTAACGTAACGATATACGCCCGGTTACCACAATTTCATTTTCTCGATATCTGGTTAGAGGTTATACGATCGTAAAACGCTAACCGGCACTCGTCCGCCGGATAGGCGTTTATCGAATCTAAAACTCTAGCAGAGTTTTTATGAAAACTAAATAAATAATATCGATTAATTGGGTCAATTTATTTGAATTATTTATTATTCGTAAATCATGATATTCGAACAAATATTCGAAAACAATTATTCGATTAATCGATCAAAATATAATCGGTTGGATACCCTAATCTGACTGCATAGACTCGCAAAATAAAAATATTTTTTTCAAATTCGTACTTGTTTACTTTTAAGGCAAAAAATCACGTGTACGTGAGAGATAATGGATTTTGAAAATGTGTATGTTTGGAATTAAAATACTATAAACCAATCGGCTATGGCTGAAAATGTACCCACTATCCCCCAATATTTATGGTATTTAAGCATTCTTGAAGATTGCTGTCTTATTTTTATTTTTTAAGTTGACTTGAAGTATTATTTCAATGTATATAGTATAAACATATTGGTAGCCTTGCCTCAGAAGCGTAGTTTAAAATAATTCAAATTTTGAACTTATTTTTGCAATATTTGTATTTTTTTGATTTGGCTATATTAAAAAATTGAACATTTTCTGTAATGTTAATGCACTTATACGAAAATCGATAGCCTCTATGATGGAGGGTATAAAAGTTCGAACTTAACTCATTTTTATATGTTTCATTTACGTTCCGTTCATGCAATTATTTTGTTCAAAAATTTTATAAAAATCGTGTTTTTCAAACAGTTGTATTTAAAAAATAAATAAATACATAAATTTTCGATTTTTTTTTCAAAATGTCCTTTTTAAAAGTACATTAAAAGATTTTTCCTAAGTTTTAGGAAAAGTTACTAATTAAAAAACTACTCAAAAAATGTTGTATAATAAATAACATAAAACTTAGTGTCACTAAGACATTTGAGGGGTAAATTGGTGGAATAAAAGTAACACTGTACTCTCCATAAGACGTATGAGCAACAAATTCGTCCACAAATTGGAAAACTCATACGCGTCATAACACAAAGGCGCATATAAAATCTAGTATCAGAATAAGTTGTCCATTGTACACTAGTCCCAAATCCAATTATTTTAGCATAAATTCGAAAGATAAAATTAAGAAATTACCAGAAGTATATTCATATTTTAAAAGGCAAAGTATACTCTTTTAACACTAAGGAGACAACCGTGCTTTTCCAAATGCTGTCAAAAATAAGAGTTCAATCAATTTTTCTTGAGCAAACATTCGTAAAATCTTTTATGATGGAAACTGTAAAATTGAAACTTTATTATTTACTAGCAAATACCCGCTACTTCGTACGCGGAAAAATGGTATGGTAAGACAGTAGTTTGTATCAGTATTCAAACTGTTTTTAAGGATATCACTTTCAGCGTTTATACGTAGTCAATAGTTTAATTTATAGGCACAAAATGGAAACAATTTTTCTACAAAAAATCATATAAAGTAGAAAATTATTTGCACATTTCTTTCTTAAGCTGTGAAAATATCATTAGGGTTAGAATAAAAGTGTATCGCATTGAAGGAGAGAGTTAAAACCATAAGTATGTCCCAAGTCCCTTTCACGTCCGTCTGGCTCGCTTGTATACACGATGACTCTGGAAGGGACTTAAAGAATTTATTCAAACTCAGCACATAGTACTATTTTCCCAAACTTAGTTTAATTTCGAAAATGGGGGAAATTGATATACATCTTATGGTACACACACACGTATAGTCCATATTCCAAAACAAACGACCCGTACGTAAAATTAAACCTAATATAACTTCTATACTTTACACGCAAATTGACATAAGCTTTGGTCAAAATAAAAAAAGATAATGTTCACACATAACTCTTTCTGTGCCGTTTGTGTCCTTAAACATACAAATTTCGAAACATTAATTTATGTACTCGGAGAAATGTACACACCGAATTTCTTTTCATATTCTAGCTGAAAACTTTGGTTGGTACTATCTTTATCCCAAATTCCCAATTTTGGTTGATATCATTTGCACCACTTTAATCCCTTAAAAGTACAAATATCGGAAAATTCCTTGTTATTAATCATTTACACTGTAAGACGAATATGCGTACCGAATTTAATTATTGTAGCGTCATCCATGTTCTTGGCACCTTTTTTATCCGCTTTTCTCGTTTACCCTTTAAAAGTACGAATTTCGAAAAATTTCTTCAATTTGCGGTTGTAGGCATTTTCAGGATGTATGATTGGTACCATTTTGTATCCCTTTCTACCCAATTTCACTCACAAAAAGTACGAATTTTAATGTCCGTTCCGAATTTCATGATTCTAGGCCCAGTTGTTTGGTCTGGGCTGAGGTAAAATTTTTATCCCATTTAATCCCTTAAAATTACAAATTTCGAAAAATGTCTTCTTATCAGTGATTTGGGCTGTACAACGAATACACATATCGAATTTCATTATTGTAGCGTCATCCGTGTTGTTTGTACCTTTTTTATCCCCTTTTCCCCGTTTACCTACTAAAAGTACGAATTCAAAAAGATTCGGTCATTTTGCGTTTCTAAGGGTTTTGAGGTATGTACACACCGAATTTTATTATTCCAGCTCCATCCGTTTGATTGGTACCATTTTTATCCCTTTTTACCCGATATCACCCACAAAAAGTACTAATTTAAAAATATTTTCTTGGGCGCGTTGAATCTATAAGAGCAATTTTTGTACCAAGTTTCAAGATTTTAGTCCCAGCTGTTTGGTCATTGCGGTGGCACAATTTTTATCCTTCTTTAACCCATTTTACCCCTTAAAAGTACGTATTACGAAAAACTCCCTTCAAATCTGATCTCTTCGCTGTAAGAGAAATGTACATACCAAATTTCATGGTTCTAGCTTCAGCCATGTTGTTGGTACAATTTTTGTCCCATTTACCCCCAAAGGTACGAATTTCCAAATGAAATCTTTTGGTATGTCTTCATGCTATAAGAGGAATGTCCATACCAAATTTCAAGATTCTAGGCCCAGCCGTTTGGTCATTGCGGTGGTACAATTTTTATCCCTCTTTACCCATTTTACCCCTTAAAAGTACGAATTACGAAAAACTCCCTTCAAATCTGATTTGTTCACTGTAAGGGAAATGTACATACCAAATTTCATGATTCTAGCTTCAACCATGTTATAGGTACCATTTTTGTACCATTTAACCCCCCAAAAGTACGAATTTTTAAAATGTCACTTTTTGGGTTGTCTTTATGCCGCAAGAGGAATATCCATACCAAATTTCAAGATTCTAGGCCCAGCCGTTTGGTCATTGCGGTGGTACCATTTTTATCCCTTTTTACCCCGTTTTACCCCTTAAAAGTACGAATTTTGAAAAATATTTTCTTGGGCGCGTTGAAGCTATGAGAAAATTGTTGTACCAAATTTCAACATTCTAGTCCCAGCCATTTGGCCATTGCGGTGGTACTTTTTGGGTTGTCTTTATGCCGCAAGAGGAATATCCATACCAAATTTCAAGATTCTAGGCCCAGCCGTTTGGTCATTGCGGTGGTACCATTTTTATCCCTTTTTACCCCGTTTTACCCCTTAAAAGTACGAATTTTGAAAAATATTTTCTTGGGCGCGTTGAAGCTATGAGAAAATTGTTGTACCAAATTTCAACATTCTAGTCCCAGCCATTTGGCCATTGCGGTGGTACAATTTTTATCCCTCTTTACCTCATTTTACCCCTTAAAAGTACGAATTACAAAAAACGCCCTTCAAATCAGATTTGTTCACTGTAAGGGAAATGTACATACCGAATTTCATGATTCTAGCATCAACCATGTTATAGGTACCATTTTTGTATCATTTAAACCCCCAAAACTACGAATTTTTAAAATGTCACTTTTTGGGTTGTCTTCATGCCGCAAGAGGAATATCCATACCAAATTTCAAGATTCTAGGCGCAGCCGTTTGGTCATTGTGATGGTACCATTTTTATCCCTTTTTACCACTTAAAAGTACGAATTTTGAAAAATATGTTCTTGGGCGCGTTGAAGCTATAAGAGAAATTTTTGTACCAAATTTCAAGAATCTAGTCCCAGCCGTTTGGCCATTGCGGTGGTACAATTTTTATCCCTCTTTACCTCATTTTACCCCTTAAAAGTACGAATTACAAAAAACTCCCTTCAAATCTGATTTGTTCACTGTAAGGGAAATGTACATACCAAATTTCATGATTCTAGCTTCAACCATGTTATAGGTACTATTTTTGTCCCTTTTTGTACCATTTAACCCCCCAAAAGTACGAATTTTTAAAATATCACTTTTTGGGTTGTCTTCATGCCGCAAGAGGAATATCCATACCAAATTTCAAGATTCTAGTCCCAGCCGTTTGGCCATTGCGGTGGTACAATTTTTATCCCTCTTTACCTCATTTTACCCCTTAAAAGTACGAATTACAAAAAACTCCCTTCAAATCTGATTTGTTCACTGTAAGGGAAATGTACATACCAAATTTCATGATTCTAGCTTCAACCATGTTATAGGTACCATTTTTGTCCCTTTTTGTACCATTTAACACCCCAAAAGGACGAATTTTTAAAATGTCACTTTTTGGGTTGTCTTCATGCCGCAAGAGGAATATCCATACCAAATTTCAAGATTCTAGTCCCAGCCGTCTGGCCATTGCGGTGGTACAATTGTTATCCCTCTTTACCCCATTTTACCCCTTAAAAGTACGAATTACAAAAAACTCCCTTCAAATCTGATTTGTTCACTGTATGGGAAATGTACATACTAAATTTCATGATTCTAGCTTCAACCATGTTATAGGTACCATTTTTGTCCCTTTTTGTACCATTTAACCCCCAAAAGTACGAATTTTTAAAATGTCACTTTTTAGGTTGTCTTCATGCCGCAAGAGGAATATCCATACCAAATTTCAACATTCTAGTCCCAGCCATTTGGCCATTGCGGTGGTACAATTTGTATCCCTCTTTACCTCATTTTACCCCTTAAAAGTACGAATTACAAAAAACTCCCTTCAAATCTGATTTGTTCACTGTATGGGAAATGTACATACTAAATTTCACGATTCTAGCTTCAACCATGTTATAGGTACCATTTTTGTCCCTTTTTGTACCATTTAACCCCCCAAAAGTACGAATTTTTAAAATGTCACTTTTAGGTTGTCTTCATACCGCAAGAGGAATATCCATACCAAATTTCAAGATTCTAGGCCCAGCCGTTTGGTCATTGCGGTGGTACAATTTTTATCCCTCTTTACCCCATTTTACCTCTTAAAAGTACGAATTACAAAAAACTACCTTCAAATCTGATTTGTTCACTGTATGGGAAATGTACATACTAAATTTCATGATTCTAGCTTCAACCATGTTATAGGTACCTTTTTTGTCCCTTTTTGTACCATTTAACCCCCCAAAAGTACGAATTTTTAAAATGTCACTTTTTAGGTTGTCTTCATGCCGCAAGAGGAATATCCATACCAAATTTCAAGATTCTAGGCCCAGCCGTTTGGTCATTGCGGTGGTACCATTTTTATCCCTTTTTACCCCATTTTACCCCTTAAAAGTACGAATTTCGAAAAATCCCGTCTTATCACACCTCTACACTGTAAGAGAAATGTACACACCAAATTTCATGATTCTAGCTCTAGCCGTTTGGTCTGGGGAGTGATCAGTCAGTCAGTCAGTCAGTCACTCAATCACGCAACTCTTTTATATATATAGATTAGTGAAAATCAAGATCAATGTATATAGTTTTCAACCAATATAACATAATTGATACTACTTTTCTTGTAGGTATTGTCGAGTAGAACAGGAATTTAAATTTTCCAGACATCCCCCAAAATCTTGAGTTACGGATAAAAAAAACCGGGTTTCGAACCTTTGCATACTTATATGTCTGTAACTTAGTTGGATATCGACCGATTTTTACATCAGATTTGACAAGCAGAAACCTGGAATTTTTTTAAGAAAACTTAGGAAACCTGTGTGCTCTTGTCCAGCAAACACTTTTTTAAGCAATTTTTAGCCATTTTTCAATTTTGACAATATCTTTGCACATTATATTGCTTGATAAACATACCACTTGTAAATATATTTAAATAATACATTTAGTAAGGAGTAAAACACTGCTTTTTGTTTAAAAATCCGCCAGAAATTTATTTAGTTATTGAAGTTTTCGCTAAAACAAAATTGTTGCAAAAATACAAGTTTTGATCATTCCAGTTCAAATCTCTCATAATTTTACAAATTTAAGTCCAATAAAAACACTTAAAGTTCATCAAAGCAGATAAAAGTGGTATCATATTAATAAACAAGTAAGGAAAGGCTAAAGTATATGATACTCCACTTTCTATCCGAATACAATTCAATTCGGTAAAAAAGTGAAAATGGGAAGAATTTTTGTGTTTCCTAATCACAGGCTAATATGACCTGGTCCAATTTGTCAAATCGAGAAGCATATTTATATCGGGGCTATATCCAAATATGGAGAGAAGTGACTAACTTTCACAATAAGTTCCAGTTCAAGTTGAAATTCAGTGAAAATATGTGGTTTTTGCTGACCCATTTTCACCATGGCTGTTTATAGTTGAAATATATAAAGAGTGATTTTTTTGAGGTTAGGATTTGCATGCATTAGTATTTGACAGATCACGTGGGATTTCAGACATGGTGTCAAAGAGAAAGATGCTCAGTATGCTTTGACATTTCATCATGAATAGACTTACTAACGAGAAACGCTTGCAAATTATTGAATTTTATTACCAAAATCAGTGTTCGGTTCGAAATTTTTTATCGACAAATTTTGTTCAGCGATGAGGCTCATTTCTGGTTGAATGGCTACGTAAATAAACAAAATTGCCGCATTTGGAGTGAAGAGCAACCAGAAGCCGTTCAAGAACTGCCCATGCATCCCGAAAAATTCACTGTTTGGTGTGGTTTGTACGCTGGTGGAATCATTGGACCGTATTTTTTCAAAGATGCTGTTGGACGCAACGTTACGGTGAATGGCGATCGCTATCGTTCGATGCTAACAAACTTTTTGTTGCCAAAAATGGAAGAACTGAACTTGGTTGACATGTGGTTTCAACAAGATGGCGCTACATGCCACACAGCTCGCGATTCTATGGCCATTTTGAGGGAAAACTTCGGAGAACAATTCATCTCAAGAAATGGACCGGTAAGTTGGCCACCAAGATCATGCGATTTGACGCCTTTAGACTATTTTTTGTGGGGCTACGTCAAGTCTAAAGTCTACAGAAATAAGCCAGCAACTATTCCAGCTTTGGAAGACAACATTTCCGAAGAAATTCGGGCTATTCCGGCCGAAATGCTCGAAAAAGTTTCCCAAAATTGGACTTTCCGAATGGACCACCTAAGACGCAGCCGCGGTCAACATTTAAATGAAATTATCTTCAAAAAGTAAATGTCATGGACCAATCTAACGTTTCAAATAAAGAACCGATGAGATTTTGCAAATTTTATGCGTTTTTTTTTTTTAAAGTTATCAAGCTCTTAAAAAATCACCCTGTATAAAAAATATGTAGTTTCTAGAGCAGAAAAAGTCATATCGGGAAATTTGAATGGGAGCTATATATAAGTCTGAACCGATCTATCCAATTTTCACCATAGGTGTTTCTAGTGAAATTATAAGATATTTTACCAAATCTGAAGACAATCTGACACAATATGTGGTTTATGGAGCGGAAAACGTCAAATCAGGAGCGAAATTTCTATAGGAGCTATATATAAATCTGAACCGATGTAACACATTTTCACCACAGGTGTTTCCAGTTGAAATATAAGGTGTTTTGCCAATTTTGAAAAAATCTGTTAAAATATGTGGTATCTAGAGTGAAAAGAGTCAAATCGGGAGTAAAATACGTTCGTCCTTGTCCCGAAAAACTTCGTTGTCATTTGGTTCTGGCTACAATTTCGACCTGTACTTTTATTACAAGAATAAATGGACTGACATTGCTAAATTGATTCAAAAAGTGATTCCAAGTCGATCGGTATAATTAACAATGGGTCTATCTCCCTTCCTTTTGGGTGTTACAAACAAATGCACAAATACATAATACTCTCGTGGAGTGTATAAAAATCCCCAATTGTGGAACACATTTTTTCCACTTTGGGAATTTGGGTATTTTTTGTAAACTGGTAATTTGTTCATGGGTTTTTACTTTTTAACTCTCAAAACCATGTAGTTCAATGTATTTAAGTAAAATAACAAGTCCCTTTCACTTTGCAAACATACCTCTTTAGTTGTTGCATCCAATTTGGCCAAAGTCCTCTGATTAATATCCTTTTGATCCTCCAAATTGTTCATCAGAGTACGCAGCTTCGTGTCCAGATTTTGTTTTTCCGAGAGCAACACCTTGGCCCGTATTCCCATTTTATTCAACGTATCCTCATGATTGTGTATCACATATTCCAGGGACTCGGAATAGAAACGTTGAACTTGCAAACGTTTCCCCAGATCGATCACTTCGCCGTTGATACGATCACGTTCACGCAAAATGATATTTTTATATTTCGATAAGTGGCCAAATCTAAATGCAAGTTAAACATTAAAAACATTTCAAAATTAAATTCACTTTAAATGGATTTTGTTTGAACTCATGTACTCAGCACTGTCGTCTTGTTCCTCGGTTTGTTTCTTTTGAAATGTTTCACATTTCATGAGGATTTCTTGAAATTTCTCCTGAATTTCTTGCTCGCGCGATAACGAGGCATCCGATTCTTTCCAAGCATCGCCTAATGGAAAAAATAAAGTTTATTTAAATGACATTTAATTTAAATTACCATTTGTATAGTCCTGGAGCCAGCAATGTATCTAGTTATACTATAAGTAACACGGACCAGTTCCTTACATTATAGGAGGAAAAAGGTTTTGTCAGGCTTCTATTTTTTCTTCTTATAATCCAACGTTGCTGGCTCCCGGGCTATTGACTTAGATTGATCTAAATTCAAGATCTACTTCCTTCTCTTCAAATATATTCAAATATAATTGTTCGTTCAGTCAGAACGTTTCAGAACAAACAAGTAAATACGGCGTTAAGCTCGGCCGGGCCGAACTTTATATACCCTCCACCATGGATTGCATTCCACAGAGGCTGTCGATTTTCGTAGAAGTGCAGTAGTATTACAGGAAAATATAATTTTAGTTTTATAAATAATATTTTTATTATTTCAAACCGGCAAGGCTACCGATACGTTTACACTATATATCGCAATAATACTTCAAATTAATTCATAAAATAATATTCTTATATTTTTATTTTCAAAAAAGCTTAAATATCATAAATATTGGTAGATAGTGGGTGCTACAGTTGGTTGTAGTTCCTTTCTATTTTAATTCCAAAAGTACAAATTTTGAAAATCCGTTATCAGACGTACATAGTGCATAATAACCTAACTTCATGATTCAACCAATTTTTGCCTTAAAAGTAAAATATACGAATTTGGAAAAATCTTTTTATTTTGCGTGTCTATGTATACACCGAATTCCATGATTCTAGCAACGGCCATTTGGTTGGTACCATTTTTATCCCCTTTTTACTTAGTTTACCCCCTTAAGGGTAAGAATTCTTAAAATCTCTTATTTTACGTGTCTACGCAATTAGAGGGATATATATACACCGAATTTCATCATTCTAGCTGTAGTCGTTTAGTAGGTACTACTTATATCCGTACCCATTGTATCCCTTGAAAGTACGAATTTGGAAAGAACCTTTTATTTGTCGTGTCTACGCAGTCAGACGAATGTATACTCCGAATTTCATAACTCTAGCTGCGGTCATTTGATTGGTACTATTTTTATCCCCTTTCCATTTTAAACCCAAAAAGTACGTATTTCAAAAAATCCCTTTATTTTACGTATCTACGCAATCAGTGAAATGTATAAACCGAATTTCATTATTCTAGGTGCAACCGTATGGTTGGTACCATTTTAATCCCTCTATTCCCATATTACCCCTTAAAAGTACAAATTTGGAAAAAATACTTTTATATTATGTAACGTCTCAATTAGAGGAATGTACACACCGAATTTCATCATTCTAGCTGTAGTCGTTTAGTTGGTACTATTTATATCCCTCTGTACCCATTATATCCCTTGAAAGTACGAATTGGAAAGAACCTTTTATTTTTCGTGTCTACACAGTCAGAGGAATGTATACTCCGAATTTCATAACACTAGCTGCTAGCGTGCTTTCAACAGATGGACAGACGGACGGACGGACTTGGCTAGATCGTCTTAGAATTTTATGACGATCAAGAATATATATACTTTATAGGGTCTCAGGTCGATATTTCAAGGTGTTAGAATCGTAATGACAATGTTAGTATGCCCCCATCCTGGAGGTGGAGGGTATAACAAAATTTGTCAACATGAATCAATGAGTTCCACCGTGGTGCAGCTGGTACTGTACTAGGGTTTGCATTTTCCCGTACTTTTTATTTCCCGGGAAACGGGAATTATTTTTTCAATTTCCCGGGATCCCGGGACAGCACGGGAAATCGTCAACATACTGTTTACCATGAGTTAAGCTTATTTTTTCCAATGAAGCATTCACATTTTATTAAACTAAACTAAATATATACTTCACAACGAACCTGTTACAGAATTCATGTAATATTAGATCAATTTAAACATCTTTTCAAGTTTCAAAATTAATTAAAGATCAGATATGCAATATTTGACATACCTAATTAAAAGCGAGGTAATCTAAATTTTTATACAATATTTTTAATTTTATTGTGGAAATGATGGAAAAAATATGCGAAGAAATATGTAAAATTATCTTCTGAATTCCCGCGGGATTCCCGTACGAATTTACCGGGATACGGAAAATGAAAAATGTGCGAATTCCCGGGATGCAAACCCTATACTGTACGCACTCACCGCTAGATTCAACTGTGGATAAGATCATCGGACTTTATTCAGATGGCATGCATTTTAGTCAACTACGAGTTCAATAATTTCATTTATTCATGGATATTTTTAAATTCAAAATCCCGTTCTATGTACATTTTGGCAACCTCATAAATCCCAATGTGATTTTACCGAATATTTGAATGGCCTACATATTCTCTGAATCCCTCAACGATGTTACTTACCTAAAGCTTCTTTCAAATACTGCATTGATTCCTCCGACGTAGCTGTCAGCTCCAAGGCCAAACGCAACTTATTTTCCGCTCGCACAACCTGAGGCCTCAACTGTTCGTTCTCCTTAACCTCGTCCACATAACGTCGATGTAAATTGAAAATAATGTCCGTGTACTTTTTGATCTTGGAGGCCTCAAAAGTACGTCCATTTTCCATCAACATTTGTATCGTCTGTCAAGTGCAGAAACTCAATAAGAGTCGCTCAAAAAGAACACATAATAAATGTACCTTATTGGCTCGATTGAAAAATTCCTCATTTAGATCTGTTATCAAATCCAAATCTCTTTCGAAGAACGAAGTATCCGAGTCTTGCAAAACAGGCTCTGGTTCTGGTTCAACTGCAGATTCTTTTTTCTTTTTACCCTTCTTGCCTTTATTACCACCTACCGTTTTACCTCCAACTTTTGCCGGAGTAATTTTAACTTTTGGTGGCATTTCTTTTTAAATGAAAATCGTTTGTTTTGTTATTGTGCGGAAAAAATAGAAAATAAGCAAAAATAAATTTGATGTAAAAAGTCTCCAATTATTATTTCTTTTCAAATACTACAAATACGAAATACTCAAAACACTTGTAGGATTGGAAATGAACTCGATATTCGATAGATAAGATTAGAATAGAATAGATTCGATAATTCCATTGTTGGACCGACGCACAGCGGGGCCTTTCGACTTTTTTCATAACTTATCATAACTTTTAAACTAGTGAACACATTTACAAAAGTAAAATTTTGTTGCATAGAGGACACTATACATAAAACAACACTAGGTATTCGATACTAGACTTTCTGAGAGCTTTAATAGCTATTTATATCATTTACATAATGTCTATATATTACATTTACAAACTTTTTCGATACCAAACTAATCATTTTTCACAACATATATTTAGGAATATAATTATAGTTAACTAACTGATCCCCGCCCGATTCTCCAGTCAAGAAAGACATACCGAAAAAACAAAATTCGGGTTTATATTGTTTCTTCGTGCTCACTAATATATATGTACTAATTTTTATAATGTTATTGTCAAAAACGCCTCTCCCGCCCCAGTGCTAATATTTTTAAATATATAGCCTATAGATCATTTCTGTGCGAAGTTTCAAAAAGAGACAAAAGTTTTTATAACATTAATAGGGATATATATTTACTTTATGTGGGAGGTGCACGCCCACTTTTTCCACAAATTTGTACATTAATACTCAATGAACTCACACAAAATTTCAAGATTCTTGTTGCCATATATTAAGTTCTAATTTTTAGAGAAGGTCCACGCCCATACTTCAAATCCCGTCCCTTTTTATCTTGCCTACGTAAGTGAATTTCAGGAAACTTGGTGTAAGTGAAAATACTCTGTAATTGGTTTTATTTTTATGGACTGCGCCACGCCCCCTTCAATAAAAGATAGTAAAGTAATGTTATACCTCGTTTGTTCGTCATTCTGTCATTTCTTGCGCCATTCGACGAAATTAGTTCTATATCTTCTCTTCTTTGGACCCCACACAAACTGACAGCTATAATTTGTGATTAAGGCTAGTACTGCAATGAAACGGAATTTCGCTACCCCCATAAGAAATGGAACTTTTTTTAGTGAAATTCCCTTTCGTGTTTCCTATGCATTTCCTTTTGGGATAGCGAAATTCCGTTTCATTGCAATATTAGCCTTTAGCTCAAAGACAATAAAGAAGGGAAGATGTGTCATGACGAAAATTCAAGAACAGCCGAATTACTGCATTCGTGATCGAATAAAATTGCTCGTCGTTTCTGTTTTTGAGATATCTTTCACTAACGAGTATGCTACCGAGTGCTTTCTATCGAAATTTTACTCGTGAAGTAAACCGCGAACGAAAAACATTTTCTGCATACTTTTTCTATGTTAAACCATAAAAATAAAAGTTTCTGAATTGTTTAAGTTTAACTTTATTTCTTAAATTCCTTTAACATTAATGATCGGACAATCCAATCAAAAGTTATGCTCAAAAATGTTCTAACTAAACTAACGAAATAAAAAAATGTATAATCGGAGCCATCGACATAACCACTTTCTCTTAGGTTTGTATACTACGGTCCTTGTAGCACATCAATGTGAAGTTTCGTAAAATAGCTATAAGTTGTAGGTAATTCAGAAATTATTCAAATTCCTATTATTATATGTATGAAAAAATTATAGACTACGACGTAGGGTAAAAATGTTCATATTTGTACTGAAGTATCATAATTAATGGCGTGTTGAACATTTCAAATATTTGTAAAAGATTGTCGTACTTTGTGTTTTCCACATAAAAAATAAATATCAAATCCACTGTTGCGCATATTGAAACTATGGAAACCCTCGTACACCAATGTCCTTCAGTCATAAATAGTGGTCCACAACTACTGTTTCGATCTTTTATCATCATGCGAGACACTCGCATGACCGTGAACATTATCAGCTTATCGTAGTATTTATATTTGTTGTTATTTACAAAACTGTTCTCTTAATTTTTCGTTTTCTATTCTTATTTTTTATAAGGAAATTATTTTCTCAATGACTCCGAGTGTAGTAGTAGCCGCTTTCGTGTCTGACCAAAACAAACTACTTAACAAGTTTCGGACTCGAGGCGCATTGGTTTCAGCTAAACTTATTTATGTTAATAACTCGCAGTGACGCAAATACTTTGCTTTGGCTAGAATACGCAAATGATAAAAACACAATTTTGGTATTTTTTTAATTATTTTTTTAATAAGTTTTACAACAAATTGAAATTTGTTATTGTCTAATTGTCTTATGTAAAAAAAGTAAAATATACACATTGATTTATGATTATTTTCTCATTTCAATCTAATATACACTAAACATTTTACTACACATTATCATATTGTGTAAGTCCTATAAGTAAAAAATAAACGGAAACAAAAACAAAATAATAAGGTGAAAAAAACAAACATAGAATATAGCATAGTAAATAAAATTCACGCTAAAACGCACACAAAATAAGAGTATACAAGATCTATGGATATCATGAAATAAACGAAATATGCATAATTAAATAAACAATAATAAAATAATAATAATAATAATATTGAAGTGTTACAATAAAACGCATAATAATAAAGCTAAACAAAATTGTTTTAAACCCAAACCCAAATTGTATTTGTTTGAAGTGTATCGTCGCAAAGGAACGCTGCTGATCTAAAGGTATACTTGTCCAAATGACAACTCTTAGCTCAGAGTTAGTAACCTTTTGTAGAAAAATCAAATACTCCATTAACATTAGCTTACACTTAAGACTAAAAAACTTCAAGTTATTCTACAGATAGGGGAGGGGGATAAAATATATATAGCAAAATCTGCGAAATCAAAATAAAATCTGTTCCTCATGTTTTCCTTACTTGAGAAATAACCGGAAGTTTTTAATTTAATGTTTAATTCTTGAAGGCCATTATAGGTTTAATACTTTGTGGAAATTAATTTTAAGTTGTAATTGGCAGTTGTTTTACAGATGTCTTTTGGTGGCTGGGCAACTTTGAACTCTATGCACAAAGGACAAACTCTTTTACCACAAAGAATACTTTGTTCTGAAGGTTTCTCAAAAATTCAAGAAGATATTACTGTATTTGGACATCCATGTGTTAAGCATTCCTTATTGTTCCCCTATATGTACACTTCATATAACTTTACTAAAAACAATAGTTAATGCATAAATACACAAAAAATCGAAATTTCTCTACTAATCAATAGCTCTAGTAGTTGTAACAGGACGACGCAAACGGGAAGTTTCGTTGTTGGTTGTTGCTTGACTAACTAACTGAGGGTGGGGTGGTGCGTGGTGGTTGTGTGGCGAATGGTTTTGTGGGTTTACCATTGTGTTGTTCGAATTGGGGGCGTTCAACTCGTGAACGTAGCATGAACGGCAAACTCGGACAGCTCGCATGAGACCATATTTGGGCAGCGGGGCCGAAGTGTTCGAACAAACACCACAAAATACCCCACCACAATTGCGGCAGTGATGACGACGTCTAAATGCAGTAAATGGAGTGTTACAAGACATACAACGTGGCGCCTTCTGATCGGGTATCCAGGCAGGTGGTGATAAATGTACGGGTCGTGGTGACGGTGGGGACACACGCCGACTCTCGCTATTCATAGAACGTTCACAGACGGGTGAGTTATTTTCCGACGACGATAACGACGATGGTGTTGAATTATGACGGTTTCGGTTTATCTGATTATGAGACAGATGATTTGTGTGTTGTTGTTGTTGCTGCTGCTGCGACTGTTGTTGCGGTTGTGTGACTATCGACTGTTGTTGCTGCTGGTGCGGTGGTATCTCTTGATTATCTAAACTACGACTACGTTCAATCTGTTGGCGGTGCAAGGCTGCTGTTGCGGCTGTGGCCGACGCTGCCGGTGAAGCAGTACTACTACTGCCCGTCGAATGTCTGTACACTCTGTTGTTGTCATTGGAACTGCCACCGCTACTACTGTTGCTGCTGGTATTGCTGTTTTGGCTTTGATTATCCCCCTCGGGATTAACCTCCTCAGCTGAATAAATACTTTGACTTGAACCGGCACTCTCTTGTATCACATCATTCTCCGAAGCCCGGAATTCGAACAGTTCATTCTCCTTTGGCTTCTCCGGTATATCGAGCTCCTCCTGGCTCGGCGACATATTAATTAGGAAAACACTACGCAATATTTGGCGTAAATCAAATGCAAAATTGGTCTGTAACTGATCGGCCACACCGGCAATGCACACAAACAAACGATGTAATAAATTTTCCGTACTCCTGGAAAACAAACAGAGATAAAAAACACATGTTAAGAATACGTTATAAGAAACAACGTTTAGGGGGTAGGGTTCCTATGTGTATTTGTATGTTTGATATCAAATGAAATGCACTGTACGTACTGTCGTTGTTTTGCTGTGTTCAGTCAGACACAATTAAACAATTATCGTATTTATCATGATGAATCACTCGATAATTGGGTGGAAAGATAACGTTCATTTGTTGTTAAACTTCTGCTGTGTACAAGTGCATGAATGACTAGACAAGAGAAAGGTGGAAACGGTGGAAAAGAAGGGCTAAACAGAAACTAAATAGTCTAATTATTTATTAACTAATTTCCAAATCCCTATTTTGTATTTAAACTGGAATTCTGCGATTATAGTAATCATTAAGTTGGAACGAATGAGGTAACTGACACAAGCTTAGAATAATAGTCACTGATTAGTTATGAAACTTCTCCTAGAGAGATAAATAATGATAATCTGGGATAACCCAAAAAGTAATATAGAATTTAGTAGAAACCTTAAATGGGTTATAGAAGCAAAAGAAGGATAATCTGTGATCACCCGAAAAATCTAAATGGCTCATAAATGTAGATCCTAGAACCAAAAGAAGGATAATCTGTGATAAACATAGCTTCTGATGAGTGCTACTGGCATGAACAGAACCATAAATTCAAGTTGCATGTCTTATTTTTGTGTGTATCTGGAACGACTAACTGCTTTGCAATCATACGAACGCATGTCATTTGTGAATAACAACTACAAACTTACTTATACTTCATACGTCCTCCAGATCGCACAATAGTTTTATTATCATCCAACAACGATGATGAGGATGAAGGCGTCTCAATGTCCAAACCCAAAGAAGTTGCAGCTTTACTATTCGATATAGTAATGTCTTCTTTTGTCACATTGCCAGACGAACATTCGTCACATTGCAGCGATGCTTGTTGCTCTTGCTTATCGCCACCATGACGATGCGGACGACGCTGATGATGATGGGGGTGCAGCCGATGTTGTCTACCACCTGCTGTAGCACAGTGCGAAGACGAATGATGATGATGACTTTGGCTTGAGTGATGCTTACGATTATTTGATGATGATAGCAGCGGTACCGATGACGTCGTTGTCGTTGTGCTGTGTTGGTGATGATGGTGGTGGTGATGATGATGATGCCTATGATGATGATGACGATGAGGTCGTTGATGATCTTTACTGCATGTCTGTGGCAAGTCACTGTAACGTCTACGACGCGACTGTGTTGTCGACGAATTGGATGGGTTGTTTATGGAACTTTGTTGAGATAACGAGATTTCGGAGTCTTGTAAACTTATACTAGCAGTGGTGGCAAGCGAATTATTGTTGTCCAGGTTCTCTTGGTCAATTTTATCGAACTGCTCCTGATGCTCAAGCTTTTGTGTAGATGTCAATGCCTTAGCACTCGTTGTGGGCATTTCAATATCCACGTTATCGTTATTACAGTCGTCTTGTGTGGGCATATCAGAATCACTGACGATAAAATTGTCCGTTAAAGGCACCTCTTGAGGTTGTAACAGATTGCCCAGTGTTGTATTTGATATTAAATAGCCAGTGGCACAATCGGCAGAAGCCATTTCTAAATTTATCATCTGTTCCACAACATTATCCAAACCATATAAGTCGCAATGCTCATCTGCTCCAATATGTTTATCACCATCATCGGCATCGTCGTCGTCATCATCCTCCTCCTCATCATCACCACCACAGTCTTCATCGTTTATATCGGAATCGTCATCATCAGCGTAATGATCTTCTTCGTCGTGATGATGCACCCCATTATTATGATCATCATCATCCTCGTCGTCCTCATCATCGTCTAATTCAACACCTGCTCCATTTGCTATTTCTTCTTCATCATCTATCCAGCTATCCGGCGAAGTGGTACCGTTAGTCTCCTCGGCCGTGGTGGATGAGGCCATAGAATGTGTAGATCTGGGCGATGAAGGCGTCGATGAAACGGGCGTTGTATACGTCGAACATTCATCGGATGAACTACTAGTGGACGGCGCTGGTGAAGGACTGTCAGCCCTTCTCGTGGATTTTGTCTTATATGTTTTACATGACTTTTGTTGTTGCAGTTTGGAGGTAGAATTGGTTCTTAAAGGTGCTTCGTTCTTGCCAGCTGTTTCGCTGTTCGATACTTCAGAATATTTGCTACTAATGTTGGTATTATTATTGTCTGCTGCTGAGGAGTCTTTCGGTTTTAAAGTGTCCTAAAAAGTAGAATATTCATAATTAGTATATAGTTGGGAACTGTTCGTCTTGTGTCATAGGATAAATTGATCAGACAATTACATTTCAAAAGCTTAGATATTGTAGAATCAAGTTACCTTTAAACTTATTTCCTCATTGGTGCAGAGTAAACGTTCCAAATAGTATAGCTCCGTTTCATTGAGATTCCTCAAATACTCTCGAACTTTGATCAAAATACTACGAAATGGCCTAAACATTTCGGATAACTGTTCTGCTGGCATATCCATATCCAACGGGCCACCCGGATAGATTACCAAACCCGAAACGATGGCAAGTCGTGGTATGGAAAACATTAGCGCCGGATCGAATGCATCAACTTTTTCCTGTTCCAAGAGGTCAAGTTTCAAAGCTCTTTGCAACGTTTCCGAACACAGAACACATATCAGCTCTTGCATTTCATACTCTTCCTTCGATTTCACCTGGACCATGGCGCTGACATAGCGCCATTCGAATTCGGCAAATAAACGATCGAAACGTTTTAAACTTTCGTACAGTTGTTCGGTGGCAGCATCGTTTTTATCTAGATTCAAACGTTCACTATTAGGAACATTATTGCGCAAGCATTGGTCGCGCAACAAGTAGCGTACGTTATTCAGACTGCGGGTAACAGCTTCCGCCAATGGACGCATTTCTTTGCTCTCTTGTTCGCGGTTCATAATGGATGAACCGGCGGCGAGACATTCGGCGCCAAACCATAATTGGCCCGCCAAATTTTCCTGTAATACTTCTTCGGGGAATTTTGCACGAAAGGCACGCTGGTCACGCTCCTCGCCCAGCAGTTCCTCAATGATCAAATTTGTGATAGCCAAAACTTTGTCCTGAAATACAGATAAAGCTATAATTCGAAATTTGTAATTGGTATTTTTGTAAATGGCATTCTTACTTGTCCTTGGCGTAGCCTGGAAACCAAACGAGAACATCGATCCGGTTCAGCTCGTCCATCGAAACTATCCAGTTCACTAGCAACCGCAGCTAGAGCACGATCAGCATGGAAAAACCGGGCCAATAATGATTTATCATCCGCCTATAAGATAAAAACCACACGTACGTACGTAATGAATACAATTATATTTTTTTATAAATAAAAATGTATTAAGTACACTCTGCCATGCAAAGCAAATACGCAAGTCGTGTAATTAACATTTTTAAAAATAAGATGAATATCAATTTGGACGACAGCATATGGCATATGGTTATTAATAACCTGTGCAAGTCCAAAGCTAATATTTAAGACGACCGTGTTAAATGTGTATCAATATTTGCACACTCCCAAGCACAGACACACATACAAACAATCTCGCAATAAATACGGCGTTTACATTTCCTTACTGCAATAAATCCTCGCGGCAGCAATCGTTGTATATGATATCGATATATCGAAGGAAGGATTGTCATGAATTTGACGTTCTTATATAGAATTGAAAGAAATTGTCACTCCTATATCCAGCTGATCTGGATGGAAAGCAAACTTGTTGTTTGGTGACTTCGTTCCCCTACAATATGGGGCGCCTTTTCTAAACATTAAGCTTTGGGGCTACACATGGGTATTCACACAATATCAGCAAGTTCCAATAAGTGTTTCTAATCCACTGTCATTAGTAAACGTTTCTATGGAAAGTGATGATAGTGATTAATAATTTTATTTCTTTGCATGCAAATTGTTTAGGACATTTTTAGAAAAAAATCGATCAATAATTTTAAATATTTTCAGGTTTTTTCAATCATTAACTATTGCATTTTGAATGCGTGCTCTGTTTTAAGAATGAGCCTTCATTTGGTGGAAACTTTGGCATGTGTCCAATGTGTGTCAACCAACATAGCGTTCATATCATATAGAATTTGAATTCCGAATTTATCCTCACACATTTCAGAAACTTACAAAATTTCAATAATGGCCATATGGAAAAAGTTGCGTTGATGATCACATATATATTTCAGATATTAAATAATTTTACAATAACGGTTACAATCCACATTAAACTCCATTTTACGTATTTTCGTAACCAAGTTTTTTTGTCATGTTCTAATTAGATAGTTTGAATCACCCATATATAGACAATACATCCAGACCATTACTTAGAAACTTCATGGTATAGCTGAAATTGAATGTTTACAAGTGGGAGGGGTAACCTTTAACGACTAAATCGATGAATTGATACTAATAAAAAAAATAAACTTTGTATAAAAAATGTATTAGAGGAAAACGAGGTTACATTAATGGCTGTTTAATACTGCGTTTCCACAAATACGCCGCCATATTTAGAATACAACGAAGAGATTGAAAAGCCACACAACACACTGACACACGCACACATCATTATTTTTGTATGACGAACGGAGAGAAGGTTTTTTCGGCTTGGTGTGTAATCAAATATATCCTATTTACTCGACCCCACACAGAGATTGTCTGCAGGTCATTATAGGGGGTGTATGTGCGTGTGTTAATCGTGCATACTCCGCCTACACCACACCATCTGTGCAAGCAAAATTTCCTGGTTTAAGGTCGTCGAAATGTGAATGACAAATGCTGACGTCATAAACAGAGGATGATAAATAGACGTGGAAAAGTTTAAACAAAACCCAACCACCCCATACAATACCCTTCATTACCAAGGGTAGTACATACACACATACATACGACAAACATATTTTGTTGTCTTTTTAATCTTGTGCTAGGTCATCATCGGTCTCAATACAAATTGGCGGGATTCTTTAAAATCTGGTGTCTGGTGAATATGTAGATCCTTTTGAAGATGTTGTATGCGTGTGAGTGTGTATGCGCCTTTAAGATTATCATGTTGCCCCAATGAAAAATAGGTCATAAAACAAAAATATATACTTGATGTGTTGAGTGAGTGTTTTCAATTATGGAACAGCAACGACAATTCACTTGGTATGTTATTCCTGTTATTAATATTCTTATCATATCTCCCTGATGTACATATGTACATACATATATAAATGTGTATGTGTGTGTATGTATGTACGTACTTATAATAATAGCAATGATCATAAGAAATGAATGACTTGTTGTGCCAATTTTATTTCATTTGTTAGAAAATATCTTACAAATGTGTTGGAAGAATCCTTATTCAGAGTCCAGATTCAGAATTGGCTGTTTAACCTTTAGAAAGCACGTCACAATTGACTGTAAACTCTTTGGTTTAAATATATTAAATCAGCATAGACAATGTTTTATAAATTCATTGCATATTCCATCAAACGAAATTAGCCCTGTTTCAAAACAATAACAAAATGGGCGATATCTATTAGTGGACTGGTTTCTTTGTTTAAATAAACTTAAATGTTATTAAACATGATCTGGCAGAATGTAAGAAGAAAAGTAACTCAAAAACACCTGTATTTGAAAAACCGCCAATTGAATTTTTTATCAGATACCACAATGTTCAACAGTTCTAGTCAGTGGAAAAACGAGGCCAATCGAATGATATCGATGCACTGATTCGGGCTCTAACTTAACATAACACTTCCATAACGATTTATGAACGGTTGTAAAACAAATATTCAATTAACTATATCTTGAACCTTTTACTTATTTTTCAATAATTTGAGTATGACCCTATGAAAAAAGGAACCGTGGAGTGTATAGCCCAGTATCACAGGTAAAGTACAGTGTCATTGATGTTATCACTATTAGCTTATACACTATTTACAATACCCCTTTAAAATGTACAAGTCCGTTTGGAGTAGAGGAAATGTTTATTGTTTTACTATCATTATTATCCACTAGCATACTAGAACTGTTAGCAGCGTATATGCGCTTGGTAAATAAGGTCACTTTCAATTCTGTTGTAGTATCATCAGTGGAATAATCGCTTATGTAGGATTTTTTCGACTTTCTGATATTTCAATCTTCTGTGTGCATCTAAAATTATTTGAAAATAATCACTATTCATATCATGGTTATGTTTACTGTTACCCTAGGCTTAACTGGTACAGTCGAAATCACTTACGACGGGGTTCCAAGTCCCGAAAATGTCATATTCAAATGGATAGCATCGCTTTTAACGGCTGAGTCTGACAAGCCCTTTGAATGTCGTTAAAAGCGATTTCGACTGTATTTTCCACTGGAATACATTGAAATATAAAAAACGCGATTTCGAAAATATTTTCAGGTACACCCATTTAACGATATAAAAGTAAAATTGTCTTCTTTTGAGATAATCGGCTATTCCTACATATGGCATCGGTTAAGGGGTAACGATGTTATCATTTGGGAACTGACAAAACGCTTTATTCTTGAATATCATATACCAACCAATGTATGTACTGCCTTATAAAGAGATTTTCCAACGCTTTGTCGTTTATATTTTATTTTATTTGGTTATACATATATTTATACTCATGATAATCGACTTGAAATATATACAAAAGAACAAACGTTCTTCGATAGGTGAATGTAAGTGTGCAAAATCGAGCAAACAGATAATGCCAAATTCTACAGATTCTACGCAGGGGCTAATAATGTCAACATATTCTTTTTTATTCATTTTTATAACCAACAAAGAATACAAAAATAAATAAAATAAACTGGAGATAATTAACATACAACATTATTATAAAAATTGGTAGTGATTCATTCATGTACGCCATTGCAAATCAAACTCTAATATCACGATACATTCTTAAAGGGATTAAAGACTCGCAACAACATGTGTAGTATTTGCAACAGCAATAAAAGAAATATTAAAGTTTATAGACTTTATCAACGCCTATATTAGATACAGGTAAGTGACTCAGTTATTATAAGAAATTAATAAAGTCAACACAACTGATGTTTTATTCAAAGTCAAGAAATTGCAATGAAGTTCTTTAAAAACAAACAAAAATTTTTGATAAGCTCCTCATTGTGCTGGAAAATATATTAAAATGTGGTACTGAATTTCTTTTTAATTTAACAGGCTTTAGCCACTCTGTGAGATTAAGATTAACTGGTTTGTGCTTGGTTTTTCACAACTCCGGTCCTTAAAAATCAATTCTCTAGAGTAGAGAATTTCCATTGTTGAGCTGTTTTAACCTTTGTGAACGAAAATGTTAGTAAGTAAATTAGAAAAAGAACATAAAGATTTTCAAGTTTAAGGAGAATCGATTTTGAATTGAATTGGGATATTGTCCTGGGTCAAGACAAATTCTTTATATATGTACTGTCATTTAATGCAAATATTGATTACAACGTGGAATCTTTCTTGTCGACTGCTTGTCCGTTGAGGCACAAAGCAAAATAAACAAACAAATAAGGAAAAAAAAAAACGAAAGTCGTTCATGGCCGACCATATGTTGGACTACGCCACTATTTTCTATCTCATTACATGGTTTTGAATGTCAAACTTGCTTGATTCAAAAGGTCTTAATAGATATCTTTAAAACATTCACATCAAACTACATATATGCTCCAGTTTAGATTGGTTCTACCTTTGGTCAAACTCCTGCCGCAAACGATTTTAGGAATAAGCCTAGAGCTATTTACGATTTTGTGTTTCGAAAGCATAGATCCAGAATATTGTGAGCCGAGCGCTGATAGTTTTGCGACAACATATTCTGAGCGACCTTATACATCTAATGAATCTAATCCTTATGATATTCCTGCATTGAATCAATAAGAATTGCTTGTTATTGACTTACTCTTAGCCTTGTCAAGTTTGATCACAAATCGACAAATAAGTCCGGTAGCCTAATTAACGTTTCAAACTATAGATGGATAACTGATTTGAGTGCTATTCCGCAGCTTTTTGAGAAAATGGTTACTGAAGAATCCCTATTTCATAGGGCTTCTCTATTTGGATTCCAACCAACATGGATTTCGTATCTGGATAATCGTTCACAGATTGTCAATCACAGAAATGCTTATTATAAAGCAATTCTGATTTTATTGAGATATCCACAAAGCATTCATCTTGGGCCGCAGATATTTCTATTATTTATAAATGACCTTCTGGGGTATATCATTAACTCTTTGCTTTTGATGTATGCGGACGATGTTACTTCTGGATATTATTGTGACATACGTGTTTCTTTAGATCAAATTCAAGATTTTTCAGATATAATATTAGTCGAACGAGGTCCTCTTAGTCGTTTCACTGCATAGTTCCAATTTGTAAACTGAGGGAATTTTTTTATATAATATATGCAACATATGTAATATATATAATATATATAACATATATAATATATATATCCTTGTGAAAGTCTCCTAAAAATTAATAGTTAAGCTTTTTGCTCCTGCTGCAAAATTGATAATGATGATGACTCTTTGCATTTCATGTGATGTTGAAAATGGACAACACAGCAATACTGAGTTAACTTTAAAACGCCACAAAAACACAGCGCCTCTGAAAATAACCAAATTGCATTCATTCACTGAACCCCCGCAAAAGCCGATTTCATTATGAGTCACTGCATCGAACCTCCATCCCCTCGCTTGCACTATCTTTCATCCCTCATTTACATTTAGGAGCATGATTAAAATTATTTTTTTAATGCAACTGAAAAAATCACATGGTATTTCCAACATCAAGACTAACAAACCTAATAATATAATTGAACTGCAGTTGAACTTTAGTTTAAATAAATTTGAGGATGGATGGATGGGTGGCCGCATTGAATTGTGGCAAAACCCAGATGATGACGTTTCCTACAACCAGGCCATCGAAGCGAAAACAGACGGACACTTTCAGCATACACACTCCACACTCTTATTTAAATTGAATTAAAATAACGTAGGTACCTAACGTAAACTAACTAATGAAGAAAACCTGTTGTTTTGGGTTAAACGATCAAGTGGCAATAAGGAAATTGAATGCGAAATACAGCAACAACAAACAACTGAGACAGACGACCTAACACACTCCACACTCGTTTACAACATCAATATGGATGGCAAGGTAAAAACAAAAACAAAAACTGCCCTTTTTACTGCGTGTTAACAAGTATTGCAAGAGACGGGAGAGTGAGAGGATCCAAGAAACGCAAAGCGCAAAACGCAATTTAAACTGGAGATCGTCGTTTGACACTGTTTGACAGCAGCAACACAAAAACAACAATATCTTATGGAAAAACAACAGCAATATGGTTTGATTACTATTTGTTACCTAGTTGTTGTTGTTGTCGTTGGAGTTTGTTGTTTGTTACTCATTGAGACATTTTGTAATTTTGGAGTGTTGGAGCTCTGTTGTCGTTGTTGTTGTTACTGTTTTACGTTGTTCATTGTAGTGACGTTTCTTTGTGTTCGTCAGAGTATGGAACACAAAAAACGGGAAATTATTCACACAAAAATGCAAACAAAGACAACTGAGTACGGAGAAAAAAATAAAAACAACCAATAAACGTAATGAACAAATCACGAAGAAATCAAAAGAAAAATATAGAAAAATAATACAAAACACGTATAAAAACATGATGATTACTGTTTTGTCGTTGCTGCTATTGTTGTTGTTGTTTTTGTTGTGTCGTCGTTCGTAAATCACACATAGATACACCAAGCACGCACGCACACACACACAACACTTCACTACACACCGCAAACACAAACAAAGGCAAAACAAAATGAAAATAAAGTAAAGTAAAAACAACAACAACACACACATAGTAAGCGCTGTGTTAATGTTTAAGTCTTGAGTTTGACTTGACTTACCTTGGGCTTATTTAACCATTTAAGTAATGTTTCCATTATTGAAAGTTGTTGGAATTGCAAACACTAAGCCAAGCAACAACTACAAGAGCTGTAGTTGATTACAGACGAGAGAGAATAGCAATAGCTTTGTTTTTATGCTTTCCGTGTGCTAAAACAACGTGAACACCCAATTCGATTCCTCCTCATCAATCACATCACATATTCGAAAGACACACACAAGAAGAATGAACACGAAAAATGTGAAATATGTTGCGTTTTATGTTTGTTAATCTTAAAGAACTACTGCTTTGTTTTGATCACTTTCGTCAAATTTATTTTCGTTATATTTATTTTGTTTTATTATTTGTATTCATTTCTTTGCCATTAAAAAACCACCAGTTAATTGTTTTTTCTTGATAAACGTCGCGTATGCACAATCAGAAGAAACACAACTTTGTGATTCCAAAATTTGTTCGAAAATGAATCAACACCAGACACGGAGCGTATTTTTCAACTGAAAACACACTCGAAACGCTTCCACTACACTTGCACGCTGCTTTGACTTTGGTTGGTGTGTTCCCTGCCGTCGTCGTCGTCGCGCAAAATTGGTTTCCTCTTACATATCCCCCCCGTAGTAAATGTTTTTCTTTACTTTGGTATTTCGTATTTCGTTGTGGTCGACGATACCAGGTGACACTCTCACTTCAATTACGCTTCGCTTCTTCGTGTTCCCGTTTTTTTTCACAAAGGTTTCATTTTATGCTACAATCGATACATTCTCATTATATTTTGATATTTGCTCAATACAAAACAGATTTCAGATTTTGGTAGCTTTACAATCGCAGTTAAATAGGCTAGGCGGAGTCGCAAACAAATGGAACACAAAATCGTATAAAAATTCGAGGCTATTGGGAGCGTTTAGTGTGTGTGGTAATGTATTATGAACGGCCAGATTGTATAAATTAACTTAACGTACGCATCATACAGAGATGCCAGATGGTTGGACGAGAGTTGTATTTCGTTCAACAGTGTTACCAATGCAATCACGTTAAGCTCTGCATGCCAAATCGAGCTGAAATGACACAACGTCGATTTACAAATGTTAGATCCCATACAAATTTGACATTTGAAAATCGGCTTTATGTCATTTCAGCTAGATTTCGCATGCAGTGTGACAAGGCTATAAGTAAACATATCATGTTATCGAAAAGAAAGAAGTCTCAATAAATAATACTTACTTCAAGAGCGTTACTAATGCAAAAAACAATCACGTTAAGCTCTGGTTTTATTTTCAAATCATAAAATGCTATTAAATGGTATGTGTGTTCGAATGGGCTTAATATTTAATCTGGATCTACTCTTTTAACTAATTTATCAATTAATTTTTATATTTGTTACCTATGTGAAGCCATGCCAGTACAAATTCAATAAAGATAATACTGGCAACCTGTCAAAAAGTTCGGTTTTTATTAAGGCCTATTTAGACAGACTCAACACGAAAAAACGCTATCGCTACGATAGTCATACCATCAAAAACGCTGCTGTATTCATACAAAGATTACTTTGTCTCTTCTCAATTTGTTTTTAAATTCGTGTTTGATTTATTCCATGCTAGTATCATTGAACATGAGTATATTTATCTGAGAACATTTAGAAATTTTGTGGGAAATTCGTAAAATATTTCGTAATTTTTTGGGTATATTCAAGGAGCTTCGAAATATTTTTAATAGCGCTGTTCACACATAGGGATTTATTGTACAACTTGGAATCCGATTCCAGTTCTGTAAAGGCTTATCAGTAAAAATATTAGGCCAGTTCGATTGGGCTTACTAGCTTATTTTTTTATGGAACTTACTCGCTTAACAAGAATGTTGCTTGCTACTCTCTTAGTGGTGCTGCAAGATTTTTATTGTTGATCCATTTAAGAAAAACAGTATACAGGAATGCTTCCACCTTATCAAGTCTCGTGATATCCTCACAAAAGGACCAATGTCATTTAATAGACTTCATGTGGACGACAAACACATATATCTTATATATCACATATATGGCACAAAAAATTTTGTGCCATCTACACTTCATTTTTTCTAATGTCATGTTCAGCCTTTATGCTTTTAGGTCTTTGTAAATCACCTATAGTTACGCCATCTACACCTTGTGTACAATAAATTTTCTGGTGTTGTATATTCTCCCTTTCACCAGCAAGAAAGATACCAGATTCACACATCGCAAACACCAACCCTTGGTTAAAGGTGGATACGTCCAAATTTCACCTTTTTGTTATATATATTCACCTCACCACTGTCTTCGTTCCCTGATCGTTACGAATTCACCACTATCGCCTCATCCTCCATTCTACGCGTGCTGTATCTTTCATTCTATACTCCTTCTTCAATCAACTCTGCAGACATTGTTCTACTCCCTTTTTATACCATATCATTTGGGACAGAAAAAAATGTAACGTATTGAAGGAGTGACTTAAGACCGTAAATACGTTTGGGACAAATCAGTTTCAGGACTTTTTAAGCTGTTTGAGCAATGTCCGTCTGGCTAGCTTGTGTACGCGATAATTTTCTAAAGGAGTTAAGGAATCAATTCAAACTTTGCAGATCGTAATATTTTTCCCTAACATAGTTTAAGTTCGAAGATGGGCAAAATGGTACCTTCTGGTACCTCCCACACAAATGACCCATATTCATATGTTAAATTAAAACCACTGTAACTTCTACACGGATATCCGGATTCCGCTGTGTTTTGGAATTTGATAATGTTTTTGTAATCACTTAAAGTGTACAAAATATGGCGGGTTTTGACACGCCCCTTCCAGTACATCCCACACAAATCACCCAAAACTGCATAAAATTAATGTTGTTATAACTTCTATACGGAGTACTGTGAAATTTGATGTTCGACAATGCTTTTACAGAAGTTACACTCACATGGAATATGGGCGATATTGTCACACCCTTTCTGGTACCTCCCACACAAAGTGGCATAAACTTTGGTTGCAATAAAACTGATTTAACATCCATACGGGTAGTCAATATCATTTGCAATTCCATATTTGAAAATGTTTTTATAATCACTTTAAATTAAAAAATATTTACGCTTTAGCCACGCCCATTCTTGTACCTTCCTCGCAATTGTCTCTATCCTAGGCAAAATTAAATAATCCGGTGTTAAGCAAAATTTAATTCCTACCATACACATGATCTCTGAGAGATAGAGGTGGGTTCGCGGGTCATACAAATGGAAAAACAATTTCCAGTCACCCCACGAAAATAAAGTTTGGATTGTTTAATGATGATTTACAAAATATTTTGTCATTGGGTCAAGCCATCTGTGAGCTAAACGCTCCTGAAAACACATCCAAAAATCATGTTTTTCCGTGTAATTTTTTTACGTTGCATTTTGTCCTTAATTTTTTCTGAATTAATAGACCATCAAAGCACTTTAAATATAAATTTTGATTCCTGTCATAGAGTAACTTATTGGTCGAATTATTTAGCATGTGACAAGGCTATAAGTAAACTTTTTGGCTCACTATATACATGCTAGGGCGTCCCGTTGGAAATTAATTAAAAAAATATTTTCAACATTTTTGGGTCAAATATGGAATAACAAATTGATTTTGCGTAGTGCGTGTAGTGCACATGAAGTCGTCAGGTGGAAATAAACTTTTGTAATATCTCCATCTGAGCATCTATAAAGAATAAAAATGATTCTTCAGAGTGGTTGACACATGAACCTACGACAAAACTTGGACTGAATGTGAACAAAGAAGACAAAAAGGCTAATCACGTGATTTGAAATGGAGAAGTTATGATCGAAATCAATTTTTACTCATTGGAGCTTTTACAATCAATCAAACTATCTCTACTTCGAATGTTGCTAGTAGTCACCAGGCCTGTCTTCAATACATTTTATATTAACATAGATTGGAGTATGTGTAAGCTTTTCGACTAAATTCATATTTTTGACATGGTAAATAGATGGGAGAATGAGACAGTGTTTGATTAAATTCAAAATAGAAAAGTAGAGGGATCAACTACGAATTACCTTTTTAGAATACTGGTAAAATTGATATATTTAAAAATATATTTATATATTTGATATATTTTAAATAATTCATTTCGATAATAATAATTATTGGTGCCTTCATACTTTTCACATAGCACGAAATAATGTTCTTTGTTTAATTTATCAATTTGAGAAAAACATGGTTTCTTTTATTTGCTGTTCTTTTTCTTACAAAAAATCTCTTTATACAAACTACTAAAGACTAAAAAGTTATTATTTTAAAGGACATTGGTTTGCAAAAAATATATTTATATATAAATATAACATTCGATTCTTTTGTTTGTATTATGTCTAAAGTCTAAACTGAACGAAACTACCACACATTTTAGAAAGAGAAGAGGGTGAGCATAGAAAGAAGGGAAAACTTAAAATATACGTATGTTTGCTGTTATGATGCATCACTGATAATCCATGTTCTTGATTCATGAATCAACGTAATCGAAACGATTTATCAAAATTGAATTACAATAAAAAAACAACATAAAGTGAGACTAAATTTATGCAAAGTGAACATAAAACTAAAACTTATGTACCAATTTTAGGTTAAAACTATGGAAAAAGTTAATTAAACTTTGGATTAGGATAAATTATGTTGAGCTGTTGTCGCTTGTTTTGGTAAATTACGATTGTTGAAGAGAGCCAACTTCGAGTGGGAGAACAGAAGTGTATCCACTGAAGGCAGAGCTTGATGAGATTTCATCAAAACTGGTCCGGCATTAACAGTCAGCGGTAAATAGAGTTGATTGATAAACGACGAAGCGTTGTCGTTACTACTGGCGTTACTGCCATTTGAGGCAATATTAGCCTTTAAATATCTGGGATTACTGTTTGTAATTTGTATTAGTTCGGGAACACCATTTATATTGGTCGCCAACAATTGACGAACTTGACCGCTGTGTCTTGTTGTATTGGAATCTTCTACTTTCATGGTGGCAATGGCTGAGTTTGTGGAAATAAGTTGATTATTCGTAATAGTGAATTGTGGCAAATAAAAATTGTTTCCTGTGAAGTCGGATGACAGTGTGGAGGAAGGTGCAAATTCCATTGAAGCCGGTGACGAGAAAGGGGACGACTCTAGGGAAGAACATATGCTTTTCTTAAGAGAATCTACAAAGAAAGAGACAAGAACGTTTAAAATTAAATTTAAACAACAATCCACCTCAACTTACCATATTCTTCCGTTTTCAATTCCATGTCATGGTGCTCCTCTTTAATCTTAAAATGCATATTCGCCACTGACTCGGACGAAATAGCATTATCAGTTTCTCCAAAATTTGGCATGACATTAACGCCAGCCGCTGTACTTGATGTGGCCTTGTAAAGACCACACTCTTCCATCTCTAAAGCCTGTTCCATGATTAGTTCCTCGGCTGATGTGATACTTAAGCAATGTAAATCGGGGAATGGTGCTTTGGCCTGTTGCGACTCCTGTTGCTGCATCCGTTGTTGCGACTCTTGTGTCTGTTGCACATGCATTTCGGATTTTGGTTCTATAAACTCCTTCTTAATTATGAGTGGTGGAGGGACTTGTTGGACTTGCTTTGGCATTGATTGTTTACGTTCCCTTTTCGATTTTTCCGCTTTTATATTGGGCTGCTGACTTTGCTGAGTGGACATGAGCGGGGAGGTAGAGTTCGAGGATAGATTGGTAACAACATTCATTGGTTTCGTGCTGAAAACCAGGGCAAGAGGGGGCGGTCCAATACCACCACTTGATGTGGACAAGTTTACATGATGTGAATTCTGAGCAACAGATGTAACTATAAAATTCGCCGTTGCTGGATCCTTTTCAGTTTTTATAGCCGGATTAACGGCTATTGTTTGTATTTTCTTCTTACGTTTGGCCGGAACTTTTGCCAATGGCGGTGGGCCATTACTATTGGCCGCTGCAGTCACTTTTGTTGCTACGGTGGCAGCAACAGCAGCAGAATGAGGAACAACAGATGCAACTAAAGTAGTTGTGGTGCTTGTGGTGGAGTCGCTTGTATCCATTTTATTGAGATCAATGCCATTATTCACTTTTGGATTCGTTGAGTTTTGGTTTGTCTGGGCAGCATTAACACTGCCAGGATTTTTCACCTCCACGTTTGTTTTCTTTTCCTTTGGTGTACGTGTTGACTTCTTTGAGCAGTAGGAAGGAATGTTTTCTAACATTTCGCCCGTCTTATGATCTACCTTGTGGCGGCGGCGAGTATGCTTCAACCAGTTAGGGAAATTCGTAAAATCTCTCGGACAATAATTGCATTTGAATGGCCTCTCGCCAGTATGAATATTAGAATGCTGCTTCAACTTCGAATTCGATATGAAGGACTTATCACAAACGGTACAGGCGAACGGCCGCTGTTCGAGATGAACCAAATTGTGCACTTTGAGACAGCGTTCGGTCTTGTACATTTTGCCACATTTCTCACAACGGTACGATCGTGTTTGTGCATGGTATTTCTGATGGCGCTGCAGATGACTACGCTCCTGAAAACGTTTCTGGCATTCGGAACATTCGTACGGTTTCTCTGAGGTATGAATACGTTGGTGATGGGTTAAATTTATTTTCTGCACAAATTTCTGACCACATATCTCACAGCCGTATTTCTTATTTTCCGTATGGATTTTGCGATGCATCCACATGCTACCCAGTTTAAGGCTGAAATAGATAAAAAATAAATTTAATAAATAATAATATTTTATGCCGTGATGGAAAAATTAAACAAGTCCTCTATTAAAAATATTTGTCTCCTTCAGTTAAACCGCCATTCTGACAAACACTATTCGATATAAATAAATGGTAAATGAAAATGAAAAAAAAAAATGAAAATTATCTCTGGATTAAGGTGAATTATCCGCAAATAAGTCTGCGGATAAAGTTAGAGCTAACAAAGGGTATGAATCATTGGAATGAATTTGAATTTCTCTCACATCCGCAGACTGTCGCCGTTCCTGCTTTATTGTAACAATTGTTAAAAACGTGTGGAGGAAATTTCACCTCTTGGGGCTATTTGACGACAGTAATATCCATTATCCATTGGTTATCACAAACCAGAAATGACAAAAATGAGAATAAGACGTGTCCATATATCGAGGTCTCTGAACAATAGTATGCTAAGTGAGTTTTGCAATTTTTTTTCTTATAACTATGTTGGTTATAAAAGTTAGAACATTTTTGAGTATAACTTTTGATTAGATTTGTCGATCATTACCAAAATTTGAGAAAGAAATTATACAATTGCTTGGAGGCTTTGATGTGACTTCTTTAGAGGAAAGCATCACTGCCATCACTATAAATTGTACGACAATTTTTAATATCAGACCTAGCATATTCAACAAAAGCTAAAATATCTTACCACTTTCCACAATCTGGACATTTTTTCCACGCATCTTTACGGGCATCAATGGGACGATGAGTTTTCAAGTGTTTCTTTAGTGATGTCTCAACATCAAACTCACGATCACATTCCATGCACTTATAGATCATACGATGATTGTTGTGATTTGCCAATTCCTGACCACCCTGGAACGTAACATCACAATCCAAACATTTGTACAAGGGTTCCGGCATTATTTTCGGCGCTGCATCATTCTTATTCGCTGTCGAATCCAAGGCGGCTAAAGGTGGTGGTTGTGTCATGGTTGTTACTTCTTTCCTTGTAGCACTCGCATTGGTGACGGAAGTACCATTTAACTTGGGCAAGTCAATTGGCGGTTTGGGATACTGATGTATTCTCAAGATGGGTGCTAAAGAAGGCGGTCCTCCTCCACCACTACCGCCACCGTCTAGTTTCGCAAACCTGGTGGGCGATTTATCTTTAAGTATCTGCTGTTCCGAAAGTAGAGGTTTGCTGCATCGTTTTAGTGGAGAGAATGTAATGCCAGTCGAAGGTTTTAGAAAAGTTCCACTGAAATCGTTTTGTTCCTTCTTCAACACCATACCACCCAAGTCGCATTTTTCGTTAGATATGAATGTGCTACTATTGCTGGAAGGCGATGGAGGTGATTGAAGCAAGTCTTTGCTGGAGTTACTACATCCATTTCCAGTTCCACCACTCGCTGTCCCACTGCCGCCACTTGTTTCTAACTGCGATGTTTGTGCACTTTCGTCCAGAGCTTTCCAAAAGTCGGAGGACGACAAACTATTGCCTCCTATCATACCCGAAGGATCTGCACTTATTGTTACACAAGCCGAAAGATCGATGTCCAAGGATTCATCTTTTATACTCGATATAGAATCGAAATTATTCATCCTCAGTAATGAGGTGAGTATTTCATCACTGGGCTGCTTGCTCGGAGTCGACGACGTGACGCAGGACTGTGGTGCTGATGTTGTTCTGGTTGAGGAAGATGATAATGACGATGATGATGAACACTGGATCATTGTTGTTGATCCGCCAACACCACCCAATATTTTAGGCGGCAATTTACTACAAGTCTCTGCTTCTTCTTTCATATTTATTACAAATATTTATGTCACTATATTTGGAGGTTATGCCGTCTATTCAATTTATCTTTTTTGCACACTTATCTAAACATGCATTAATTCGATTGTTCGTTAGTTTCTGCATGTGCCTATTTACTTTTAATGTTTTTAACGTTTAATTAAACACTATCACATGAAAATTACCACAATTTCACTACTTCACGATAGAAAGACGCCACTAACTTTGTTTTTGACACGCCATTTTTATTTTTTTCTTCTTCTTCTTCAGTGTTGTCAACTGGTTCTAGGCAAAAACCGCTAACGAACGACGTTGTAAAAACAACTAAAATAACAAAAAAAACACTGCCGAATATGAGAAAAAAAACGCCAAAAATTACAATAGCCTCTTCACACTGACGGCGAAATCGAAATTAATGCCGAGTTCGGATATACACACCTATTTCGGATCTTAGAATTTTGTCTTATGTAGTTTGACAGGCAAAATCCGGAATGTCTGGATTTTCAATATAACTCGACTTCAAATATCAATGTAATTAGGAGATTTTACACATGAAGATTTATTGTAGAACTTGGAATTTTGTTCTAGTTCTGTGAAGACTTAAAAAATGTTGTTCTTTTTTAGTAGATATGTATTAAAAAACTGAGGGCCATTTTCTCAAAGTCCGATTAAAGTGTCAATTAACTAACCGGGACATGAAATTTTCGAAGCGGTTATAGCCTTGTCACACTGTATGACATAAATTTAGTTTAAATGACATAAGCTCGATTTTCAAATTTGACATTTAAAAATCGACCTTAATAATTTCAGCTAGATTAAGCATGTGACAAGGCTAATAAACATTTTGGTTTTCTCATTCAACGATTAAATTGTTCTCAGATAAATTTAAATAAATGCTATGCTAACTAAGCTTTATATTTTATTGTTGTTTGTGCCGAAGTGAACAAACTAAAAGTACATGGAAAATGAACCAAAAAGCAACGATGGAAACATGCTTTGCAGGAGGAGAAACACCTACTTCCAATGTTAAAGAGGAGCACAAGTGTTTGTTAGGAAATAAATAGTCCGAAACAGCAACTTGGAAGCAAACTAATTGAAGTTCCATTACAAATTAATGGAAAACATTTTTAATAGCAGCATCAACAAAGATATTGAGAAAATGAAATTGTGGTATCCGGGTGTATATCGTTAAGATAGATTCTAACCGGACTATGAGAAAATGGCCCTTTTTTATAACAAAATGGTTAAATTTGTAAAATTTGTCATTAAAAACTTTAAAGTTGTACAATAAATCACATAAAGAGTAAACAATTGACATCACCGTCAGGCTTAAAAGGCTCTAAAACCCGACTAAAATGTTGTAAAGGGTGTTTTTTATTGGGGTATAGAACTTTAAGTTGGCATCACTTTTTTAACTGGCGGCCATTTTGTCAGCTGTCAAGTGATTATCATCATGAACAGGTTGACAAAAGAACAACGCTTGCAAATCGTGCAAATTTATTTCGAAAGTAATGGTTCAGTTCGCGGAGTTCACCGCAAGCTCCGTCCATTTTATGGTCGACATAATCGTCCATCAGAGCAATTAATTCGGTTAACCATGGATCGTTTTCGCACTACGTTTACTCTATGTGATAATACGCATCCGCAGAGACGTCGAACAGTGCGCACCGAAGAAACAATTGCCGCTGTAGAGCAAAGTGTTGAAGAGGACCCGAATGAATCGATTCGCCACCGTGCACAGCAATTGGAGCTGCACAGCAATTGGAGAAAGTGGTTGAAAATTGGACCTGTAGAATTGGCTATATTCGAGCCAGCCGCGGCGGCCACATGCCCGAAATCATATTTAAACATTAATGGCATAAAATTATCCTTCCAATAAAGCCAAATTGATGGACATTAAAACGATTTTCTTGTGTTTTATTTCAATTCGAAGTTCTATACCTCAATAAAAAACACCCTATACTTATAAAATATTTTACAAACTGACTGCAAGATCGTATTTAATTCTATATCAAGCGTCTTTATTTCGATTTCAACCGGCGAAAGCCAGTTTCTGCATTTGATTTTTGCATTCCGTTTGAATTGTGGGTTTAATTGCACAGTTCCTCAAGAAACGTGTATACGCTAACATATAACCTTTTCTAACTGCATGCGAAATCATTCGATTGGGCTTACTAGCTTAATTTTTGTATGGAATTTACTCGCTTAAAAAGAAAGTAGCTCTTAGCATTGCTGGTAGATTGATTTAAGAAAAACGAATGGGTAACAATCTTGCCACTTTATCAAGTCTCTTAATCATAACCAAACGAACAGGCCTATAATGTCGATTTTTACAGATGGGTACACACTTCATGTGCGGTATTTACTATTCATTCTTCAGTTACTCAATTTCAAGAGTTAAATTGCAATGTGATTTGGTTAAGGGATGTTTAAATGTGCATAATATTTGTACAAAATGTTTGCTTTGTAAATATTTTGAGTTTATGGGTGCCCTTTTTACTTTTGTGCAATTCATTGAATACAAAGCAGAATTTTTAGATTTTGATGGATTTTCACAAATGTTTTGTATTTGTAACACAGTATTGCGAGAATTTCGTCGCTATGGGACGCACTTCACTTCATGTAATTTTCAAGATTAAAATTGCAACATTACATTGAAATCGAGTTAAGGGGCTGCTTAAATGTGCAACATATTTGTGTAAAGGTCTTCTGTGGAAATATTTTGAACTTTTGGGTGCCCTTTTGTTTTGTATAAAAAAGATATTTTCAGAATTTGCACAAATGTTTTGTATCTTTAACTGATGATTATCACTGTACAGCGAGAATTACGGAAATCGACCTTATAGCCTTGTCACACTACAGCGAAATATAGCTGAAATGACATTACGAAATCAGCATGCAGAAAAAAAACTTGTGTAAAAATACCTAATTCAACTTTGTAATTTTTTTATATAGAGTTGACAAAAGTCATACACGTAAATGCAAAATTTTCTACGTACATGTGTAAATTACACATGTGCTTCTTCTGTATAAATAACTAAGTTTACTTGGCAGGTGTTCAGTGATTATGTACATTAAAATATTCAACCATGTTATTTTTACCAATTTAGAAATTTGTAGCATTTACACAAGTTTCTTAGTTGAAATAAAATAGTTAGTTGGATAATGGTGTAACTATCAATATGTAAGTTGCCAATTTTATGAATTTTGTAGCACATAGTTGCAAAAATACGTATATGAGCAAAGGTTTCTATAAATTTGTCAAATTGAATTTCGACGATTAGAATTATAAGAAAACTAAAAGCAACAGAACAGAAGAAACAACAGACGAAGAAGTAAGTATGGTGAAAGTAAAATTTATTTATTTTGCAATTTAATATAATGCAATTCATTTATTAATATCAATTTTAGTTACTTTTCGGAAGTCTGGAATTTAATATGATGTTCTCCTTCAATTAATGTCAATGAAGTTCATTTAGGAATTGTTGAGCAACATTATGCAGTCTCGACAAGTGTTGCCGTAAATGGTTTCGGCAGCAGTGGTATTTATGCACTACGCACAATAACATTTGGTTCTCCGTCCGGTGGTGCTGGGACATCTTTTGTATTTAGTAATGAAAACAACAACAATATTGATCAACAAAATAATGTTGTTTGAGAACGATATACAACAGAAAGCACAAACCCATATTGTTGCTGTTAACTCATCGCAACAGACAGCACGTCGATGTTCAATCAACACACCAGCAGCAACGACAACAGCAATCCTACCAAAAACAATTGAAGCATCAAAGAAAAACAGCCTTAATATCATATGAGTATAATAGGATGGAAGGACAAAAATCTAATTAAGTCATCATTGTTTTTATTTGGGTGGGAAATAGAAAATCAATGAAAAGATTTAGGTCTTTCATATTATTAAAAATGAAACATGGCGTTGGATTACTTATGTTCTATCAATTTGTATATTTATTTCTTTATTTTTAAATACTGATAAATGCAAATTGTTTAAGAGAACAAAGTGCTTTGAAATACAGCCAAAACATACAAGGCAATTTTACACAAGTTTTATTCTATAACTGGCAGTAATTTTTTTGTTACCAAATTACCCAAGTGTTCTGTATGAGTTGCCAAAGAACTTTTAAAGTTGTACTTCACCTATGAAACTTGGTAGTACGCTTTTCTTGTATGATTATATTATATATATTTCACCATGCTCTTTTTTCCCAATTTAGAAATTCACAAGTTTCATTGTTAAAAATAATTAGTTAGTTGGATAATGTTGTAGTTGAATATTCTTTAAATATCTTCTTTGATAATAGCCTTGTCACACTGCATGCGAAATCTAGTTGTAATGACATAATGTCGATTTTCAAGTGTCAAATTGGTATGGTTCTGACATTTGTAAATCGACCTTATGTCATTTCAGCTAGATTTCCTATGCAGTGTTACAAGGCTATAAGCCATCCTTTTTTAATGTAATCCTTCAACACCTTTTAGTGAATATATATAAATATATACGTTTTTGATTAAAGCCATCTGCTTTTTATTTGGGAGGGAAATAGAATACTAATTAAATGATTTTTGGTCATTTATTTTATTCAATTTAGAAAAAAACATTAAAAATTGCATAAATGAAACATGGAAATTGTAAAAAATTCCAATTGCTTGGGTTTTTTATTGTGGCAATTAGTTGATTTATTTCTTATTATGTATTGAGAAAATGCAAATTGTTTAAGAGAACAAAGTGCTTTGAAATACAGCCAAACATACAAGATAATTTTACACAAGTTTTATTGTATAATTGAAATATTTTGAGTAAAAAGTATCTTTTTATTAACGGTTTTGTTATCCCGGCTATAGTCACACTGCATGCGAAATCTAGTTTACATGCCATAAGGTCGATTTACAAATGCCAGATCACATACAAATTTGAAATTTGGAAATCGACCTTATGTCATTTAAACTAGATTTCGCAAGCAGTGTGACAAGGCTATCAAATGACATTTGTAAATTGAGCTTACGTAATTTCTGCTCGCGTTCGCATGCAGTGCGAATAGGCTATAATATTCGGCGCATAGCCGCCGCCCACAAATTTTATACATGACTTCGCCGCCGTTAATTTTAGATCGGCATGCACCTCTGCCACTATTGCCATACTTTTTTATATGCAAACACACATGTTCTTTCTAGAAAAATAAAACGCCAACATTCAGCATAGCATTCGTGAAATAAAATTGCTGGCGACGGATCAAAAATTTGTGTGAGTTTGTAAAATTATTATTTGCCTTTGCCTTTTCACTTTAATTTTATTTATCTGGAAACAGTAATACAAAAAATATGTATACAAATTGAGTTAGTTGAACAAATTGATTAAAACTTAGACCAAAAAGCAAAACAAAGTGCGAAGAACGAGAATATATTTTTTCACAAATTTTTCCTAGAGGACGCATTTTCGTAAGGGAAATAATATACATTTATTTGGATGAAAAAGTTTGTATAACTCCAAAAACAATATATTTTTCGCTGTTTGAAGTTTTCTTGTATGCGAAAAAGGTAAAAAATGAAAGATGTCTGCTTTTTGCTGATTTTTCTTTGTATAACTGTTACTAAGTGACGCATTTGTGGTTGTGGGGAAAACGAGAATTTGTGTGTGCAGAATAATAAAAAACCTTCATTTTGATGGGTTCTTTAACTTTCTTCCTAGTCATTCATCTGCTTTTTTGTTAATTTAAGAAGAAATTTATGTAATTCATTTGATGGAAGTGCCGAATGAAAATGTGTGATGAAAACCTATTGCAATATTGGGTAATTTTATTCAGCTCATTGCTGTGGTCATTCTCGAAAAAAAACACCTGCCCTATATTGTCTAATGCCCTTTGATACGACATGTATACATATGTATGTTTTATGTATATAGTATATGGTTCGGCCCGGGTAGTTTAGTAGAAAATTTGTGTATTTTTCGTCAGATATCTGAATATCATTCAAGAAGTTTCCAACATTTATTCACGTTCGTCATTTGCATGTCCATAGGAAAGAATATTCGAGTTTATTTTTCCATCTAGTGTTTTTACTTCCCCATTTCGTTTCTTTCACTCTTAGGAGGAGGGTTCGACATGTGGAAATCAATAGAAAATTATTTGCGTGTTTCCCTGTTTCTTCCTTTTGTTAACGCTTTTATTGCATGTTTACTTGTGTCTGTATTCGGTATTCGTTCGTTTGCCTGACATTACCCCCAAATCGCAGTGTTGTATTTCGCTTATTCAAGCTGCTGAAAAAGGGGGATGCCATCCATTGTTCATGTGTGTAGTAGTGTGTCTAGAAGAAATTTATTTTTATAAAAAGTGCAAAATAATCGTGATACGTCAATAAATGAGCTATTTTGTGTTTAAAGTGCGTCATTAATGTTTGTTGCTATTAAATTGTAAAGCATGAGTAGATTCTTAAAAAAAAGGTTGGTTGATGCAGTATGATTTTTCCAGTGGCTGATCTCCAAAGCAATTCGGTTGATTGGTTCCGCGTTCTTCACGGCGCCGGTATGAGCTCTTTTGTTTGAATAATGGCCTGGTTCTTGAGTGGGTATTTAAATGCCACATTTAGTTAAATGAGTATGAAAAACATTCTTTTTCAGTTATTTTATATATCGTCACCAGAAATGCAAAACGGTCTATCATCACTTAGATAATTTTACCGGAGAAGAAAAAAACTGAATAATATGAAAACCACTGGTTACTAAGCAATATTTCTGGATGCAATTGCATTAGAAGGTAGATCGCGTTCCATCATTGCGCCGAAAAAAATTGGACTTCATAGTAAGAAGTGACTATGGTTTTCAAATAAATTTGTTATTCGGACTGAAATTCGCAATTTTTGGCAAAAGAAGATTAAAATATGTGTATTTTTAAGTAATGCATTACTCGAAAGTTGGATTTTTGTGTTTTTTTTTGCATTTATGGTGACGATATGATAGTTATCAGTCATTTAAATCCAACTTTAATATAAATAACCACCCAAAAACTGGGCATAAGACTGAATTGAAGAATAACGTGAACCTACCTTGCTTAGTTTGTCTCCGTATTTTGATGGCGATATCGTTAATATATAAAAACTCAAAATATGCAAAGAAGAAAAAAGTTAGAAACGTACTCTATTGTTTTGAATGAAAATTGCATTAAAAACAACTTGTTATTATATTACTTCCAGTTTTAACACGTTTTCAATCTTCCTGTATAATTAGCTTTTCATATTACGGTATCGATATGTTTCCTAGACCAATTTGTTAGTCAGAGATTATCTTAATGTTAGATTTAATTAATTAATTAATTTATTTATGTCTTATATCATTATGTATATTAGAATTTGAATTCATATAATAAAGAGTTTAACAAATCCTTTTCTACTTAGTAAAAAATTAGATTTATGAAACATTATAGGGCATTGAGTTCACATATTATAAGGATTTATAAGGGGGAACATGTAGGAAAAACCTTCTGAAGGTTGATTTGACTAGAATGTTTAAGCTATTTTAAATAAAATTGGGATTAGATAAATTGTTGATGTGAGAATAACTCGAGGCTTCACATCTCCATTTAAAATTTAACGTCATTTTATCAGCTTTATCTTTAACGAGTTGGATACCAGATAGGATGGTAGATAAGGTGTAATTTTAAGTAATTTATTTTGAGATACTTGAAGTTTATGTAAATGGCAGATGTTAGATTTAAATCTCTAAAAAGCATATAAATCAAATAAATTATTCCAGTTATTTAGCTATGTGAGGTACATTGGACATAAGTTTCAGCACTAGTCCCCTTTGACAATGGGATATTTCACATCAACAAGGGATTTATTTTCAAACAATTTTTTTTTTTAATTAATCGGATTTACCAGTAATAGGCATATATTCCCCTATTCAGCAAGTTATGACCATTTAGTTGGCATAGCTTATTTTAAAAGGAAAAGCTACATACTGTTGACTGAAGATACTATATTCATAAATTACTCGAAATAATAGTATGCCGACTACTGGAACAACTATTACGACGGCAGCTGGTACATCAATGGCTATCATGGCGAATTTTAAGAAAATATTAGCAACAAAACCTAACCGGCAACCATTAAAATAACAGAACTAATTATTATGTTACTTTCAAAACAACATTTTAAACAATATCTACCATCAAAAAATGTATATAATGGTAAAAAGACGTCAAAATGCTCAATGATTAGATAGGGGAAGATTTCCAGCGCATACTTTTTATTTAAATTTGATATATCTAACTCATAATTCCTAGTTATTTATGTTTAAATTCTAAATTTTCTACTACTTGAACTTACCATATATGTAGCTATGCAAAGCTATCACAAAGCCTAACACACTTGAATTCATAACACAACTCGTATATCTTATATAAGACGCAAAGCATCTCTGTTCAATTAATCTGTACATCATGAGATGGCTACTGCTCATCTTGTTATAATAGTGCTGTTTTTCTGTAAGCCGGGATAACAAGCTGCGACAACAAAACCGTTCATAAAAATTTAATTTTTTGTTCAAAATAAAAAAAATTGTCGCCCACTACAATATAATATACATATGTATCAAAAGAAATTTTCAAAAAAAAATTTGTGTTTACTTTATTCGACTTAGCCTCGATAACAATCATTTTCACTTACACTGGATAATTATCCAGGCTAAGTAAAAAATTTTTAACACAAAATTATTTTTTCAAAATTTATTTTCACACATTGCTTTTGGCGATAATTTTAAAAAAGATTTTTTTATTTTGAGTGAAATTTTAACATTTTATTTAGATTTTTATTATCGCAGCTTAGTTATTCAGTCTCCAAGAAAAACAGCCATAACATCTTGAATTAGTTGGCATAAAATTAAAATATAATGGTAGAAAATTTGATTAGATAATGTCCCGAGTTTTTTAACAAGGTTTTATTTCGCAAAACATTTTGTACTTTGCCAATACTACAACTTTTTTTAAATCGTAAAGTAATGTGACAACATCTTATTAAAAATTTTAATAAAAATTTAAATAAAAATACATATAATTTTGAGTAATTTTTATGGACATTTTTTTAATTATAAACAAGTCATTGGTAGAATATTGAATATTGCTAACGACCTGGCAAAGTGGTACGGGGTAGGAATTATTTATATTATTTGTTATTAGTATGATATTAATCCTCCTTATACATCTTCAATATATTTTGATCCAAATTTTGTAGAAGTAACAAATTTTGTAGAAGAAGGAATAATTTCATTCGAAAATTTCGAATGTTCCCCACAATTTGCGAGAGGAAATTTCAATATAGTATTGAAATAAACTACCCCCATTTTAACCAACTCCGATTAGAGATAACCAACAGTAAAATTTGTCAAACTCCACACAAACTGACGGCTATAACAGTTAGTTAGCCCCAACTGTAGGATAACCAGAATTTGTGTTAATCGTGCTATTTCCTACCAGCGCTGACGTAAATATTTTATTTCCATAATCACACTAACATTTTTTGTTCACTTTACACAGTAATCTAATGCACAATGTCGGGTGGGTGACCTTGATTTTCCGTTGAATGCATATTCACATAGATATTGTCAGCTGAAATGCAAAAGGACGGAACAACAGAAAAATGCAAAATATGTTATTTATTAAACATAGTGCAATACACAAGAATGCTCTTCCTCGTAAAATTTTAGTGTTATAGTGACACATATGGCCAAATTCAGAAAGTTCAAAAATCACAACTATTTTTTACTGCGCATTCTCAATTAGTTCGGTCCAATGAAAGAAACCGACGTACTTTAAAAACAAATCACATTGTTGGACGTTGGAAATATCCTGAACAATCATTATTTTAACCAAAATTGTTATCATATTATTAAGTTTTTGCTCCAAGTGTAAAATTATTAAAAGTGATATTAAGCCCTTTTGCATTTTAGTTGACGGTATGTGTTTCTAGTAAATAAACTATATCATTATGGCGCGGTTGTTCGGTGTATTAGACGAACGCTTTTCAATCAATCGATTGGAAAAGTTTATTTAAATGTAATTTTATAGATATTTTAAGTTGATATGTGTAGGTGCATTTGTACAGTATCAAAAAAGAAAAAACAATCTTATATATTTTAAATTGACAAATGCAGCAACATACGGTTGCTATAAAAGCCAAAAGTATTCGCAATAAGGATGTACGTAAATAATTATTAAAGTATTTTTTGTCAGTTTTGGTCATAGACGACATTGAATTGACTCCTTCCACGTATAATAGGTTAGCTTAAAAAATAAAATTAAGGGACAGCTACTCGGCTCAGAGAGCTGAGGCAAAGATAGAACACTAATTAGATTGTCAGCGGACAAACAAATAGAGATTTTACGCTCTTTTATTTTTCATACCCAAATTTTCTCCTTAACTGTGATATTGGAATTTCTTGTTAGTCAAATTGATAGCTATTGCTGTTATTGTTAATAAAAATTTTAATATTATTACAGATTGCGAACATTTTTATTTTGCGGAAATACTGTTTCCTTTGATGTTTTCAATATAAAGCAATTTTGCCGCAGATTCAAAGTTCCTTCAATTGGAAGTTCTCTAAATCCGTTGAACGGCATGAACCTCTAAAACATTACAGATCCTCCAAAACATTACAGATCCTCCATTCCGCTTTAGTATGGTACAGGACCGTTCGTTCCATTTCAAATCGAACGATTTTCGTAAAAGTATATGAATACAACGCCGATTTTGTTCAGACATATTCTGCTGTTAAAAATATTTTATACTCTACCATTTTCGTTCTCCACAAATAATATTTTAATGAGTCATGTAAAAGAGGTGTTCAGTGTTGCTCTCAATAATTTAGGTTCGGATCATCTTCCAAACTAGCCAACTATACTTTTTCCTTTTAAGTGTTTTGACAATCTGCTATATAGTTATAAAAACGATGATTGGAAATTATTAAAGGTAAAATTTCGCATTTAGTTTAGACATACCGCTAAACAGTGTTCAAGATATTAAAAATTAGTAAATTGCACCACTTCAATGATTTTAAACGCCATCGATGCTAGTGTACCTAATATATCTTCTAGCCCCTAAACCCCTTACTAGTGGTGTGCATGTTTCCCTCGTTAGGCATCATCTGAAAACTTCAAACAACTTTTTTCTTAATCAGAAATTTGTAAGAATAGCAGCTGTTGGAAAAATATAAACACGAATTTTCATCAAAAATTTGGGCAAACATTTTCATAACTTTTGAACAGGACCTTAAATCAAAAAAGCCCTACGATAGATAATAGACAATGCTGTAACGAATAAATAAAAAATAAGCCAAATCGGTTCAGTAGATTCGAGGATATGCACACCAGTTTGAAAAAATCGTTTCAAGAAAAGCGCAAACAAATATACTGCTATGAACCGACTCTGCCGCGCCAATTTCTAAGCTCTGTAACTTCGGAAATAACTTGAAATTCGGAGACACTTAAAATATTCTTTAAAGTATATAGGATTTTTAGTGAAAAAACAAAATTCAGGGTGGTGTTATTGTCAACGCTTTATTTAGGTTTTCCTCTCACAATATTGTACTTTTTACATTGTCGAAGTCAAAGCCGAATAGGATTATTCGATCTGGCTTTATTAGTATGCAATTTACTAGAAAGAAACTTATTTTTAATCCTGAAAATTTTGATTTTTCGAAAACCGCAGATTTGTCGAAAGTGTGTATAAATGGAAAGAAGTCAACGGAAAAAATAATAGTTTCCGAGTGCTCAAGGCAAAAATTAAAAATGTTGTATTATCTCCACCCACAAGTTACAGTTAATTGCAATTTGTTTTGTATGCATGGCAACTCTGCTCCACTCCAATTTATATCAAATGTACTGAAAACATTTTTTGTCTATTTTCCTTTGCAGATCCTTTTCATCCCTTTGACATCTTTGTGTGTACAGCATTAACGAAAAGGAGGAGAAAAGCGGAAACGGAATAAAATCCCAGATACAAAAAATATACAGTAAAAGCAAGGAACATTTACTGTTAGTTTTTTTATCGCAACAAATATATTTTTTAATTGAAAATGGTGAAAGAAACCGGTTACTACGACCTCTTAGGAGTCAAGCCTAATGCCACGCCCGAAGAATTGAAGAAGGCATACAGAAAATTGGCCTTGAAATACCATCCAGACAAGAACCCCAATGAGGGTGAAAAATTCAAAGCAATTTCTCAGGCCTACGAGGTATTGTCCGACCCCGACAAACGTTCCATTTATGACGAGGGTGGCGAATCTGCTATCAAGAAGGGTGGTGCCGATACCGGTGATTTCCGTAATCCTATGGACTTCTTCGAAAAATTCTTTGGTGGTGGTTTTACGTCGGGCCGTCGTCGTGAACGCCGTGGCAAAGATGTTGTTCATCAGATGTCTGTGCAGCTGGAGGAGTTGTACAATGGCGCTACACGCAAATTGGCCCTGCAGAAGAATGTCATCTGTGACAAATGCGAGGGACGCGGTGGCAAAAAGGGAGCAATTGAGAAGTGTATGCAATGTCGCGGTGCCGGTTTGGAAACACGTATCCAACAGATCGGCCCCGGCTTGGTCCAGCACATTGAACAAGTGTGTCGCAAGTGTGCCGGTACTGGTGAAATGATTTCGGAGAAAGATCGTTGCAAACAATGTAATGGCCGCAAAACTGTACGCGAACGCAAAGTTCTCGAAGTGCACATCGAAAAGGGAATGCGCGACGGTCAGAAGATTGTCTTCAGCGGTGAAGGTGACCATGAGCCCGATTCCCAGCCCGGTGATATCATTATTTTGTTAGACGAGAAGGAGCATCACTCGTTCGTGCATGCCGGTACAGATTTAATGATGAAGATGCCCGTCCAATTGGTGGAGGCATTGTGTGGTTTCAATAGGGTGATCAAAACATTAGATGACCGCGATTTGGTGATCACATCGCCACCTGGCGAAGTTATAAAACATGAAATGACCAGATGTATAATGGACGAGGGTATGCCATTGTACAAGAATCCACTCGAAAAGGGACGTCTCATTATTCAATTCGAAGTGATCTTCCCCGACACAATTCCAGTTTCCGTTATTCCCGCTCTGGAGCAGTGTTTGCCACCTAGACCAGAAGTAGCCATTCCAATCGATGCTGAGCAGGTCACATTGGTAAGTGTTTGAATTATTAAGATTAATTAATTCTCGAAATAACCTGCAACGCACTATCTAAGAAGGGATTTGAATTTTGAATAAAACGCATGTCATTCATCCCTCTCGAAATTTATTATATGAATAAGGACACTGAGTTCTAAAAATCTAAATCCCATTCTCTAGGACTGTTTTCCAATTGATTTTTTTATAATGTTGTAAATGCTTCTTTCTTTGCAGTCCGAATTTGATCCTAAGCAGCGCAGAGATCAGCAACAGCATCGCATGGCGTACGATGAGGACGATCGCTATGACGAGGGACCCAGGGTGCAGCAATGTTCCTCAAGTTAAATTCGTAACTAAACCCCAACGGGCGAATCAAGCTAATACACATACTACTCCTAAAAACAAAATTAGAAGATTTAAAGAAACAAAAAAACATCCATGCTAAGCAAAAAACCGCAGCAATTCATACTGTAACTTAATACTACTAACTCACAATTCCTCGTTTTATTTAAACAAACAAAAACCATCCAAAAAACAAACACAACAAAAGAACATCAACAACAATATATGAAGTGTTGTAAAAAGAAATCCTTCAAATAAGAAGAGTCTACGAATTTTTGTATCTTATGCTACTGGTACTCTGCTGGTACTGCTCCTCCTCAAACATACACAGAATGCTTTTTCTAGAAATCGAAGAGAAAATTCCAAATTTCCCCAAAGGAACTAAAACGTTCGTTCATTCGTTGTATACAATTAATGTTATAATCTATAATCGATCAAACTAGAGAATATGTAAATGCATTCAGGCGATCCAGGCCAGCCCGGCCCAACCTACACAGTCATGATACCCGGCAAAAGCAACAACTCAATTGGCGAAAACAACAAAAAAAAAGAAACCACATCAAGTTTTCATTAGATATTGTAACACTTTTTAGCTAAAGCAAAAACAACAATTCTTAACTACAACAACAAGAAACTTTCGATATTTATAAATGTACATTATATATACAGCTATATTTGTAACATCCTATACACGTACACGACATACATGCACACAACTATATCTCGTAGTTTCCCCATTTATAATATTTAAATATTAAATGCAACCATTTTTGGTTTATATGGCATAGAATGCATTATTTCAATTGGTTTCCTTGCCTTCTTACCTACCCGCTTCAATTGTGTTTCTTATTCTTCCATCCTTTGTTGTCGTCGTTGAACGGAGAATGGTGTGACGATGGTGTTCGCTGAGGTTATGCTTCGTTTTAGCTTAGAAATGGTATATTTCTTTAATCTTTCTCATGTCCACACAACACACACACAAACAAACACATACACACTTTGGTTTTGGATAAATTGAACAAAATTTAATTAATGCATTCTTCTCATCATACTTGGAAAACACAACAAATACGAAAAAATATATCATGAATGAAGATACTACAATCAGTTTGATTTGATTTTGTGACCCATCAGAGTTATCGACGGTATGAATGCAGCAGCATTAACTATTACCAATGAGATAAAAGAAAAAAGTATTGAACATTTCTAGACAGTAAATGAAAGAATGAAATTAAACACAAAATAAATTATACTATACATAAATAAAATACAAATAAAAGAAATCAACAAACAGTTAGTTCAAACGTAAATAAAATAAATTATATTTAGATCTTTAAAATATGTACGTTACTCTCATTTCGTATTTTGTTTACCGCAACCAGGGTATTCTCAACCCAATGTCGATGGGATCATTCCATATGATGCTGGCACATTTCTGTCTTAAATTCCGAGGTCTATTATGTCATATGTTATGTTCACCAATGTCCTATCTTCGATAAATAAACAACTTTTAGACTTGATATGCTATGGAATGAAGCCGTCAATCATCAAATTTGAATTAAAATTTCTTCATGGTCATTAAAAGTAATAATAGGATTTGCCCAAACATGGAAATGCACTTTTATTTGTTTTAAATAGGGCATCATACATTTGAACAAAAAATATTCAAATTCTAATAAGATTAGTTCCAATATACAAAATCTTGATGTTCTATTTGTTTTCGTTGGAAATATATACTTCTTTCACCGAAATTAAAATCTGATTTCGATCGTACTTTCTTGACTTCGAATTTTTCAATAAAACCAATTGGATGTTGAGATATCCTTAATTTTCTCGTATGGTTTTAAATAATTTTTATCGATATTTATGGTTTGGTTCTTATATCGGAATATAAAAAAATAATATCGCAAATATTCACCCCTATCGCGAACAACATTTCCCTAGGAAGAATTTATGGCATTTTTTCTGAGAATCTTCTGCTGATTGATTTGATATCGTTATTTCTATAACAACACAATGTTTTTTCCGCGGCCCACATTTCCTGGGCACTGAATATGTAGATCCGATTGAAATGAAATTGACTTAGGCTTGCAATTCCCGATACTTGGGATATACATCTATTATTGATACTCTCTTAGAAGTGGACGATTGGGATTTTCGCTAAAAACGAAATAATTATTTATCCATTTTATTATATTTGATTCATAATTTATTTATCTGCTTTATATGTATACAAATTTTGTATTTTCCCCTTTAACAAACAACCAATCTTCCACTCCTGACAATAGGCCCATGAAATATTTTCTTCTTTTAGGTTTTTTTGATTTAAATAACTCATTTAGTTAAATCGCTGAAACATGTGTTTTCATGGATTTTATTTATGTTGTCAGTGACGACAAGTTAGAGCTTTGTTACAGAGTCTCCGTAAGTAGAACGAAATCCGAATTTTGTTGCTACAGTACATGAAGGTGAATTTTTATTCCGGAGCGTAACCGCTTGCAATTTTCAAAATGGAATTATATGTAGTGTATAATATAAATTAATATCTGTCGCGTCGGAATTTATTGGAATGTGTTTCTGTTTCCTTTTCCAAAAATGTTCCCTCCCACGCTTATCGCGAATAAAATTTCCATGGGAATGAATTGTTTCCTGAATTTGCCAATCTTCATTTTTCTCACTTCGATTTGATCTCTACCACAGCGTAAAAAGAACATACATTTTGACGAAATAAATAAAAATAAAAAATAAAATAAACTATAACGACACTAATTCCAATAATCATTATTTCAACATCCTATTCATTTGTTCTTTGGATTACATGCATTCTGGTCAGGCTGGAACGCACCTCTCACGACAATTTCGAATTAAAGACAAGCCAAATGTAAACAAACAATGAAAATCAAAAATGAAATTTTCAAAAAAAAAATATTTTTTTTTTTATTTTTTTTAAATTGATAATTAATTATTCAGGCTAAGTCCAAAATTTTTAACACAAATTATTTTTTCAAAATTTGGTTTCACACACACATTAGGCCTGTCGATTGGGTTTACTAGCTTAATCACCGCTATCGCGAATAAAATTTCCCCGGGAATGAATTGTTCCCTTAAATTTCCAATCGCGCTTTATGGTGGTTTTTTTTTTCATGTTTCTTCGCTTTCTTACTTGGATTTGATCGCCTTATAGTTAAAACAACGCAAAGAAGAAAAATCTATTCCCGATTTATATTCATATTACCATCCTACGCCGATAAGGAAATAGAAAATTTCACGTGAACAAATTCCCCTTTTATTCGCGATAATGGTGAATATTTGTATGGAATTTACTCGCTTAACAAGAAAGTAGCTTACTACTCTCTTAGTTACCAAGTAAGATGGTGGCATATTTTTATCTCTGATTTATTTAAATAAAACCAATGGATAAAAATGTTACCACCTTATCAAGTCTCTTAATTGTAAGCCCAATTGAACAGGCCTATTGATATTGTTTTTGGCGACATTTTAAAAAAGTTTTTTTATTGTTGGTTGTTATGTTGTCTGTTCTGCTGAAGTCTTCAGCAGAATCCAAAAACATTTTTTTTATTTTGAGTAAAATTTTATTATTCTATCTAGATTTTTGTTATTGCAGCTCAGTAAACCAGTAAACAGCCATAATCTCTTAAGTCTTTTGTTTCCACCCCTCCCCAGTCGTCGAGCGTCCGTCACTTTCATTTTTTCCATTACGATTTTATATAACTTGGTATTCTATTTACTGTTGACAAATGTATCAAATAAATATTTTTTTTAAGTGTTGTCATTGCAGTCGTAACGGCTGAAAACGAAAAAAAAAACATTGACACCACTGACAATTTTACGAAAAAACGTAGTAACGGTCTTAAATTTTGACACTTATCGATTCGCTCCGGTCTGAATGAACCTTAAATCATAATGTGTAAATGCCACCCTTAGAAATAGCTCACATCAGCTGTGAACGATTTACGTTTTGGTTTGGCGAAGAAAAATAATAAAAAGTTTAAGAACAGGCAAATTTTCAAATCGAATATTTGTAAAACATGAATCAAGACAATTCTTCAATGGATATGGATGCCGAAACGGCTAAGAAGCTATTCAACCATGGCGCCGTGGTAATCATTACTGGCGTTCCAAGGAAAACCGAATTCGGCATAGACTTGTGTTCATATACAATTGGAGACAATTTTAGAGGGGTAAAAATGATACCGCCCGGTCCCCATCATGTTTGGTGTGCTGCCACAGGACCGTATGGAGACACAGCACCACGAGTCGGGTTTGCCCACTTTTTCAGGGAACAGGAAGTAGTAGTGAAGGAATGGGATGCCGAAAATGAAGAGTTGAGAGATCGACAAATAGAAAATCCAGAATTGGAAAAGCAGCGAATTAAGGACCATATTAAAACTTTGGATGGCTTTTTGGCGCCATATGATTTTCGTTACTGGAATGAGTGGCGCAAGCTGACAGATACCGTCTCTAAAGATACATTAGAGAGATGCCAGCCTTCTTTGGGGATTATACGTACCAACGTTGAATTACAGTCATGTCCAGATTCAGAAAGACCGCGTGGACCCTTGAACGAATCTCATCCTGCCATGGCTGCAAAGTTGGTGAATGATGAAAATGATTTGCTGCCACAACTGAAACCGGTGGAAGGCACAGCACCTCGGTTTTGCTTGGTACCCGATAGAGTTCCCAAAGATTGTACACCATCGGATATATCCCAGCACTCCTTGGATTGCATACAAGCCTGTGATAATTTACTCAAAAACTTTCCACAATCCCAGGACCTTATAGAAGAAGTACAACTGTCGTTCGCCTTTTTCCTCGTCGGCTACTCCGTTGAATCATTAGGGCATTGGCGAAAAGTTCTATCGCTTCTCTCACACTCTGAAGAGGCTATAGCAAAATATCGGCTTTTGTTTATGAAGTACGCCGAGGTTCTGGCCTATCAGCTACCCCGGCTACCGGAAGAACTTATGGAACCATCGGAACGCAATACTGTTTTCAAAGATGTACGTTCTCTGTTGATAAATTTGAATACGGCGGGGCTTCATAAGAGTGCGGAACTTCTAACCAAAAAACTAAGGGACAGTATGAGTTGGTCATTCGAAGGTTTGTTGGACGAAGATCCCGAAGACATGCCGGTGGTGGTCGAATGTTAGCTACATGAAAAGTACTATTAAGTTAAACAACAGATCTAACAAAGTAAGTAGTAGTTTTCTATATATTTCGTATGAAAATCTGCAATAAAATACAATATGCGCAGTAATGTTAGAGCATTGCAACTATTTAACTTTCTTTTGTTCCGTTTCTAAAACTATTGGCGCTTCATCGACATTGGTGGGCTGATTGTCAATATCTTGACCTTCCATTTCCTTCTCGGCTTCGGCTATTTCCTTATCCAGATCCAAGTTATATTTCGCTGCAAGTTCTTCCAAACGTTTCTGGTTATTTTTCAAATAACCAGGCAGATAGAATATTGTCTGAACCATTCTTGAAAAAAATGTGATGCTATTAGCGTATATCTAATCTATCTATATCTTATCGGAATAAGAACTTCACTTACTTTATTAACACATATCCTGATATGGCCAACAGCAAACAGGTGATTGAGGTTTTTAGCATGGTCCAATAATCTACAACAACTTGCTGGTGTTTCATCTTGCTGCTGTTACAACTATTGCAATTAATTTTGGGTCTCAATAAAATTTACAACCTCCGTTAAGCTACGCAGAAAGTGTTCCTTTGCGTAATAATAAGTTTAAACTGATTTAATAATTTAAGTAAGTTCTCTTTTTCAATGGCGTGGTGGTCATAGGGTCACTGTTATTGCCTTGGTTACCACCAAAACTCCCCTTTTGCTGATGTGGTGGGAAAACATACAGATACATATGTTTGTCTGTTTGATTTTTACTATCTTTGCTAGTAACATGTCACACGTATAAATGTCCTTTCTTTTGACTGCTGCTTTATGAAATCAATAATAAATACTGTCAATGTAATTGTCGAGTTATTAAAGCAATTACAGTCCAACCCTCGGCACCAAATGTCGTGAACGTAGGACAACAAGCATTTTTAATTGTCCATATCAACACATTGGCAACTACGTGTTACATTTATGTTCCATGCAATCTGAAAAATCCAAATTATTTCCATACATTTACTATCAATAATAAAAATATATTTATTTAAAAAATAAGTTTCAACATTAACATAATGATGTCTATAAACGATAATGTTCATTGTACAAAATTTCTTAAGGCCGCCACAACGCCCATACCATACATAAGGTTTTCTTCAATTGTTTGCCATGAAGACTCTTGCACTCTCGAGACCTCCTCCAAAATAGCGATGACTTCAGGATATTCTATTAGATTTGTGCCGTGGGAACGCAAAAATACACTCAAGTATGACTGGGCCAATTCAAAATTGTTTTTAGATTCAAACATATACTGTAGGGTCTTCAAAAATTGCACCATAGCTTTTACCGTACCTCCGCCAATGGGATGTAATGATTTAACTTCGAAGTCTACCATCGAAGGACCCATTTGTTTGAGGTATGTCACGCTTTTTTCAAAATTCTGTTCAGCAATTGTTTGTTCCAGGAGCTTGCCAAATGTGGTAAGATTGTTAAGGGTGGATGATTTAAAAACTCTCGATTCCAAATCTTCATCGGGTTTTGCGTTGGAAACATCGAATTTCACTTCTAACCCTGCCACAGTTGGTAGGAAGAACGGAGCCTGTTTGGGTACTTTAGGTGGTGCTTTAGGCTTATTACGTTTTTTGATAATTTCTAAATCTAAAAGATTTTGCCATCTGGAGACTGCCACACCGGACATGGTAATTAAATCCTTGGATAATTGTTCTGGCGTTTCGTATTTCAAATTGACTTCATCGCCTAATTCATCCTCATCGTCTTCATCATCTAGGTCCATGGACAGTTCTTCAAGGGCATCTTCCAGATTTAATTCATCGGCAACATTAGCAGGTAGACCCACAAAAGCCGCCGTGGATGTGGGGTTAATGGAACGTAATGAAATTTGGTTGAATAACATTTTGTTGGCCCACAAGTAAATGCCCAAATAATTGACATGCGCTGTGGCTAAGAAATCGCCAGTCGGTGACATGGTTAGGGACACACAAGGTCTTTCTACTCTGAAGTGATCGATCATATAAGAAGAGGGTATATCCCACACTTTGATGGTGGCATCCATGGAGGCAGAAATCAGCCAGCGACTATCAGGACTGAAGGTAACATCATTTATTTTGGCCGAATGTCCCTCAAATTTACGTATGACTACCTTGGTGTCTAAGTCCACAACCAATAGCACAAAATTCACCAAAGCTACAGCGATCATAGCGCTTTCACGATGGCAGCGCATTAGGGCAATCCCTTCTGATAATTGTTTCACTGCCATAGGTTTATCCACTGAAATAATAGGAAAGTGGTTAGTCATTTGTTTGGTCATTTTTTGTCATTTTTCTCTTACAGCTTTCTTTGAAATGCCAAAACTTTAGAAGACCCGCACTACAGCCCGTTACCACTGCTTGGTTCAGATTATCACAGGCTATACCTCGTATCGCTGTCTTGTGGGCAGGTTTACCATAACTGGCCCTGTGTATGCCAGACTGTATGTTGAACCGCTCGACCTCACCATTGGAATAGCCTATATAGTAGTAGTGTATTAGAGATCATTTATAAAATGCTTATCAATCCTACCTATAATCACAAAATTTCCACAATGTGTCAGGGTAACACAAGTTGTTTCCGTTTTGAAGTCTTTACGATTTTTGTTGGTAAATTGTTCGGGTATCAAACGATGTTCGCCCATTCGGTTTTTATGGAAGGACCAAGTGGTCGTTTGTATGTTTCCACTGTGTATGGCAGCAATATTGTCCCATTCCTTTTCGCGTGTCAATTCCGTGGTAAATTCTATAATGGGTGGCATGCGTTGACTATCCTCTTCAAAACGATCTGTAATTTGAACAGCATTATTATTTGGTGATAATTTCGGTCATATGTAGATGGGCGATTGATTTACTTACTCTTCTTCTTGGAAGATTTCCTATTATAACTGGCTTTACCCAAGCTCTTGTTGAGTGTTTCTGCTATTGTACTAAATGATCTCAAAGAACTATCCTCCCCTGAGGATAGGATAGTGTTACCATTCATACCGTGATAACGTATGCACAGAGGAGGTGCTGTGTGGCCTTCACGTATGCGCAACATACGAGCTCCTCCATCCGTCATATCGAATATCCATAATTTCATAGAATTGTCAGGAGATGTGGTGAGGACCAATGGTTCATTGGGTAAACATATAGCAGTTGTGACCGAATCCTCATGTGCCTGCAATTGACTTGCAATCTACAAAGTGAAATTGAATTTTTGATTAATTTATTTCGGACGTGGACGTAGACATAAAAGGAAAAATTTCCGTAATTTTTTTTCTCAGGGACTTCGGAAATTTATCGAGACATACCTTTTTCTCTTCCAAATTCCAAAAAGCTATATACCCATTTATGCTGGCAGATGCCATGATGGGTGGACCGTCAGTTCTAAACGTGATTTTCGAAACACCACCCCAATCTTGTTTGAATTCCATGAGTATTTCATCAAACTTCAAATTCATCACCACAATAGTACCATCCTGATGACCAATAGCCACTACATCTATGGCTGGAGCCGGCTCAATGCAAGTAACTCTGCTCTCGTGGCCATTGAACGTGTGCACCAGGCGATTGTCCTTGATATTCCATATTTGCAGTTTGCCCTGCTTGGAACCCAAAATGATCTTGTTCACATAAGTGGGAGGATGAGCAACTGCCGTCACCAGAAACTCTTCAGCATTGAAAGGTACTTCCAGATACACTTCCTCGTCTTTAATATCCCAAACCTTCAAGACATTCGCTTCATCAACGGCTATTAAATGCCTACTAAATGGCAGTAGCAAGTGGACGTTTTTGTTGTGACCCCGATAAATGTGCCTCACATGTTTACCAGCACGCCAAGCATAAATGAGCTTGTTACAAGCCGTATAAATATGCAGACGGTCTGTGGCCATGGCTGTAATGTCGTCCGGGTGCTGCCCGCTGACATGAAGCAAGCGAAAGTGGCTGGCCGTATACACTTGGAATGACCTCCCAATACATGTTGTGATTAGATTGTCTTTGCGTCTCTGGATGTATCGTACCACAGCAGGAACATGATTGCTGACATAGCCCATTGACCGATTCCGACGAAAGATAACACTGCTGTCACGTTGTTTCGCCTTTAGGCCTTTCCCTATTTCATCTACACTAAGATTTGTCATTGTAATTTTTAATTTTCGTTAAATATTAAATTTGGTGTGAAATAATAATAATAATAATTTCTACTTTGAAAACACGCGGAGGTCTACTTTCAGTGTTACCGTTGTGCCACTAAAGTGGCAATTTTGCCACTTTTTTCGAGCCGAGATATTTTTGTGCCATTTTTTCATTGAGGTACTAAATGTGCTACTTTTTGCTTTTTTGTGCCACTTTTTTCATTTCTCGTATCCTGGGAAATTCGTACGGGAATTCAGTAGAAATTGAATATTTTTTTTCATCAAGCACCTTCTAGTACCTCCGAACTATAACCTATAACTGCTAGAAGGGCTGAATATGCCATTCAAGCCATCATAAAGACCACTTACCCCCTAGGCCCAGATTGAGAGTGGGCTTTGATCCTGATCAAATAAGATATATTTAAAATTTATATTCTTAAAATCATGAACTCACTAAACAAAAGTTTTCAAAGTGAGACTTCACACAAGATATAGTTTCGATGACAAACAACTTTTTAAAAACATTTAAAAAAAAGAGTTTATAATGTCTACATAGATATCATTATAAAAATATTTTCAAGAGTTTATATAAATGACACACAAATGAATAGTTTAAGATTCTTAGACCCTTTTTATATAAAATCTAACGATGATATCAACTATTTTGCCAACGGGGCTGAATTTAGTGATGTAATTAGGAAACCACAGGCTTTTGTAAATTAATTAAAATTATTACAATATAAGTCAAATGATAAATCTTACGAGCAGTATTCGCTAGTACTAATGTTGAAGTTTTCTGGTATGATTTATATCAAAATTTGAATGTTTTTACTTTGCCTCATAGCAGTGCTTGGGCAGAGCGCGTTTTTCTAAGCTGACAATAATGAAACATAGGTTAACGAACAGGTTGAAGATAAAAACTTGACGTGAAGTTGGAGGATTGGGTTCCCAGTACTGATCTCATTGAAAAGTATGGGAAAGAAGTTACCAAAAAGTAACTAAAAATAAATAACAAAAAGTGATTTTATTTATTTTTTAGTTTAGTATATATATATATGGGTCACGAAAATGAACTGTTGCGGTCACCCCCCAGAAATGAAGATGGGATTGTTTAATGATAATATGCATTGTTTAATGATAATATGCAAAATATTTCGTCACTGGGTCAAGACATCTGTGAGCTAAACGCTCCTGAAAACACCTCTAAAAATCATGTTTTTCCCGTGTATTTTTTTATGTTGCATTTCTGTTCAAATTTTTCTATGAATTTATAGACCCTTGGAAGCACACTTAAAATATAAATTTGTCATTCATTTGTCATATTATTGGACGCTTATTGATTTTTTGTGGGTTTTCAAAGTTACAGCTAAAAACTCATATTTCTTGGAAACAGGTCATGGTTTTTCAGATCCAAAATTCTTTTTACAAAAATGAGCGCTGCGGCGTCAATTTATTTCCGATCTGCATGATTTATGTTATTTGAAAGGTATTGACGGCAGCTATTTATTTTTTATGAGATACTACCACAAAATACGAAAAAGTTTACAGTTAACAAAATACATAAAAAATACTATAAACGTCCAATAAGTTACTCTAAGACAAAAATCAAAATTTTGTATGTAATGCATGAGAAAACACAATTTTTAGGGTGTTTTCAACGTGATATTTTGCAAATCATCATTAAACAATACAAACTTTATTTTCATGGTGTGACTGAAAATTGTTTTTCCATTTGTATGGACTGCGACCCAGCCTAATATATATATGTATACAAATGAATTGTTTTTGTTAACTTCATGTAATCTGTTGTTTTCTCGAAATAAAAACTAAAAAAGTGTGCCACTTTTTTCTAACAAATGTGCCACTTTTTTTGAAGAAATCCCCTTTTTGTGATACTTTTTGAAATTTCCAGCGGTAACACTGTCTACTTTCAGCGATGAGAATTGTGGAGAGAACCCACGGAGAGTTTTTTGTTATTGTCGTGAACACCGCCGAAAAGAGCAACATGTGCTACACTGAGAAACATCGCTTGATGACCACTATAAAATTTATGCGATAAAGGCTAAAGGCTTGACCAGACTATCCTGTATGTTCCTGTCATCTTTAAAAAAGTGTGTGTCTAATATAAAAATCGCACAGTCTAATCACAAAAGTAAGTTCAAAATCACCCTTATTCTGGTTGTCGTCGTCAACACAAAATGGCGACGTCTAGCGTCGACGATTGTAAATTGGTATTCCCGTGTCAGTATAAGTGCCAGTATTGCACTTATTTGTGATAACAAGCTGTGGTAACAAAAACGTTAATAAAAATTTAATTTTTTGCTCAAAATAAAAAAATATTTTTTCACATTGTCGCCAACTACAATATATATATATTTGTATCAAAACAAATTTTGAAAAAATTATTTTGTGTTGACTTTTTTGGCTTAGCCTCGATAACCATAAATTTGACTTATACTGGATAATTATCCAGGCTAAGTCCATTATTTTTAAAATAAAATATTTTTTTCAAAATTTGTTTTCATACACATATAAATATATAAAAATAAAAAGTGGAAGAATTGCAAAAACTTAAAATATAAAACGCGAACCAAGCTAATTAATGCATTTATTTAGCTTAAATCGCAATATTTATTTTAGACATTTTATTGCGTAGATATTTGAATTCTAAGAAGAAAAAATAAAATAAAATTTTCAGCGGTTCACGAGTTACGGCCCTGAAACATTGGAAACCTATTTATTTATATATTCGTTATTGCTCGATTTGCTTGAAATTAGTTATATTAGAAAGAGCTTGCCATTTAAAGAATAAAGATAAGATAAAATAAAACATTTTTTACTGCGGCCCATATTTTCCGAGTTACGGGCTCCGAAATTCCAAAAGTCTGAAATTATTATCGTTCCTGGAAGAATGTATTTGTGAATAAGGGGAAGCAGTGTTTTGTGATCCCGGCTTACTACTGGAACGACAAAACATTTTCCACTTCCCCTTTCTACGCCTCCAAATACCCACTGTCCTTCCACACGATGACCACGTTATTCGTTGCGCTTTCCAACTTGGAGACTTGTACTCCCCCTCTTTAGTACTCCTTGGGGCACTGGACCTTTTATATGGTATTCAAATAATCAATATAATTGAGTAATTCGCACAATATCTTCCATTTCTTATTTTCAATACGAATGAAACTTTTATTCAATGTAAAACGCATATATTTTAAGGTAATGATTGTTGGCGCGTCCCATTCGCGAGGAAGTGTTGCCAAATTTTCTAGTCGATACATTTTCAATGATGCCATATTTTCGCTCAGATTGCATAAATCGTATGAACTTATAAATCGTACAAACGGACAGATCAATAAATAAATATCATAAGTTTCGGGGTTCGTAACTTGGAAATTATAGGTCACAGTAAACAAAAAAAAAAAAACAAATTATATATTATTTTCTTAAAATGAGCGGTCCTTTCCAAAAAAAAAAAAAAAAATTTTATAAATCCAAAGTCTTGGGGCCCGTAACTCGGGAAATATAACCCATATTTCCCGAGAAAAAATATTTAAGTTTATTTCCTTAAAACTAAAAGCCCTTTCCAACAAATCCAATTTCATAAAAATCGGTTGAAATGTATAAATCAAAAATTTCGGGGCCCGTATCTCTGGAAATATGGGCCGCAGTGAAAACATATTCTAGTTTATTTCTTAAAATGACGTACCCGTTCCAATTAAAATGTTACCAAGGATTGTGAGTTTTTAGTTTCCATTTGAAAAAACCACAAAAACACCATAAACGTCCAATAATTCGACCAAAGAGTTACTCTAAGGCAAGAATACAAATGTATATTAAACAGTCTACTATTCCAGAATAAAATTAACAAAAGTGCAACATAAAAAATTATACAAAAACATGTTTTCAGAGAGCTTGACCGAATTAAATTAAATTAAAAATGCAATCTTTATTTGTGTGGGTGACTGCAGCAATTTTGTACGTGCTCCAACCTAATGTACTAATGTACTGATTATTTTTTCAAATTTCTGTTTTTATTGGAAAGGTTGAACATTGTCATTTAATAATGAAACACAATATCATTCATATGACTACCACGACTGGCTCGGCAGTAGCTCATCCGATCAACCCAATTTTTCAGTACAGCCCAAAATCCACACCAAACAGTCACTCGTTGTGGATGCATTGGCTTCTTAATAGTCAATAGTTTCCGGCATATGGCGATTTTGCTTATTGAAATAGCCACTGAGGTGAAAATGAGCTTTATGAAGACATGAACAGAAGGCCGTTCTCTTCTCGAAAATTTCCCACTTACATTTCATACAGTTTGTGTTAAAGACTCACTACTTTAGAAGTACGTTTTTAATATTTCCCAATTTCATTCGAGCGTATAGCGGCCCATTTTGCAAATGTGACACATAAATCTGAAAATAAATAGAATAATGAATGTTATTCTAACTTTCGAAGTCAAAGAGATCGGTAATTCAAATTTGAATCCTCAATCTCATGTTTCTAGATGCAGCCACGTCTTCCCTAAAGTATGCAACATTTAAACATTTTTAAGTTTGTACTTTATTTGGTACCATTTTTATCCCTAACTGGCATTCTAGCCGTTTTAAAAGTTCAAATTAAAAAATCCATTTATGTTGAGCTTCTATGTGGTCAGAGTTGGTTAGTTAGTACAATTTGTATTCCTTTTTGTCCCGCTCCAAAAAAATCCATTTATATTGCACTTCTACGGAGAAATTGAATACTTTGGTTGGTACCAATTTTATCCCGCTTCCCCTGAAAACTTCAAATTAAAAAAAATCCGTCTATATTGAGCTTCTACGTTGTCAGAGCAATGTACACACCGAATTTTACGATTCTAACTGCTGCAATACTTTAGTTGGTATCATTTGTATCCCTTTTTTCCCGCTCACTCCTTGAAGGTACAAATTTCGAAAAAACCATAGTGCGTTTTGGACAATTTTTGATTTTCAAAAACGTGTAGTTAAAAAGAACTTTGGAATGCTTTACCATTCTCCGATATATATTTTTGTGATACAATTTAGTTTATCTCGGTAAATCGTCAAAAGAAAAAACGATTTTTAAAAAAAAAAACAAGTTTTTAAATTTTTTAACGACTGCTACTAAACCACTGTATCTAAGTGAAAGAGAAATTTGTAACATTTGTAGCCCTGATAATCTATATATGTATATAAAAGAGTTGCGTTACTGACTCACTGACTGATTTATCATTGACCAGCCCCCAGACCAAACAGCTGAAGCCAGGGTCATGAAATTTTCAGGGTAGTTCCCAAATATGACGTAGACGTCGACTAAGAAAGGGTTTTACGAAATTCGTACTTATAGGGGATAAAATGGCCCAAAAAGGGATAAACATCGAACCTTCGTCCTGACTAAACGGCAGTATCTGTAAACATGAAATTCGGTGAGTTCCTTGCACTGACCATGCAGATGAGCTGCAAATAGGGATTTTTCGAAATTTAAGGGAGGAAAGAGACAAAAGAGGATAAAAATGGTACCAATTTAAGAATTGCAGCTAGAATCGTGAAATTTGGTATGTAAATTGCTCTGACCATATAAAAGCGAAGTAACATTGGATTTTTCGAAAATTGTACTTTTAAGGTGCTTGCGGGACAAAAAGGGATAAAAATGGTACCAACAAAAGTATTACACCTAGAATCGTGAAATTTGGTATGTAAATTGCTCTGACCATATAAAACCAAAGTAAAATTGGATTTTTCGAAAATTTTACTTTTAATGGGCGTGCAAAAAGGTATACAAGTTGTACCAATTTAAGTATTGCATCAGTCGTGAAATTTGACAACGTAGTAGCGCAAATCTAAATGGATTTTTCGAAATTTGTATTTATTAGGGGTGAGTGGGACAAAAAGGGATTAAAATTGTACCAACCAAAGTATTGTAGCTACAATCGTGAAATTTGGAGTGTAAATTCCTCTGGCAACGGATAAAAGTAGTACCAACTAAAGTATTTACAATTTAGCAGCGCTAATCTAAAAAAAATTTTCGAAATGGATAAATGGTACCAACTAAAGTATTGCAGCTATAGTCGAGAAATTTGGAGTATAAATTCCTCTGACAACATAGACTTGCAACAGAAATGGATTTCTTGATTTAGTATGTAAATTCCTCTGACCACGTAGAAGCGCAGTAAGATTGAACTTTCGAAATTTTTACTTTTAAGGGATGCGCGGGACGAAAAGGGATACAAATTGTGTACAGCCCTTTAATTACTTAAACGTGGAACATAAATGGATATTTCAAAATTTGTACGATACGTCCCGACAAGAAATAAATGGGTTACCAAATAAAGTACATATTTTTAGGGGAAGCAAAAACGCATGTTACCTATAGTGGTTTTTCAAAATGTGTACTTTTTGAGAAAGAGGTGCAAAAGTTATAAAGTAGCTGGCTGCATCTAGAAAAATGAGATCGAGGATATAAATGGTGGTAATTTTTTGTTCAAAACTTGGTAGAAAATGATACAAATTATACATACGAAGGAATTCAGCTAAAATAGTGCATTTCGAAAAGCACATTACTTTGACCGTGTGTGAGTGCTATATAATAGGATGTTTCCAAACTACTATTTTAGATTTATCTATATCCACCAAAAGAAAATTAAATAAATAGATAAATAAATAAATAACAGAGACGGATAAAATTAACAAATAACTGGCTTTTTCGCGTGCGAAGCAGCGGGTACTGCTAGTTACCTTATATTTAAGGTATTATTCGTATTATTTTGAATATTTTTGGATTTTTTATTTATTTATTTTTATTAAAATTACAATTATCGTCGAAGGTATTATTGAAGTATAAGCCCGATCGAGCCAAGTTATACATTACATTTAAGGTAAGGGGCTACATATGTTGCAAATGTATATTTCACGTAGAAACTGTGGTAAAAACGAAAAAACGTGTTTGTTGAAAAAAATGGTTTTTCTTTTGACGATTTACCGAACTAAACTAAATTTTATCACAAAAATAAAATTATATCGCAGAATGGCAAATCATACCACAGCTTTTCATAACTAAACTAATAAAAATAAAAAAAAATATTTTTTTATTAAAATTACAATTATCGTCAAATTATTATTTTTGAAGTATAAGCCCGATGGAGGCGAGTAATACCTTAAATTTAAGGTAGTTATGTGGGCTACAAATGTTAAAAACGTTTCCTTCACGTAGAAACAGTGGTTTAGTAACAGTCGTTAAAAAATGGAAAAACGTGCTTTAAAAAAAATCGCTTTTTCTTTTGACGATTTACCGAACTAAACTAAATTTGATCACAAAAATAAAATATCTGAGAATTCCACCACTTTTTTAACTACACGTTTTTGAAAATCAAAAATTGTCTAAAATCAACACCCCTTATATTGCGTGCCTACATAGTCGCAAGAATTTACATACAAAATTTTACGTTTTTAGCTATAACACTTTAGCTGGTACCATTTTTATCATTTTACCCTCTAAAATCACGAATTTCGAATTTTTTAGTGCGCTTCTCCGTCATATTTGGGAACTACCTTCCAAATGACCCTGTCTTCAACCGTTTGGTCTGGACGCTGATCAATGCTACTGAGAACAACGACGAATCGATTCAGTCTTCGCGTACGCTCCCACTCTCAAAACTCACAATGAATCACACGATATATAGATTATTTCTATGCATAGGGATGTTAAAAACTCAACGAATCGAAGACACCTAGCTTGATTAGTAGAATACCGATTTTAAAATCCTTGAAGAATTATAATTAAATGAAATAGGATTTAGATTTATTTTTGTAAATGTTAATACATTTAATGAAATTAATGTCACCATGTCATTTGAATGAAGTAAATAAACTTGATGCCCAAGTTCTCCAAATTCTATTCTAAAATAAACGAAAACAATTATTCGCATTTGGCAATAATCATTTACCTTCGGTGGTCCTTGGTAGACACGATTTACACTTCTGAAGCCCGTTCACGACGTTCATTCGTCCCACTGTATATAGAAAAACTCAAACTCAACTCATCTTAAGAGGTTTTGCTAATCTGTTTCTATGTTTATTGTTGTTGTTTTTTTTTTTTTAATTTTTCTTTTTAAACTATATGTATGTATATGTTATTGATCTGTATGTATATTGTTGTTTTGTAATTGCGTTTTATAAATTTGCTAACAAATTGTTTTTTGAATCGTTTCATATACAATTTAAATATATTACAACGGTTAGTAAGTGTCCAATTTATTTATTTGTTGTTTATTGGTTTAGCAAATATGTTTTGGGATGCGCTCACTTTATATAGGGTTGTGTTTTGGTAGTTTGTGTATGTATGTATTTTTTATTTATATTTTAAGTATATTGGTATTTATTGTAATTAAAATTCTTACTTGTAACATATGAACAGAGTTAAAAATAAATAAAAAAAAACAAATTATTCAATAAGAGATCGATAATATTTAGTAGAAACTATATTTAGAGAAACTAGAAACATAAACATATGCATGTGTGTATGAATTCTTAAGACGGGTGAACTAAAACGACAACTCTCATACATATCTATGGCATACTTTGCAATACTCTATGCAAATTTATGGCAAAATTATAGCAGCGTAAATGCAGAATATAGAAAGTCTAGCGGGATTTAACAATTCAATTCATTCGAATATGAATTCGAAACTACTTTATATAAGGATAAGTTAATTGTTTATAATAGCATAGTAGTTGTTATTTAGTTAGTTAACATTTTCATAAAGTCATCTTCGTAGTTTTCATTTCATCGTCTTATGTACAACATCAATAAAGAGTTTTAAGTTTTAATATTTATATGTAGTCTTTTGCTTTCCTTAGGTATACACAAAAAATGATATAGTACATAATTGTATAAGATTTTTCTTCTTCTACTTCCTGTTCTTCAATATTTTCGCATTTTTAACTGAAATTTTTTACCAGCCCTTATATTTTATGAAAAAATTTCAGTTAATAATCGTCGTTTATAGCATTTTCGTCGATATATTTTCTTTGGTTTACTCGAAAATTTGTGACCATTTATTTATTTGATTTTTGAAATGTTAGTTTTTTTTGATGAAAACATTTTGTTTATTTACAGTTTCAAAATTGCAGCAAATCATATTTGATCTCAAAATTTACAGTAATAGGGGGAGGGGTTTCGGGTGAAAACAAATTAGAAACGAAGTAAACACATCTCCTTTGGTTTTTTAATTGGTGGTTGGTTGGTTGGTTAGTTGTTGTCTTCAATCGGTTCATTTTTCTCGTTTCAGTTTCGAATTTATTTGTAGGAAATGCTGTTGCTGTTTATGGCGGGATTATTGTCGCGATTGAAAATCTCGCCCGAATAATCAGCTTCGGGAATGCGTTCACCAGCTGGTCTTCTGTGGGTGTTTCCAAACTGCAAGAGAAACGTAAAGAGTGACTGTTAGTATTTAATTGTATAATGTTTTATTTTTATCATAATTTGTAGTTTTTTTGTAATAACTTGCACAATTCGTATTGTTTAAATTTGATAGAAGTGTTCAATTCATTTCTGAGAGAATTTGTTGCACTACCTGTACTATAGGGTCCGCCAAATAACTTTTTTTGAAAATGCTATAAAAAAATCTACTGAATATTTTCTCAAATTTCTTTTTTTATTTAAAAGTACAATCCTTCCAGTTAATAATGGAAAATAATTTCATTCAAATGGCTGCCTCGGGCACCCCACAAATAAAAAATCTACTAAATATTCTCTCAAATTTCTTTTTTTATTTGAAAGTACAATCCTTCCGGTTAATAATGGAAAATAATTTCATTCAAATGGCTGCTGAGGGCACTCCACAAATAATAGTCCTACGGTTGAAAGTTTAAAAAAAACGTTAGATGGGACGTTATAGGGACAGATATGATTTTTAAGGAACAAAAGGACGATTTTCTGTTTTAATAGACGTGAACATCCACATCTACCCTGAATCATCAGAAAGGGTTTTACGAAATTCGTACTTTTAGGGGGTGAAATGAATGAAAAACGGATTAACATCGAACTTTCATCCTGACTAAACGGCAGTAGCTAGAAACATGAAATTCGGTGTGTGCCTTGGACTTACCATGCAGACGAGCTACAAAAAGGATTTTTTCGAAATTTGTACTTTTAAGAGAAGAGCGAGACAAAAAGGGATAAACATGGTACCAATTTAAGTAATGCAGCTATATTCGTGAAAATCGGTATTTACATTGACAACTTAAACTTGCAACATAGATGGATTTTTCGAAATTTGTACTTTTAAGGGACGAGCGGTACAACTAGGGATAAAACTGGTAACGACTGAAGTAATACAGCTTGAATCGTGAAATTTGGTATGTAAATTCCTCTCGTCGCATAGAAGTTCAATATAAATGCATTTTTGTACTCTTAAGGGTGAGTGGCACAAATAGGGATAAAAATGGTACCAACTATATTATTGCAGCTAGAAAAACGGCTAGTATTGCTATTGAAAGCGCAGTAAAATTGGATTATTTGAAATTTGTACTTTTAAGGGAGTGTGTGTGCATTACAAAAAGGGATAGAAATAGTACCAATTTAGGTATTGCAGCTATAGTCGTGAAATTTGGTTATAAATTCCTCTGACAACGTACAATAGCAATCTAAATGGATTTTCGAAATTTGTAATTATAAGGGGTGAGCGGGATAAAAATGTTACCAACTAAAGTGTTGCAGCTACAATCGTGAATTTTGGTATGTAAATTCCTCTAACCAAGTAGAAGTGCAGTAAAATTGGATTTTTCGAAATTTGTACTTATAAGGGGTGAGAGAGACAAAAAGAGATTAAAATAGTGTACTGCCCTTTAATTATGCAAACGCGGAACATAAATGGATATTTCAAAATTTATACTTATAAGTAGTATGCGGGACGAAAAAGGATAAACGTGCTACTAAATAAATAAAAGCATGTAGCTTTTGAGGGTAAAAGGGAGAACACCTATATTGATTACCTATTATTGATTTTTCGAAATATGTACTTTGGCCGGCTGCATCTAGAAAAATGAGAACGAGGATATAAAAGGCTCTGCGGTTATATTTTTTTGTACGAAACTGGGTAGAAAATGATAAAAATGATGCATACGAAGAGAGTTCAGCTAAAATAGTGCAATTATACAAGCACATTGCTTTGATTGTAATTTGTAAGTCTTTATTTTTTGTACTATTATACTTTTGTACTTGCTACTCACTTATTTAATGAGTACGGATCTACCAGATTTCTCTTTCTGATCCATTTAAGGTTTTAATATTCGTTGAGAATTTAGATTACCATATTGACATGGATTTTCAATTTTTTTTTCCAAGTTTATGGCATAATTTTGACATTAGATGCTGGTGGAAAACTTAAAATTCGGTACACGGTATGGTGTTTCAACATTTCACTTTTATTTTTATGTTAATAAAGTCAACATTTTCCCAAATATTTGTCATCAAAAAATTGCTCATACTAATACATAATCGATGTCTCATTTTCGAAGATTAGTTAGCAGATCCTGATTAGCATTAACTTTTATTGCATTTAAACCTTCTACTTTAAAATTCAAATTGCTTGTAATTGAAGTATAACCTATAAACGTTGAAAATCCAAATTAGTTACTCCATGACATGTACTTGTGATATTGCAATTATCAAAAGTTTTAGAACATAATCAAATATTGGTTGGATTATTACAAGTTAAGTAGAACACTACTCAAAGCGTTGATATAATTGTCAGACAGTCCATATTACACTTGAACCAGATGATACACATCTGAAGCTATAGGTGAAATAGAATTATATGGCGTTTTTAGTTTTTCATTTTCTCATCCTGTTCCAACAGATACAATTTTTCAAAAATTATTTTTATACTTATTCGCACCCTATGATGAAGGTATAGGTGCCAAATCAAAGATGCTAAAGATAATTTAAATTGCCAAATCTTTCTGTATTAGTTCAGTATTAACACCCATTTAAAATTTTGTCTCTTAAAAAACAACATATGAATAAACTAGAAAAGCTAAGGGTTACATTTTTGTTAGGTGTTAATGCTGAACTAATACAGACAACATCATAATATTTGATGTATTTTAACAGATATTCTCCTCTTTAATTTAACACTAATACCGTTATCATAGGGTGCGAAATAAGTATAAAGTCTAGTTATTAATTTTACTTTATTTATATACTTTATTGCATAAGTTGGACTTGTCACCATTACACTTAATTTTATATACTACGTCCGTTCTGTCTTCTTTTTTATACCCTCCTCCTCCAGGATGGGGGTATATTAACTTTGTCATTCCGTTTGTAACACCTTGAAATATCGACCTGAGACCCTATAAAGTATATATATTCTTGATCGTCATAAAATTCTAAGACGATCTAGCCATGTCCGTCCGTCTGTTGAAAGCACGCTAGCGTCTAAACGAAATGAGCTGGAATGTTAAAATTTTCCACAAATGCGTCTTATAGTCGTAGATCGGTTGGGATTGAAACGGGGCGAAATCGGCCCAAAGGGAATAATTTTTCCCTCACAAGGACTAAAAATACCCATAATAATCCCTAATATTTTAGAGTATTTAAGCATATTTTTTCAATATGAACTGCTTGTACATACTTGATATCGGTAATGCGCATTCCCCCGATAACAAAAACGTGCACCATAAAGTGATTCTTTTTTGTAGGGGGTGAAATGGGGCAAAAAATGGATAAAAATGGTACATATTAAACGGCAACAGCTAGAAACACGAAATTCGGTGTGTACATTCCTCTAATAGAGTAGATATATAATATAAAAGTATTTTTTCCAAATTAGTACTTTTAAGGGGTAAAATGGGATTAATAGGGATAAAAATGGTACCAACCAAACGGCTGCACCTAGTATAATGAAATGTGGAGTATACATTCCTCTCACTGTGTAGACACGGAAAATAAATGGATTTTTCGAAATTCGTACTTTCAAGGAATACAATTGTACAGAGGGATAAAAATAGTACTAACTAACCGACTACAGCTAGAATGATGAAATTCTAATTGGGTAGAAACGTCAAATAAAGAAATTTTAGATAGTCGTACTCTTAAGGGGGTAAAAATGGTACCAACCAAATGGCCACAGCTAAAATCATGGAATTCGGTGTATACATTCCTCTGACTGCATAGACACGCAAAATAAAAAGTTTTTTTTAATTCGTACTTTTTCTTTAACGGCAAAAATTGGTTGAGTCATGAAGTTAGGTTATTTTGCACTATGTACGTCTGATTATGGATTTTCAAAATTTGTACTTTTGTAATTAAAATAGAATGGAAATACAACCAACTGTAGCACCCACTATCTACCAATATTTATGGTATTCAAGCTTTTTGAAAATATAAATAGAGAAATATTTATTTTTTGAATTGACGTATTGGTAGCCTTGCCTTATAAGCGTTTGAAATAATTAAAATATTATATTTATTTATACAATTATTTTTTTAATATTTGTTTTGATTTGGCTATATAAAAAATTATATTTTCCTGTAATATTACTGCACTTCTACGAAAATCGACATCCTCTGTGGATGCCATCAATGGTGGAGGGTATATAAAGTTCGGCCCGGCCGATCTTAACGCCGTTTTTACTTGTTATTTTTGATTTTGTCTTGCTGAATAAATTGTTGAGCGTGTTGTGCGATTTTTGGGCTAATTCATATTTTTCTTTGTCATATAAATCTGAGTTTTTGAATCTTTCCGAGAATCCGAGTCTTGTACAGCTTTGTTGGTTTTTCTATGTGGCTTTTGGGATTTCGTACATTTCTAATTAATTGTCTTATTGTTTTTACGGGAAATTCATTTCTTCTTAAAATATTTTTAATGTTCTCTATGTTATTTTTGTGGAAGTCCTCATCACTTATGTCTAGTACTTTTCTGATAAAATTGGTCGCGGTGTTGAAAATTGTCCTTTTAGGATGTTTCGAATAAAAGTTAATTAATCGGCCTGATGATGTAGGTTTTTGCTACCAGTCTAGTTTTATGATGTTGCCTTGTCAGTGGACTATAGAATCCAGATATGGTAATTTTTTGTCCTTTTCTTCTTCCATCGTGAATTGAATCTGTCTGTTGTATCCATTTAGTATTTTGATCGTCTCATTAACATCATTTTTCTTCAAAATTGCGAAGAGATCGTCAACGTACTTTGTCAAGAACCTAGGTTTTTTGGTCATTTTCTCAATTGTTGTATCAAGAAGTTCCATATTTATGTTCATAATTATGTCCGCAATTATTGGTGATGCAGGGGAGCCCATTGGCATTCCTTTTCTTTGCTCATAGAATTTGTCGTCGTACTTAAAATATCTTGTGTCTTTGATGCAGAAAGTCAATATCTCAATAAATAAATCCTTTGGTATCGTGGTGAATTCTTCTATTATGTCCCAATTGTCCTTATGGCGAGGTTAACTGGTATACTTGGGAAAAGGGACACAACGTCAAATGATATTATTATTTCGTCGTCATCAATATGTGCGTTGTTAATTTTCTTTTTAAATTCACTCGCGTCTTTGACATTGTATATAGAGCCCTTCGTTAAGTTCTTGAGTACGTCAACAATATATCTGCATAGTCCATAAGAAGGTGAGTTAATTGAGGAGCAGATTGGTCTCAGAGGAGTACCTTTCTTGTGAATTTTGCGGAGTCCGTATATTCTTGGGGCAGTAGCAATTTTATTCGTCAATTTATTCAAAAACCAAAAACGCCAAGTAACTCCATTTTACCTATTGTTTCATACGTATATCATCCGGTTCAAGTGCAACGACTTTTTTTGAAAATTCTTAAATTTACAACTTTTAAATGTAAAATTGATTTTGATCATCAAATTATGATTTTTATATATACATTTTATAGATATCTATTTATGGCATAGTATCAGTTTAGCAAAATAATGTCTTTCTGTCTGTGAATTTAAGTTTAAATTGCAATATGTCCCTGCAAGCGAGTCATTACCAAAATAACTACAATTTAATTATGGTTCTCTCATATTCATATTTAACATCCATCCACTTACCCATGACTTCATAATTTTAATTAATCGATATCTGGGATATGCTTCCAGGTCACCATCGATGAGCACATTTGCCTCGCTCGGATACATTTGCAGCATGGCATCGGGATGGTGCGGCTGTTGCTGCTGCTGCAGATGCAACTCGTTCTGTTCGATGCCTGTTGACATATCGGGCATTGGTGAATGCAACGAACGTTTACCATGGCCTCCATAGCACGCATAACCATATGCATTGCAGCCTTCTGCAATGAAACGACAACAACAAGAATATAAGAAAAATGTCAGAAAAGAGATTTGGGCGATAAACAACAATAAGGAGAAAAATAAGTTCATATACATACAACAACAACAGCAACAAAAGTGAAGGAGGGGGTGGACATTCAACAATTCATCACTTAAGGCTAAGAAACTTGCAAATGAGGAAAAAGGTTAACGGGATGGTTGGTTGGTTGGTCGGTCGGTTGGTTCTTCGGTAAAAAGGACAAATAAATTATTCCAAGAACAACATGCACTCCCTTAGAAAGAGGTCCGTACTCGTGTGCTTGAACTTGTGAACGAACCTAATTGAAATTCTGTGGTAAGTCCAATTTAAATTTTAATAAGTTATCAATTGAAGGTTGGTTATTTCACGCCGTTTAATCTTCGACAATTTTCGAAATTAACTTAGTTTCAAGCATAAATTTCGAGACGTTGTTGTGTTTTTATTTTTATTTCAAGGGATAAAAGCCTTTGTTTACAAACTTTATTTAAATTTAAACAATATTTTTCTTCATTTTTTTGCGATTTTGTTGGTGTGCGGTTTAATCGTTTCATAACCCTTAAGAGACTTGTTGATAACCGTTTTGACCATTCTGCGCTGCTCTGTCAGTTTTTTCGTACTTTAATCGGGTCTGGTTGCGTGTGTGTATGTGTGCCTGTGTGATGCTTTAATCAACCACTTAATATACAATCTTCTACTTTTACATACCGACCTACTCGTAGATACTCGTACGTAAGTATGTACATACGTACATAAGTGTGCAGAAATATTTATAAAATTCTGTTTGTGCGCTACCTTTGAACTGCGTTGCTGTCTTTTATTGGGTTACAGGTTACAGATTAAAATAATGTTTTGCCTCCACGGGGAATTGGTGGAACTCTTGTCGAAGTCAGGTGGCGGGTGTACTATGTGCCGCCACAAATACATAACTTTGTAAATTACTTGCAGGAATTGTTTGTATTTTTTGTGGGTTTCCAATGAAGAAGTTTTAGCTGGTTCCTAATTTTATAACATGTTGCTTCGGAAGGCATTAGAGAGTTGATTTGGTTTTGTATTTTGCCTAAGATAAGTAAGAAACTTTTATTGGGATGCCGCACTTCTGTGTCGTAATGTTTCCCATTGTAAATGTTTGCACATTCACCAGAATTTGTTTAAAATTAAATGCTAAAAATGGAAATTGGAGATTGAAGAACTATTAATTGAATTGGCTAACAAATTGTTTGGATAATTGCTTTATAGTTGTTCCTTTTTGATGTCGGTTACTATCATTAGATGTTTAAATTTTCAGCTCTCTAACAATTTCAATCAATTTAAATTATCGTTCACCGTCCACTTTAAAACAAAATTCGAACAATTTAGATTTGTATCCCCGTATTGTTATTCTCTCCGCATATATTAATATTGAACTAAATTATGCGTGTTTGTTTGTATTAGAATCTCCCGTGCAGCGTAAACAAACCAATATTTTATGCATCCGTTCATTATCGACATCGACATTGTCAGCATCATTGTTGGGAATAGTTTTAGTTGTTCCGTGTTCAACGGAACAATAACAAACAGTTTGTTGTCATTTTCGTTCCAAGAACACAACGAACGAATGCATCCGTTTCCCTCGTGTTCGCGAGAAAATGTAATAAAATTATGAAAATTGTTGGCAAAAAGAGAAAACAAGAAGACAGTGTAACAATGCAACAGCAGGAATCGTTCTTATTCTTATTTATGCACATACATTCATGTGTACATATATACATATATATTTTATATGTGTACCTGAAATACAAAAGGACGGAACATCACAAAAATCCAAAATTAAGTTTTTGATTGAACATAGTGTGTTATACACTGAAAGAATCTTCCTTCATAATATTTATGAAGCTATTTCATAAAATGTTTTTCATAAATTTTGGTGATTTTTTTCTTAATATGTATGAAAAATTCTTAAATAAAATGAAATGTTTCATATAATTTTTCATAAACTTTCATATTTCATAAAACAAAATTGTTAAATTTTGGAAACTTAGTTTTATCAGATCAAAGAAAAATTCCCATTGTATTAAATAAACAATTCTTAAAGATTATGAAATGTATCATAACCAATAAAATATTTATGTTATGAAATGTCTTCAGAAATATAATGAAAGATTTTGTTGTTTTTATGAAACGTGTGTAGGTGTTTTTGTCCGGCTTGAAGTCATGTAATTAAAAAAAACAACGATCTTCAGGGGTGTCACTATAAAATCAAATATTTTTAACATTAAATATACAAAAACACTTAACAAGTATTTTATGACAATAATTACATTTATGAATATAAAGTGTAAACGATAACAACTTGTCCGCACAACCAGTCTTTGTCAACTAAATTATTTTTGCTTACATTTATGCTTTTTAATAATGTGTCTGTATATGTAAGCGCAGCCGTCTGTGTCAGTTTTGTAATTTATTCTCTTGTCAGAGGGAACATCAATAAAGTAAAGTTTCAAGAGTGTATCTGCGTTTGTAGTTGTTCTCTTGTGCAAATATTTTCACATATCGAAATTCGGCTTGTGACCCGTCAAAGTACAGTATGCGAAGAAAGTCCATATACCTTTTGGCATAAGTTGGACTTGTCCCCGTTGCATGTAATTTGGTAAACTACGTCCGATTTATCTTCATTTTTTAATCTAGATTTTATCCTGCTAAATGAAACGTTTCATAACTTACAAATAGGTTTTTAGTGTGTCTACTTTATTCGCTTGAATGCTGGCAATTCTCATTTCTCCTATGTTAACTCTGACATAAGTATGTACCCTGACTTAGGTCAAAGACATATTCATTACAATGATTCTCGCAATGGTAGAGTGTGTCGATTAGTTAGTCAAGAAGTAAGACTTTTTTCATTTTTATATTTATATTGGAAACTTCAGTAAGAATAATTATGAAATTGTTTCATAAAATTAATGAAATTTTTTTTAAATCTATGAAAACTTGTATGACAAAAATTCATTGAGTGAAAAACTGCATTTCATAGTTTCTAAGAAATGTTTCATAAATTCTATGACCCTTTTCATTGATTTGTGCTTTATGAAACATGTTTCATATATATTTTGAAGCGCTTCTTTGGTGACTTTTTAATGAAAATTGTCACTGAGGTTATGACGAAATCATAAATATTATGAATATAATTCTTTCCTTCAGTGTAGTATCCTTACAAAAAAGTCAAAATTGAAAGGTTTATGAAGGAAGTTCTAAAAGTCGTAAAAACATTTTTTTTGAAAAATATAACTATTTTGACTGTGTGCTTTGAAATTATACTGAAAATCGCAATTGCAATTACAATGCTTTTCATATTATAATGTTTTTGGCTCCTCCTGTAAATTTTTGAAAATCTTTGTTACGCCCTTTTGCATTTCAGGTGACGATATACGATATGTTCATGTGTGCAGTATGGTGGGTGCAGCTTCATTGGCTCCAAAAAAACATTGCTTTTATCTAAGAACTCTGCAAATATTTCTGTTTTGGCCAAGTAAAGGGTAGCAAAAATTATAAAGTAAAACCAGTAAAATAGCGTTCTTATATCTTACTAGCAGTGCCCGTTACTTCGCACACGGAAAAGCGTTATTTGTTATCAGTTTTATCCGTCACTGTTTTGGATAGTATTAATTTTTTTTTAGTGGATATAGATAAATTTAAAATAGTAATTTGGAAACCTCCTATCATATAGCACACACACATGATATAATTTTTTTATCATTTCCTACCCAGTTACGAACAAAAATTACAACAGCAGAGCCATACATATCCTCGATCTCATGTTGCTAGATGCATCTTTCTGCACCTCTTTTCCGAAAAGTACACATTTTGAGAAATCATTATGTGTTTTCGCTTCTCCGCTAAAAGCATGTATCTTATTTGGTACCGCGTTTATCCCTTTTCTTCCCGCATCCTCTTTATAAGTACAAATTTTGAAATATCCATTTTTGTTCCGCGTTTACGTAATTAAGGGAATGTACCTTGCCCCGCGCATCCCTTAAAAGTACAAATTTTGAAAAACTCAATTGTGGACAGAGCAATTTACTTATCAAATTTCCCGATTCTAGCTGCAATACTTTAGTTGGTAGCATCTTTATCCCTTTTTGACACTCTCACCCCCTAAAAGTACAAATTTTGAAAAATCCATTTAGATTGCGCTTCTACTTTATCAGAGGAATTTACACACCAAATTTCACGACTATAGCTAGAATACTTCAATTGGTACTATTTTCATCCTTTTTCATCTCACGCACCTCTTAAAAGTAAAATTTTCGAAAAGTCCAATTCACTGCACTTCTACATGATGAGAAAAATTTACATATCAAATTTCACAATTCTAGCTGCAATAATTTAGTTGGTACAGGTTTTCTCGAATATAGCTGCGTTACTGCATAATCTGATACCTCTTTATCCCTTTTTGTGTTTTTCATCCTTTAAAAGTTAAAATTTCGAAAAATCCCTTATTGTAACTCATCTGCATGGTAAGTGCAAGGCACACACCGAATTTCATGTTTCTAGCTACTGCTGTTTAGTCAGGACAAAGGTTCGATGTTTAACCCTTTTTGTCCCATTTCATCTCCTAAAAGTAAGATTTTTGTAAATTCGCGTCTCCGTAATATTTGGGAACTACCCTGACCCTGGCTTCAGCCGTTTGGTCTGATCAATGATAAGTCAGCCAGTCAGTAATGCAACTCTTTATATATATGTAGATAATACTTGATGTGTAATCAAAAAGTAAGCATGAGTCAGCAACCTTCAGAAATGTTCCCTAAATATTAGGTGTGTCGGGGCCATCATTTGTATTTTCTAGATCCCAACTACAGCCCGCATTTCTGTACCATTTTGATAGGAATAGTACTAATATTGACCCATCTAAATTCATGATTCTAGCTTCAGCCGTTGACTCTAAAGCTACGCACTCAGATTAGTGTGAACATGGAGTTTCATGATTCTATCTACAGCTGCTTGGTTGGTACCTTTTGAGTCCTACAGGTAAGAATATCAAAAGATATCTTTATTTTTCTTGTTTACGAAGTTAGAGCAATGTACACACCGAATTTCACTATTCTAAGTGCAGCCGTTTGGTTGTTATTTATCACCTTTCGCCAAAAAGTACAAATTTCGAAAAAAAAATGATTTTTTTCCAGATGAATGCATTCACCGAATTTCAACTTCAGCGGTTTGGTGGTACCATTTTTATCGTCATTTTCCATTTGTATCCCATAAAAGTGCTACTTTCCAAAAATCCCTCCATAGGGATGTACACACCAAAGTTCATGCTTCTAGCTGTTGTCATATCATCAGTACCATTTTTATCCCCAAAAAAATACAAAATTTGAAAAAATATCCTTTATGTTTAGCGTCTACACAGTCAAATGAATGTATTTATCGAATTTTATGATTCCAACGTCAATGGTTTGGTTGGTACCATTTTCCATTTGTATCCCATAAAAATACGATTTTCGAAAAATCCCTCCATTTAACGTGCCTATGCAATTATAGGGATGTACACACAAAAATTCCATGTTTCTAGCTGTTGTCATATTATGGGTGTCATTTTTTCTCCCTTTTGTTCCATTTCAGCCCCTAAATCGTTTATTTAAAAAATTTCCTGTTTCTAGGTGCTGTCGTATCATCGGTACCATTTTTATCCCATTTCAGCCCCTAAATCTTTTATTTAAAAACAAATCATGTTTCTAGCTGTTGTCGTGTCACTGGTACCATTTTAACCCTTTTTGCCTCATTCCAGCTTCTAAATCTTTTATTTACTTTTAAGCTGCTTTCATGCTACAAGTCCATATACATTAGAAATTTTCAAAAAACGTGATTAAATTAGTTTCAGTCATTGTTAGGGAAAATCGTTTCCCTCTGGACCGATTTCGCCCAGTTTCAATTCTGCACACATAGGACACATTTATGGAAAATTTGAACCGTCTAGCTCATATCGTTCGCAGACGGTGATGGCTTAGAATTTTACCACGACCCAGAATATATATGCATACATTATGGAGTCTCCGATGAATATTTCAAGGTGTTGCACATGGAATGACAAAGTGAAAAAAACGTAGGTGAAAATTATTAACAAAATCTGTTTAAAATCTAATTCACTCAAAACTGTGCTGTAACGCACTGCTCCGGTGTAAGAAGGTTTTTAATGGATTAACCGTTAATAACTGCCTGCGAAATCTAGCTGAAATGACATAAGGTTGATTTACACGTGTCAGATCTCATACAAATTTGACAGTTGAAAATCGACCTTATATCTTCTATCTATATATATAAAAATGAATCTGTGTTTGTATGTTTGTTTGTTTGTTTGTTATTTATATTTAGCAGCCTAAACTACTGAACCGATCTTCTTGAAATTTTCACAGTATGTTCATAGTGAACCGGTGGTGAAAATAGGCTATATATTTTTTGGATATTTTCAGTGGGCGTGGCACCTCCCACACAAACTGGAGATTTAGTCGTTTTATATAAATTAGCATATTTTGAATACTGCTGCAGCTAGAGTCTTGAATTTTTGTGAAGGTTCACTAATTATTAGTCTGCACAGTTGTGTCAAAAAGGGGCGGTATTGGAAAAGTGGGCGTGGCACCTCCCATACAAAGTTAAAACCTATTATTGAATATTGTCAGTTCTATGACACCTAGAGTGCTGAAATTTTGTGTAAGTGCATCTAGCATTAATGTGCATAGTTGTGCCAAAAATGGGCGGTATTGGAAAAGTGGGCGTGGCATCTCCCATACGAAGCTAAAACCTATTATTGAATATTGTCAGTTTTATGACACCTAGAGTGCTGAAATTTTATGTAAGTGCATCTAGCACCAATGTGCGTAGTTGTGCCAAAAATGGGCGGGATTGGACAAATGGGCGTGGCACCTCCCATACGAAGTTAAAACCTATTATTGAATATTGTCAGTTCTATGCCACCTAGAGTGCTGAAATTTTGTGTAAGTGCATCTAGCATCAGTGTGCATAGTTGTGCCAAAAATGGGCGGTATTGGAAAAGTGGGCGTGGCACCTCCCATATGAAGTTAAAACCTATTATTGAATGACACCTATTGTGCTGTAATTTTGTGTAAGTGCATCTAGCATCAACGTGCGTAGTTGTGATAAAAATGGGCGGTAATGGAAATGTGGACGTGGCACCTCCCATACGAAGTTAAAACCCATTTTCGAATATATGCCGTTCTAAGGCAGATAAAAAACTGAAATTTTGTGTAAGTGCATCTAGCATCAATGTGCGTAACTGTGCCCAAAAAATGGGAGATATTGGAAATAAGGGCGCGGTACTTTCCATACGAAGTTAAAACCTATTATCGAATATATTCAGCTACAATACTTATCTTTTGTGTGAGTGCATATAGCATAAACCTGCGTAGTTCTGCCAAAAATGGACGATATTGGGAAAGTGGGAGTGGTACCTCACATACGAAGTTAAAACATATTATCGAATATGGTCAGTAGGTGTCATAGACCTAGAGTGCTGAAATTTTGTGTGAGTTGATCCAGTATAAATAGTTGTGCAAAGATGGGCGGAAATTGGGCGTGACCCTTCCCATCTGAAATTAAAACCGGTTTTAGTGTATTTCGACACCGAGATGGGCGGAAAGTGGCCGTGACCCTTCCCATACCAAATTAAAACCAGTTTTTTGAGTATATTCTACAACGATATTCCTATATTGTTGTGTGAGTTAATTTAGTTGTAACCTGCTTAGGCAATATACAAATGGGCGGGATTTGAAAAATGGCGCATTTTTGATTTGAATTTTGTAAAATTACACGTTTTCTGTGGATTTTCTTAGCACAATAGTAAATAAAGGTTATAAAAAGAAAAATATTCATTCGCCAACAGCCGACTTAAGTCAAGAAATCGGATATTATATTAATTTTTAGTTTTTGTGTTGTTTGATTAGTGGACAATTTGATTGATTTTCTATGTGTTTTTAATGTAATGTCATTTCATCTTACGAATGAAGTTTTTTGTTTAGGTAATGGAATCACACTTAACAAAAAATCAATTTGATTTTGACATTTTTTTCAATTATTCGCCGTAAACTAAAGTTCTCCATGGAACATATCCATTTCTTTATTATCTCAGGGAAGAACCTTGATTATAATTGGTGCATATATTACCGATCAGGACAAAAATTAATATGAAAGCAGATTTTAATTTTACCGTTTGTTTTTTTTTTGCATGGCGAAGCGGGCGGGGGTTCAGCTAGTAAGTATATAAAATTAATCTCGACAATAATTCTGCTGCATCTGTATGGAATTTCATAAGCTGCGTGAAAATAGCAAAATTATCCGATTATGTACTTTCGATTTCCCTCTTTCACTTTCAGTCGCCTAACTGATCATGTTTTCACACAGGTCAGCCCATCGTGCAAATTCAGGAGAATCTTTGGATGGTTCGTCATTGTATCTCATTTTCATCACCCACTTTAATACTCATACTCATGTTGTTGTTTTGTTGCTCGACTTTCTGTCTGTTGCTCATTGATAGCAACGGCAATAGTCATCGTAATGTGCACTTTGTTGCATTGTTCCAATTATTTGGGTTAAGAAAACTTTGCAAAATGAAATGAAACGTCATTGTAAGGAAAGTGGGCGTTATTGAATTTGAGACTGAAACGTTTAAATTCTACAGTGAATATGAATGACTACAGTGAAGTATTTTTAATTTTCCCCATATAATATCCCAAATGGAAACTAAATCCTAGATTTTATTTAACAATTTTGCCTGAAATATAATTTTGTTTGTAGACTTTTGATAACAAGCTAAGACACCTGAAGTTTTTCTAGAGGCTAGTTTACTTTTCATATTCTCCACAGTCTCCTGTGGTTTGGGGAACACTGTGCACATGTGTCTACTTGTGGTTTATAGATAAATGAATCAACTTTTTTCGGGCATTCCTTGAACTTTGGATTCATTTGGTTGAAGATAAGGCAACAAACAACAGACATACTAGCATAAGAAAGTTTAAACAGCTATGTATGTATGTATGTTTGCATGCAAATCATTCGTTTGATTCATGTCATTGAATTGGCCGTATAATTGTGCTAAAAAAAGTTGTTTACCGTTGTCAGATTTTATTAACCGTAGCCCCCATACTTTGAAATTTCTTTAAGGTCGATGTGTCATCATCAGGCCAAGACACTTTTCATTCCATACGATAGATAACACATGGCGGACTTAAGCTTAATCTCTGTCTGGAAATATACAATTCGTATTTGAATGGGCATTTTAATCTTCCTGTTTTTAAGCAGACATGAAATTGTTAACCTTTTCAGTGAGTAGAAAAACGATTGTTGAACGAGGGAAGGCTCCTCCCCCCAATGTCTAAGTGAATTGTTCTTTTATTGTTATTTATTTTAAATTATTAAAGTACAATGTCCTAGCTGAATTGGCTGGCTTGACAACATGTTGTTGTCCACTGCCACCCTGCTCAACATCTACTTAAGAACTTGCAGCACAAACTATAATAATAATAGCATTATCCCGACCTTATGAAAGTATCGCCTGTAAAGCCTTTTAAATAATCTTAGACAAGTTCAGTGGGGGGTAGGGGTGTTACATGGCTTATTTTAATGTTGTTGTTTGTATGTGTGTATATATTTGTTGTTGTACTTACTCTTAGCCTGGCTTTGTTGGGCAGCCAAACACATGGTACAGATGACAACGAGGAAGAAGGATATTGACAATTTCATGTTTACAGCAATCTGAAAGTAAAAAAAAAAAGAAATCCACAGAGCATGAGAAATAACATCAATAATAGAAATATCCGCAGAAGTGAAGTTCAAAAAAATAACAAAAATAACAATCGCACAAAGAACAACTATTAATATTTACTAAGTACCTGAAGACATCAAATAACAAAACTAATAATTCTCTATCCGTTTCCTGTTTACACTCGTCAATTGAATGACGGCGATTATAATGGGGGTGTTGTGAAAGGGACTTTCTGAGTCTTCCATAATATCCTTTTCCTTGTGTTGTAATAAGTTTAGATACAAAATTCATATTTAGTTTGTGTGATAAACGAAAAACGGGTGTCTTTTTTCCATGCTTTATATAAGGTTACTTTCTATATATGTTTGTGTGCCACAAAATTTGAAAGCTTTTTTCTCAACCAATTTTGCTCAAATTTTGCACACTTAATCATTTTCGATGACAATACAAGGAAATGGAAAAATTTGACCAATTGGACAAAGGGGCGTGGTACCTCCCATACAAACCACAAATTAAAAATCTATTATTTCTGCTCCTGATAACGGTATTTAAACAAAATTTGGTACGTCGGTTTGGTGTGCATGTTGTAAGTGCTGCTGCAAATATGGGCGGGATTGTACAAAGGGGCGTGGTACCTCCCATACAAACCACAAATTAAAAATCTATTATTTCTGCTCCTGATAACGGTATTTGAACAAAATTTGGTACGTCGGTTTGGTGTGGATTTTTTAAGTGCTGCTGCAAATATGGGCGGGATTGTACAAAGGGGCGTGGTACCTCCCATACAAACCACAAATTAAAAATCTATTATTTCTGCTCCTGATAACGGTATTTGAACAAAATTTGGTACGTCGGTTTGGTGTGCATTTTTTAAGTGCTGCTGCAAATATGAGCGGGAATGGACAAAGGGGCGTGGTACCTCCCATACAAACCACAAATTAAAAATCTATTATTTCTGCTCCTGATAACGCAGTAATTTTTCCTTCTACAAAAGATAACTAAAAAAGAATTTCTAGGCCCAATAGAATTCTGCTTGCATAAAGCATGGATTTGAAAAAATTTTTTTTTTTGATTTACTAGTTTAAACTGACGATTGATTTGAAAAATATGGGGGTTGTCATCCTGTCTAGGACTATTTTTTCTGTTAAGTGCGGGTAACACTTTATAAATGACAATCTACATTTTATTTACTTTCGCTTCTCCGAGAACTTGAGGAATGCAAAGTTGCCATCCTGCCAACTATGTCACAATATGATTTTGGATGGGATGTTTGATGTTTCACTCAATTTAGTAGCGTTTCCAATTCTAATTCACGTGACACAATCGAATCGTTGAACCAAAAACTGAAGTTGGTTTTTAAAAGTCATGTGATTTTTCTTGTATGTTAAAGTTAAATATGAAAGTAACATAATTTGTATTTAAGTAGCATTACAATTACGTCATAAAGTCAATTTCAAAGGGAAACTAATATTCAGAAAAAAAGGGAAATTTATTTACGTGGAATTTTCTATTACCCTGCAGGCTTAAGATGGTAATATCAACGTAACCCGGAACAAGTTGTATTGTAATAGAAATAAGATTATTAAATCGAACTAAGAAACCATCTGAGAGTCGAACAAGTAAGAAGGCGTTAAGTTCGGCCGGGCCGAATCTTATATACCCTCCACCACGGAGTGCATTCCACAGTATTACCAGCAGATTAAAGGATGTCGACTTTACATAGAAGCACAGTACCATATTACGAAAATTGTGATATTTTTATGCACATTACTATATTTGTTTACTATTTCAAACTATAATGTATACTTATGCGCACTGTTTAAAATCGACTACTATATATAAATAAAATGCTGAAATTGTGAAAGTGAACATGCCTAAATATTAGGCGATTGTCAGTCGCCATTAGAAAGAAGCATTTTCAGATACAGACAAAGTGATAAGAAAAGTATAAATTTTAAAGATATCCCCATTCGCCCCATTCTCCGCCCAAATATACAAATTTCGAAAAAAACCTTTTCGAGTGTTCATAGTCAGAACGAATTTCATGATTTCAACTTCAGCGGTTTGGTAGGTCCCATTTTTATCCCTCTTTTTAATTATATCCCTTAAAAGTACGAATTTCGAAAAATCCCTCTATTTTACGTGTCTATGCAATTAGAGGGATGTACACACCGAGTTTCATGATTCTAGCTGTTGTCGTATCATTGGTACCATATTTTATCCCTTTTTGTCCCATTTCACCCTCTAAAACTTTTATGAGGAATGTCCGCAACAAATTTTAACTGTATGAAAATAAGAAATTTAATTAATAAGCCAAGGCTACCAATATTTGTATTATATATATAATGGATATAATACTTCAATTCATAAAGTAAATATGAGGGAACAATCATAAATACCCTAAATATTGGGGGATAGAGAGTGTATTTTCAGCTACAGTCGTTTGGTTGGTTGTATTTCCATTCTATTTTAATTTCAAAAGTATAAATTTTGAAAATACCTTACCTCTCACGTACGCATTATAAGACAACTTCATGATTCTACACTTTTTTGTCGTTAAAGCAACAAAATAAAGTACGAATTTGGAAAAAAAAATATTTTACGTGGAATGTATACACCGAATTCCATGATTCTATCAGCGGCCATTTTGTTAGTACCATTTTTATCGCATTTTTCCAATTTTGCCCTCTCAAGAGTACGACTATCTAAAATCTCTTTATTTTACGTATCTACACAATTAGAGGGATGTACACATTGAATTTCATCATTCTAGCTGTATTCGTTTAGTTGGTACTATTTTTATCTCCTGTAGCCATTGTATCCCTTGAAAGTACGAATTTGGAAAAAAACGTTTTATTTTTCGTGTCTACGCAGTCAGAGGAACGTATACTCCGAATTTCATGGTTCTAGCTGCTGTCATTTGGTAGGTACTATTTTTACCCCTCTATCCCCATTTAACCCGTAAAAGTACGAATTTAGAAAAAATACTTTTACATTATGTATCTACTCTATTAGAGGATTGTACACGCAAAATTTCGTGTTTCTATCTGTTGTCGATTGATAGGTACCATTTTTATCCCTTTTGTCCCATTTCGCCCCCTACAAATAAAAATCACTCTATGGTACCTTTTATGCTATAAAGGGAATGCGAATTGCAAATATCAAGTAAATACAAGCTAATATGTTCAAAAAACATGCTGAAATACTCTAAATATTAGGGGTATTTTCAGTCCTTGTGAGGGAAAAATTTTTTCCTCTGGGCCGATTTCGTCCACTTTCAATCCCAACCGATCTACAACCACAAGACACATTTAGGAAAAATTTAAACCTCCTAGCTCACTTCGTTCGGCCGCTATCGTGCTTTCAACAGACAGACAGACGGACATGGCTATATCGTCTTAGAATTTTACCACGACCCAGAATATATATACTTTGTGGGGTCTCCGATTAATATTTCAAGGTGTTACAAACGGAATGACAAAGTGAATATACCCCCATCCTGGAGGTGGAGGGTATAAAAATAGACCATAAATGACGATTTGAATCAAAAAAATTAAATATGCCAATTTTTCTCTTTACTTTGATCAGATCTCTAATTTAAGAACTTTTATATTTGACATTTATTAAAAATGTACCGTTACAATGACATTTCTCATTTTATACCAAAATTGTATTTAGTGTTAGTTTGAAAGTCGTCTAAGTCACACTATATCCACTGACATTGATGTGTGGTGACGTAAACAAACATTTTTTTATTTTTTTTTTTGAATTAAGTGATTCAGATAATTTGAAAACATAAAATGGAATTACTTGAAAAGTAAATAATAATTTCAATATAAGAACAACCTGTAAATATTTATATACATATATATATATTATTTTTTGAAATAAAATATTTTTTGTTTTCTTTCATTTTTGATGAGGTAAATATTACTTTTGCGAATAAAATTAAAATTTTTTTGAGAAGAGTGAAAGTGGTCTAAGTCAGTGCATCCTCTGAAAGTTGTGGTTCCCTTAGAGGTACTAGCGTTTTTTTTTATAAAAGTTCGATATAGTTGTACGATATTCTAAGAACAAAAATTTGTGCTTCGGTGGAAAAATATTTTTCAATTGGCTCAAACATAAACTTAAGAGCTCTATCATTCTAACTGGCACATATAATTTTCTTGGTCCTCATACAGTTTAAAGGAGTTACCGATTTCTCAAATGCATAAGCAAGGCATTCGAAAACATGAAAGTTTCGATTGAAATGTGTTATTGTTTATTGTAAAACGGAAATATATTTCTACCGAAATTATTCAAAAATCTAACCTAAATATGCGATATCTCTAAATCCTATTTATTTTCGTATGAATATATACCTTTTTTGCAATAAATAAAAAATTGTTTTCGAACCATCATGCTCGAAAAATAAAAAGTTGAAAAAAATATTGTTTCTTATTTATATTAATAAATGAAAATATAATTAAATTAAAGCGAGTCCAAAGAGTAACTTAGTTACCATGATGATCATATGGACTGCAAAATTGCATCATGTTTTATTATTTTTTTTTATTTTAACACCACATGCAAGAGCTCTCCTATGACTATAATATGAAAGGGCAGATAATAAAGATCAGTATAGTGCAATTTTTTTATTTTTATTTGCCTTCAGTGTTTCATGTGCAAGCGTAACATATACAAATTTATGTCACGTCACGTTCCACATTATAGGTTGTAACAAGTAAGGAAAGGCTAAAGTCGAGCGGGTCCGACTATATGATACACTCCACTTTCTATCCGAATATAATTCAATTCGGTAAAAAAGTGAAAACGGGAAGAATTTTTGTATGTTTCCTAATCATAGGCTGATATGACCTGACCAATTTGTCAAATCGAGAGGAATAATTGTATCGGGGCTATATCCAAACATGGAATAAAGTGACAAACTTTCAAAATAAGTTCTTCCAGTTCAAGTATAACGTGTTATGTTCACTTTGAAGAAAATCCTTGAAAATTCGTGGTTTCTGAGCGGAAAATGTCTATCCGAATCTGAACCTATCTGACCCATTTTCGCCATGGTGATTCTAGTTGAAATATAAGACATTTTCAAAGATTTGAAGAAGATCTGTAAATGTGGTTTATAGTGTGGAAAAAGTAAAACCGGAAGTGAAATTTGTGTGGGGGCTATATATAAATCTGAACCCATCTGACCCATTTATAGAACAAATATAAGATATTTCGCCTAATTTGAAGAGGATCTATGTGGTTTCTAGAGCAGAAAAAGTCAAATCGGGAGCGAAATTTTAATGGGAGCTTATTTAAATCTGACCTATTTTCACCAAAGGTGTTCCTAGTTTAAATATAGGATGTTTTGCCAAATCTGAAGACAATCTGATACAATATGTGGTTTCTAGAGCGGAAAAAATCGTGAGCAAAATTTGTATGGGAGCTATATATAAATCTGAACCGATCTAACACATTTTTACCACAGGTATTTCTAGTTGAATTGAATATTTAATATTTCTTTAAAATACGAGAACAGTTCAATAAGTAGTCGACCTCAAAGTGATTGATCATCTATGGACAACAGATTATAAATATTTTTTATCAAGAAATTAACAATTTATATTTTCCCCAAAATAAAAATGAGTAAATATGGATTTCGCGCAGCAATAAATAAATATTACTTTTCATGAAAACTCCTTGAATGAAATCAACTTTTATAGCTTTTGAACGGTTCGAAAAATTATAGTACTTTCAAATTTGTATATATATTTTAGATTAGGTTACCGGATATGGCTTAAATAAAAAGAAAATATTTATTATCAAAAAATAATATAAAAATAGAAGAAAAAGAAAATATTTATTATCAAAAAATAATATAAAAATAAAAGAAAAAGAAAATATTTATTATCAACATCAGTAGCAAATTGTAAAATAAACTCTAACGAATCGAGTTTTATTTATTCATAATCCTAAACAGTCGGCTTCGGCTAATCTGCCTATTTTGCCGAAGGCCGATTACCGGATTTTGGCCGAAGCCGATTATTCGGTCGAACTTTATATGGTTTCGCTCCAAAGTCAGCGGAACGAGTGGGTTACACTAAATTTGCTTGGCCACCCTTTGCGTATGATTAACATTGTAATGAATGATAATAACACTCATACGCATATGTGGTCAATCGAAATACACTAGTACAGTTTACAACCATTTTGTCTTGATGTTCCGACTATTTACACCCTCCATAGATAGATAGATTCATTAATATGTTCATTTCATGGTTACCCCTTAGTTTTTCTAGTTTATTCATATCTTGCTTTTTAAGTGGGAAAACTGAAACTATAGTTTCACATGCATATCAACTGGATCAAGTGTAATATGAACTGTCGGACAGTGTTATCACTCTAGAATGTTAATATTACGTCGGTCAAATTTAGAATAGCATGTTCTAGTTGACCTACTATGAATATAATATAGCATATTAGTCAGTGTTTTCATATAGCCCCATGCCACAACTCAGATTTTCTTTATTGTCATTTCAGAAACCAAACCCATCAAATCGAATATTTTTTTTAATTCTCAGATGACGAACATCTTCAGTAAATTTCGATAAGCTAGAAAACCGAAGAGTAACTGTTACACATCTCTTGTTAGCCACCCTAATGTATATAATTTCACAGATGAATAAAATAAACATTGTCATTTTGCGGTCATCGCATTGCTGCAAAATATTGTTGACAGCGGTTCGCACAAATCAATCTGTAGATGGAAAGGAAACTTCATCATTCATTATTTATGGGCTCAAGAAACTGGGTGTGACAGCAAATGACTACGATCAGAAATGTTAGCGATTTAATGCAGATGATTTTGTTTACTTTCCGTGACATAAAACTTTCTTACTGTCGCAACTTCAGAGGATGTTTGGTTTTTTGGAGGAATAAGCGAACAATCCTTAATTCCTATTATCCATTGAATCGTGCTATCATTGACCGCAAACGATTTAAGTGGGATTAAAACTTTAAGAAGATACAACACACACACGCACATATATGTTACACATCAACTGGCAACTGACAAAAAGGACATTACTTATTTAGCAATTCATTGGCTGTAGTTGACGCGGAATGTCGGACAACATGTGTTTGTAACTTTTGCTTAATTATTGTACAAATAGTTCGCATTTAGTTTAGATGTTGTTGTTGTTGCTGTGTTAACAGGTAATCATAAGTGGCCCAAATATTTCTGATTGTTTTCATATCTTTGGCCGGCCTTATGTGGTCCTTTGCCAGGCCACTGCCAACATCATCGGAATATACAGAAAGTCAACAGACACACGTGATGCGAATTTCCAAAGAGTGTAGAAAAGTCCAAAAGTCAAGCGGCGTACCCCCACCCCGCCCTCACCAGCCACCGATGGTGTAGGTGTGAGTGTCCTGTTCGCATATGTGAATGTTATGATTACGACGTGGCATCCATGTAAGTAAACATCCCATGCCATCGCAGCCAAATGAATTGTGTTCTTTAGTATTTTTGATAAGCATTTAATACAACCAAAAACAGAAGATTATAATTTATGGACATTCACTGCGCTGGGTGCGAGTACTACAGTCATGCGGGCGGACAGAATATTAATTTACATTGTGACCCATAATCTTTGTGTGTCAAGGGGGGGTTTAAAACGTTTAGTTTCCTAGTTGGAAACCATGTCGAACGAACAGTGCTAAAGGGTAATTCAAGAGATTTGCGAGGTCTTAATGTGGAAGTTGTAAACGTAACACTTGATGTCACCGTTGTTGTTGCAAAACGAATGTACGCGAAGAGGAGCACAAAGAAACCATATAACTAGATATATATCTTTAAAGAATGACCAGATGTTATTGCATCCAATGGTGTGTGAAGCGGATGATGATACCACAAAATATATTTCTGCAAGATGCTCCTTGAAAAATTATAGTGAATTCAAAATCAAGAACAAAACTTTTTTGAATTGAATTTTGTAAAATTACACGTTTACTTTGCAATCTCTTGGCGCGATATTAAAGAATCTTGGCGCGTCATAAGCCGATTTAAATCAGAGAAACGACAGTTATATCCATTATCCACTATTTTCCCATACTCGGCGCAAACTTCTATACCATCCTTCTTAGGTATCTCTGGTTTGAGTTTTGTCCAGTTTTTAGGAGACAGTTTTTGGAAATTACATATTCGTCTTCTAATTTGACCACGGCACATGATATGTATATTGGGCTGGGCCACGAAAACACGTTAACGCCCGTGTTCATGTAGCTCCGTTAGTGTTAACCAATAGTTATAGTTATATTCAATGTTCATACAAACTGACATCTATAACTCCCGGTTAGCCCTAAATTTAGGTTAACTGAGCAATTAACGGGGTTGAATGTGTATTAATTTTATTCTTGTCTACTCGAATTATTGCATTGATTGTTTCTGTCTGCTCGTATCATAATATCATTCAAAAGTCCAAGTTTATTTGAATTAACGGAAAACCAAAGTAATTGGAAGGGAAGAATATTTAAGAAAAAACGCAGATAATATTCCCTCCATAAATATCACATAGTTCTTAATTCTAGTATAAAGCGTATAGATTTATTCAGCAAATTCTCTATTAAAATCTAGACATTGCAATTTTTCAGAGGATGTGATAGACCGAAATTACTTTATTCAACATTTTTTATGTAACCTATATCAATATATATCGGACATGATCACAACTTGATGATAAAAAGAAGACACATGAAAAGAAAAAGATTTAACGGAAAATTCACCTCCAGAAATTTTCAGCACTCATTGTTGTTGTTTCTTAAGAACTTATTAGACAACCACCCCCGCCTAATATGTTGATGAAGAAAAAGTTTTATCGTGTTGAAAACCTATTAGCCTACAGCAAATTGTAATGGGAAAAGTTTCAGGTAGATCACAACGCTCTTCAAAACGTTGTGCGGTGAGTGTCGGGTTTATGTATATAAAGGGTGATTTTTTAAAAGCTATAAGAAAGTTAAAAAAAAAAAACACATAAAATTCAGAAAAATGCATGAAATTTTTATAGTACGGTTTGTCTTAGTTTAGTCCAAATTGGCATTTCCACGTTTTTAAGTAACAGAAGCCAAATTGCTGCGAACGGCGACGAATCGATGATTGATGGTCAACATTAACACTGGCCGATGTAGCTGCGATATTTTCTTCAGTTCGCACTCTATGTAAGCGTGTTTGTGGTTAGTGTCCAACAATGTAAATTTGGTGCGAAATTTAGTCACAATAGCCCGAATAACTGCTTCAGTGGGTCGATTAAACTGACCATAAAATGGAAGAAACGCGCGATGAACTTTCTTAACAGAACACGCATTTTGATAATAAAATTCAATAATTTGCAAGCGTTGTTCGTTTGTAGGACGATTCATGGTTAAATTATAGACCAAATTGAAGATGTTTGACAGTGAAACAAAACACGAAACGTGCGTCAGCTGTTTACAGCAGTGTTGCCAAAAAGATAATAGCTAAAAAATCACCCTTTAGTATGCATAACTGATAACAACTTCTAAGACAAGAACTTTTCACAGCGGCACTGATGAGTTATCCTCACACAATATATGAAAGATAGTAGTATATGAAGTGTGGTTCTCCTGCTTTCCATTACCAAACCATATTTCCCTCGTAAGAAAAAAGAAGAAAAAGGCCGTAAGTTTGCATTCCACAGTATTATCTGCAGATTAGGATTAATGCCGATTTTACGTAGAAGTGCAGTAACATTACAGGTAAATGTTAATTCTTTTAATATAGTTAAATCGGAAGCGACATTTGTATGGGGGCTATATCTAAATCTGAACCGATTTGCTAATTATCAAATTAAATAGCGTTCGTCGTTGGCTAAAACCTGTACTTTGATTATAACAATAGATGGACAGACAGACGGTCATTGCTAAGTCGATTCAAAACTGTATAATAAACGATTGTTTTATCTCATTCCGTTTTGGGTGTTACAATCAAATGCACCAAGGCATAATACCCTAGTGGAAGGTATAGAACGTTATTATAAATAAATATATAATTTTAATTATTTTAAACCACACCATGCCTGCTACCTGAAGCTACCAATATATTTATACAGCGTGATAGCCGTAAATTATATATATCAAGTTATGTAAACATAGGTAGCGACCTTTAGACTAAAAAAAGCTTAAAAAAAGCAGCCGATTTTGAAAATGAAGATAATAATCTAATCTCATGATTTGCTCACGCTTCTTATTGTATACATTGAAAATACGAATTTGGAAAAATCTTTATATTTTGTGCGTCTATGCAACCAGAGGAATGTATACTCCGAATTTCATGATTCTAGCTGCAGCCATTTGATTGCTACCAGTTTTATTTCTTTTTCCCATTTCACCCCCTTAAAAGTGAAAAGTAAATAATAATTTCAGTAGAAAGTTTCTAGTCGAACAACCTAAAAATATTTATATATATTTTTATTACTTTTTTTTTGTTTTTTGTTTTTTGAAATTTTTGAAACTTTTCTTTCATTTTTGGGAGTGATAAAAAACCGGGTTTTCTTCAATGTCGATTTTCGGGTGTTTCGAAAACGGTGATTTCTAAAACACGATTGCTCGGTTTTCTTTTTATGAAAAAAACCGGTCGGACCGGGTTTTTTCGTGTTTTTCTTAAAAATAATCATCATCTTTATTCATAATTAGATTCAGCGCACTGAAATTTTTCGAAATTTACTCCAAACATTCCTGTCTGACTTAGCTTGAGGAACATTTTGTTCCTTTGTAAAAAATTCATTTGGTGATTTTTCAATAATATATATTTAAAATTTAAGTTAATTTAAGTTGTTTGTTTGAAAATTATTTTTCTAACAGGAAGCAATATGTTCATATTAAAGATTCGAAAAGTTGTATGGGTACAGTGGATTATGGAGTACCACAGGGAAGCGGGTTAGGCCCATTATTGTTTTCGATGTATCTTAATGATCTGAGGAATTTGGAACTAGAAGGTCATCTAATTATGTTTGCTGATGATGATTGCCTATTTTACCCTTACAAATATGATTTGGAACTGAAAACTAGAGTTGAGAGGGATGCAGCTTTGGTATTTGAATATGCACGGTTGAATCGGTTACTGATCAATCCCGTGAAGACCAAACTTATTAGATTCAGACCACATTCTGCCAGTCTTAACAATAATTTTAATGTTTATGTTGATGGAAGACTTATGCAGAGTAATTTATCTTGGAACATGCATATGGATGATTTAAAGAAGAAAATTGCTCCTGCTGTAGGTATTTTGTATAAGTTGAGTAACAAACTTAGTCTCAATTCCAAGTTGATGATATTTCAAGCTTTAATACAGTCTCATTTAAGTTACTTGGCAAGTGCCTATGCTTACAACAAGAACAATACTTCCTTCAGATCCTTGCAATGTATGCAAAACAAGGCCTTGAAAGTTGTATATAATTTGCCAGTAACTTATTCAACAATTTCATTGTATATGGATCAGAGTAAAACTGTACTGCCAATTTATGGACTGCATGAATACCAAGGTTAGAAAAAACAAACTACGATTATAAAAAACAAAGCAGCGAATTGATTATATTGGGGGAAATAAGTACAACGAATTGCCGTTTGAATTAAGAAACATTGCTCGAATATCAAATTTTAAGTCCTCCTGCAAAAAATACTTATATGACAAGTTTGAAACACTTCTACCATAATTTTTATAAATATTTTAATATTATTATTTTGAATTAATATTGAACTAATTTATTTGTATATGTATTATATATTGCCAGCCTGCCTCAATAATGCCTTCATGGCGCTGGGGCCAAGTTATATATGAATGTAACAATATATGTACAAATAAAATTCAAATAAAAAAAGAGAAACCCCGTCATTACTTTTCGTACTGCAACTATTTTTACCAAAATATCAATTTAGAACAGGTGTTAACACAGTAAAAACTATAAATTATTTCGTGCTAAATTAAGTAAACATTTTGAAAAACAGCTGAACAAATTACCCCATTATACATAAAAAATAAGAAAATGACAAAAAAATAAAATGCAAAGATTATGCGTATTTTTAGACTACTTAAAATACAAGGACCTTTCATTTTTCTCTTATATTCACAATTATATTCGATATCAATGCGCTTTCCAAAGCTATTACCTCATAAAAACTCCCAGAAGTACCAACTTTGGATCAGTGCAAAACTAGAACAACGTACAACTTTGACCTAAGGCAAACGTCATATTACATACAAGGACGAGTATAAGACCGGATCGCGATGACACCTCTAAAAATAATCAATTTCCTTCCGAACTTCGCCATTTTAGACTCACAGTTTTGTAGTGTTCGTAAAGTTTTTTAGTTAATTTCCTGTCCCTAATAAAAAGCGTTCTGTGAGACTCGTGATAATATTAAAAGTCACTTATTATAAACAAATTCTCACCGAAAAATATGTTTTTTTTTTGATCTACGAAAAACCGGTTGAGACCGACATAGAAACCCCGGGTTTTCCAAAAACAGTGATTTAAAAAAACCCGACGGTCGGTTTGAAAACCCAGGTTGACCCGATTTTTGGTCTCGGATTTGATCACCCTAGAAGGAAGTACATACATTTGCAAATTAAAATATTTTTTTGTTTATTTATTTTCAATTTTGAAAAGAATTAAAGTGGTATAAGTCATCCTCGGAAAGTAGTGGTTCCCTTAGAGGTACCAACGTTGTCGATTTTTTATAAAAGTTCGATATATTAGTAGATTATTCTTTGTTCAATTGACTCAAACATAAACCATATCTCAAAACGGATAAAGTGTGACTTAGACCGCTATCATACCAACTGGCAAAATTATTCATATATTTTTACATTCACCTGGTATCTCTCACACTGGTTAGAACTGCATTTGATAAGAGATTAAACTTGTACTATATATTATAGTTTTTATTGCTGAATAACAATAAAATCCACCTTAGGCAGATCGACCTATTAAATATAAATATAGAGTATATATATATTTTGCTTCTATTAAAAAAAATAAAAATTTTCCATTGTCGACTTTAGAATTGTGCCGCTTTAAGCATTTCTAAATACCACGGTTTGTTGGCACAGCTTTTTCCGTCGACATTGTGTATAAATTGTTATTGACGTTTATATTTAGTTGTGCACTTGCAAACTATGGAGGTGTGGGTGGTGTAGGAGTGTTGATGGGGTTTCTTGAAACTCACCTCTTTTAAAAAAGTTCCCAGTCCTATATTGTAGATATGTATGTGCAGGTATGTAATTAGTAAAGTGCAGGATATGTGTGAGTGTGTGTAACTATCAAAAGTCAATGTGTTCATTGATTAATTTTTCCGGAGCGTACTTTGTAATTATGTATTTTAATTTAAGTTTTTCTTTTCGATTATCTTATGTTATGTTAAATAATTGATGTTTTTTGTTGTTTTTTTTTTAGCGATTTCGTTTCGCTTAAGGTACTTTCAAAATCACAGATAGTTTTCACTTAAATTATAGTTGCTAAACACTGCCACAGGATCTATTTTTATTTTTATTAGTATGTTTTGTTGTTGTTATATTTTAATTTAATTTATTTTATTTTTATTGTTGTGTGTTATGTTTCCACAGATCGTGAGCTCAGTGAAACACGTTGCTTCGACAAAGTACGTTGTACATTTTTCGAGAGTTCCGCACTCAATGAAATGTTTTCAATATTTTGAGAGGTTAATATAGCTATAAAGCTATATTAATTGTTATAGTCTGATTATTTTGTTCGTTTCAGAAGAGAGTCCGCCAATCTGTGCGGTGTGGTGTGTGTGTGTTTGTATTTTGTAACGTATAAGAGATAATAATGAGGGGGTTTGGCCTTTTAGGAATTTCTTAACATTTGATTGGTTCAACACCGAAAGGTCTGGAATTTGCCAGCGATTGTTTTTGCTCCTCAATCAAATCATTTTTTGATTTAACTTTATTTGTATATATACCTTTGACATGAACTAGAGTAGACATTAAAGCCAAAGTATTTACTAAAATTTTAATACATCCTGAAATGTTCAAGTTTTTAATACCGCATTCCAGCGACTTCTCAACGATTTTGTTAATAATATTATAATAATAATTAATAATAATAATATCGTAATTGTGTCAGAAATAAAAGATCAATAACTAGCCCGATGATTTAAAATGCGTTTCGTATATATAGTGGTTATATGTAGTGATAAATCTAAAATAGTAATTTCGAAACCTCCTATTAGATATCTCTCATACACAGTCAAAGGGATGTCCTTGCCAAATTGCACTATTCCAGCTGAACTCCCTTCGTATGTATCATTTTCTACCCAGTTTCGAACAAAAAATTTCAACCGCAGAGCCTTTTATGTACTCGATCTCATCTTAATAGATGCTTTTCGCACCTCTTTCCGAAAAAGTATACATATGTGATCTCGCCTCTCTCTTAAAAGTATGTACCTTATACCACGTTTATCCCTTTTCTTCCCGCATCTTCAGTGCACATTTTGAAATATCCACTTATGTTCCACGTTTAAGTAATTAAAGAGCTGTGCACCATTTTTATCCCTTTGTCCCGCGCACCCCTTAAAATCCAAATATACTGCACTTCTACTTAGACAGAGGAATTTACATAACAAATTTCACGATTCTAGCTACAATACTTTAGTGTGTACCATATTTATCCTTTTTTATCTCTCTCACCCCTTATAAGTACAAATTTCGAAAAATCCATTTAGATTGCGCGGAGTAATGTACACCTGTCAGAGGAAGTACGTGGTCGGAGTAATGTACACCTGTCAGAGGAATTTACGCACCAAATTTCACAACTATAACTGCAATGCTTAAATTGGTACCATTTGTATCCCTTTTTGTCCCAATTTTAATGCACCTCTACATTGTCAGAGAAACATATCAAATTTCACAATTCCAGCTGCAATACTTTAGTTGGTACCATTTTATCCTTTGTGTTGTACCGCTTAGCCCTTAAAAGTACAAAAATGCATTTATATTGCCCTTCTATGTGGTGAGAGGAATTTTCATACCAAATTTTACGATTCTAGCTGTAATACTTTAGTTGAAATCACTCCTTAAAAGTAAGAATTCCACAAAATCCATTTATGTTGCTTGTCTACGTGGTCGGATTAATGTACACACCGAATTTTACGCCTGTAGCTGTAAACCTAAAATTGGTACTATTTGTATCCCTTTTTGACCCGCACACCCCTAAAAAGTAAAGGGTGATTTTTTAAGAGCTTGATAACTTTTTTTTAAAAAAAACGCATAAAATTTGCAAAATCTCATCGGTTCTTTATTTGAAACGTTAGATTGGTCCATGACATTTACTTTTTGAAGATAATTTCATTTAAATGTTGACCGCGGCTGCGTCTTAGGTGGTCCATCCGCTTAGTCCAATTTTGGCATTTCCACGTTTTTGAGTAACAGAGACCCAATTGGTGCGAACGGCGACGAATCGAAAATTGGTGGTCATCATTAACACTGGCCGATACAGCTGCGATATTTTCTTCAGTTCGCACTCTACGTAAGCGTGTTGGTGGTTTAATGTCCAACAATGTAAATTTGGTGCGAAATTTAGTCACAATAGCCCGAATAGCCGCTTCAGTGGGTCGATTAAACTGACCATAAAATGGAAGCGCGCAATGAACTTTCTTAACAGAGCACGCATTTTGATAATAAAATTCAATAATTTGCAAGCGTTGTTCGTTTGTAAGACGATTCATGATGAAATGTCAAAGCATACTGAGCATCTTTCTCTTTGACACCATGTCTGAAATCCCACGTGATCTGTCATACTGTCAAATAAAACATACTTAGGGTCTTAAGTCACTCCTTCGAAGCATTACACTTTTTTCTGTCTCAAATGATATATACCCTCCTACTCTGTAGAGTGTGGGTATAAAATGGCCTTAAAAATAAATAATGAATAAAACATGAATGCAATTTTGCAGTCCACACTTTAATTTAATTATATTTTCGTTTGCTAATACAAGTCAGAAACTAACTAATCCAAAAGGGAGGGAATTATATAAATGTATTACAAAAAACCACTACAAAACTTTGTCAACAGGGAAGCCAACATACTGGCCGAGTGACCCGCTAAAAATACCTGATCTATTAGATTTTATGGTTTATTGTGGCATACCACAAAAATCTTTGGATATTATAGACATTGACGATTTAAGTTCAGACCACAGTCCGATCATAGCGAGCTTTAACACCACTTTTCAAGAGATTTCTGGAAAATTTAAACTTTTTTCGAACAAGACTGATAAGCAATCCTTCCAATACTGGATAGACAAAAACATACATTTAAATATACCACTTAAAAGCAGCATTGAATTGGATGACGCTGTAGAATCATTTAATAATCTCATACACGAAGCAGCTTATTTATCTACACCTCAAATACACCAACGAACTGGAGCTGACGTGTTAATCTCGGCTGAAATAAGAGAGCTAATACGTATCAAAAGACAGTTGCGTAAATTATGCCAAAGAACTGGAAACCCTGTGGATAAAACAAATTTAAATAGAGCCACCAGACACCTGAATAATCGATTAAGAGAATACAAAAATGAGTCTTTGAAAACATTCTTGAAAAATCTAAATGTAAACAAGAATGATGGACATAGTCTCTGGAAAGTTACGAAGTATATAAAGAGACCTACGAAAAGAAATGTTCCAATCAAAGATGCAAATGGCGCATGGCAAATGTCAGACGAGAAAAAGGCCCAGACATTTAAAAATTACTTGGAAGGAACTTTTACTCCATTCGGTTTAAATAATGCCACTGAAAAACTTGAAATATCGCAATTTCTCGATGCTCCTTGCCAAATGGACCTTCCTATTAAATCCATTACATCTACAGAAGTATCAACAAAGATTAAAAAATTGAATAATTCAAAATCTCCGGGATATGATCAAATTGATTCTAAAATAGTAAAGGCATTGCCCTTTAAAGCCGTTGTGTTCTTAACTACACTATTCAACTCTAAAGCCTAATAAACCGGAACATTTCACTACGTCATATAGGTCTATAAGCCTATAAGCCTATTACCAGTATTCTCCAAAATTTTCGTGAAATGTAACCCTGATCGCACAAAAAGTATGGAGTTTCTGGCAAATTAAAAAAAAAATGAAAAAATTAAAATACTGTCAAAATTTACGTGCGATCCTCTCTCGAAATCGTGTGGTCTTATTTACACTATCCTACTTTTCGCGCGATCTGTCATTTTTTGACAAATCAGGCGACTGCATCGCGTAATGTAAAGGCTGATTAAGCGGGAAATCCCCTGGTTTGTAAATAAAACGCACCAATTGCGCATTTTGAGGTCTGCTGTCATCCATCCTTATCACATGTCCTGTCCAGCTTAGCCATTGTGTTTTTATACCCTCCACTAGGGTATTATGCCTTTGTACATTTGTTAGTAACGAGATAGACCCATCGTTTATTATACAGATCGGCTTAGAATCACCTTATATTTTGGCTAGAAACTTCTATTGCGAAAGTGACTCAGATTTGACTCTTTCCGCACCAGAGACCACATATATACAATAAATCCTTCCCGAAATTACTTTTCCCCGAATTCACTGTAAAGGGGTAGAAAATGGTACAATATAGTCGGCCCCGCCCGACTTTAGCCTTTCCTTACTTGCTTTAAATTTCAGTATGTCCTCTCCTTTCAGAGTTCAATCAGTTTGTCATTACTCATTTGGATATTCGAGTCTTGTCTTGGGCCAAATATTTTACGGAGAATTCTTTCAAATATTCGCAAGCGCTGTAGTCATATTCTGGGTTTATCATCCACACACGACAGTGTGGGTCTAATTATAATATTATTTTGCATGTTTTTGAAACTAGTCTGTCTAGATGTTTTTTTTATTAGTCCATCTGTTTTATTTTTTTATTATTGACACGCCACTATCAGTGTGATGCTCATAGATTCCATAATTCCATCAAGGAACCTTATTTGTTTCGTTGCTATGGGTCGACGGCCTTAGCAACTACTTAGTTTCCGATTAATGTAAAACTCGTGTATAATTTGCAATTTCATACTAATGAAATATGTAGTAGACAGATATATAAAGTAATAAAAATATTATCTTTTCCCCTTTATTTACCCGCAAACGTGGGTTAATTTCTGTTTCCTTCTACAATTCACATTTTTTGCAATCATTAACCTTTTACCCATCCGATCTTGTTTACTTGGAATGCCTTTCACAAAAAAGAAAGAAAGAAATCGAAAAGTCCAACATTGTTGTGAATAAAATGTAAACATCACCCAGTGACAGATCAGAACGCACGCAAGACCAGACCAGACCAGACGCCACAAAAAGAAGACCAGACCAACTACAAAAAGTGTCAGCATTCCTTTTCCTTTTCTCACACAATTGTTGCTATTTTAAGAGAATAAATTGTTATTATTACCAAAGTCATTCAACGCTGATAATGCGAGTTGTACTCCCTCTGTCTTTTTTGCTTCGTAGCGTTTTATTCACAATAAAATAATATGTATTTAAATAATTGTTTATTACGTACATACGAGTACATACACATGTTGTTGTTAATTCGTAATCCGGCGAAAATATTGTACGATGCTGGAATGAAAAGTGTGTTAGAAGATGAAGAGCTGGTGAGCTTTTGATCATCTAGATCACAATCATGTTGGATTGAAAGTGCAGACTTCTTCTGGATACTTTTTTGGATTTTTAAGGAAAGTCCTCAAAATTCACGAAAGATTTCAATTGACGCCAGTTGTACCGTAAAGTGGTGTCAATCAAAAATTAAAACAGCTTCACAGATTTTAGTTTGGGGTTAGTAAAACTGATGGTTAGTAAGGGAGAGATACAATATCTAGCGCTGAGATATTCAGCTCTAGTCGACTCTATTGCACCCTGACTCAAGCTCATTTTCAACTTGATGGCTTCGTCTGATGTCAAAATTACCGCATTTCGTGTTCTGTATTTTAAACTACGCTTATAAGACAAGGCTACCAATATGTTTATACTATATATAAAGCAAATACAAGGCAGCAATCTTCAAAAAAGCTTAAAAACTCTAAAATGGGAAATGCAGCCATTCTCAGCTACAGTCGTTGGTTGTACTTCCATCCTATTTTAATTCCAAAAGTATAAATTTTGAAGTGCAAGATAATCTAATTTCATGATTCTATACATTTTTGTCGTAAAAGCAACAAAATAAAGTACCCAAAATCCTTTTGATTTTCGTGTCTATGCAGTCAAAGGAATGTAAACGCCGAATTCCGTTATTCCAGCTACGGCCTTTGGTTGGTGCCATTTCTAACCCCTTTTCCCCATTTTACCAATGTACGACTTACGAAAATCTTTTCATTTTACGTGTCGACGCAAGTAGAGGGATGTACACACCGAATTTTATCATTCTGGCTGTAGCTGTTTAGTTGGTACCATTTAATCCCTCCGTTCCCACTGCATCTCTTGAAAGTACGAATTTGGAAAAAACGATTGTTTTTCGTGTTTATGAAGGAATGTATACACTGAATTTCGTGATTCTACCTGCGGTCATTTGGGTGGTACCTTTTTTATCCCCTTTATCCATTTTACCTACCCTAAAAGTACGACTTTCGAAAAATCTCTTTATTTTATGTGTCTACGCAATCAGAGGAATGTATACACCGAATTTCATTATTCTAGATGCAGCCATTTGGTTGGTACCATTTTTATCCCTCTATTCCCATTTCACCCCTTAAAAGTACGAATTTGGAAAAATAACTTTTATTTGATGTATCTACTCAATTAGAGGAATGTACACTCCGAATTTCGTATGTCTGTCTGTTGTCGTTTGATAGGTACCATTTTTATTTTTATCCCTTTTTGTCCCCTACGAATAAGAATCACTTTATGGTGGACTTTTTGTTACAGGGGGAATGCGTATACTCAATATCAAGTAAGTACGGGCAGACATATGTAAGGAAGGTTAAAGTCGGGCGTGGCCGACTATTTGATACCCCACACTTAGTCATTATACCCTATGTTGTAGGATATAAAAAGGTCATTACATTCGAAGCGGGTGATATACGATGCAGCTATAAGAGGAGAATATACTACAAACTCCATACACACAAACTTTGAATGGGTGCTATAAAATCTGAACCGATCTGACCCATGTTTAGCAAGGGTTTTCTAGTTTAAATATTAGACGCTTTCCCAAATTTTATGGATTGTTAAATATGTGGTTTCTAGAGGGGAAAGAATCAAATCGGGAGCTATATATAATCTGAACCGATGTGACCCACTTTCGCTACTAATTTCTATTTGAAACATTAGCCGATGTGCCGAATTAGAAGAAAATCTGTTCAAATATGTTATTTCTAGATCGGAAATAATCAATTCAGTAGCGAAATTTGTAATGGAGCTATATATAAATTTGAACCGATCTAACCTATTTTTACCAGAACTGTTCTTAGTTGAAATATAAGCTGTTTTGCCAAATTTGAAGAAAATCTGTCAAAGTTTGTGGTTTCTAGAGCGGAAAGAGTCAAATCGGAGGAGACACTGTATGGGAGCTATATATAAATCTGAACCGATCTATCCTAATTGTACCAGAGCTGTTTCTAGTTGAAATATATGGCGTCTTGCCAAATTGGAGGAAAATCTGTTGAAATATGTGGTTTCTAGAGCGGAAAAAGTAAAATCGGAAGCAACATTTGAATGGAAGCTATATCTAAATCTGAACCGATTTGCTTCAAATTAAATAGCGTTCGTCCTTATACCATAAAACTTCGTTGTGCAAAGTTTTATTTAGTTCTAACAACAATTGCGACCTGGATTTTGATTACAAGAATAGATGGACAGACGGACGGACGGACAGACATCGCTAAATCGACTCAAAAAGTGATTCTAAGTCGATCGGTATAATAATCTATGGGTCTATCTCGTTTCCTTTTGGGTGTTACAAACAAATGCACAAAGACATTATACCCTGTGGTGTAGGGTATAAAAATGCTTAAATATTCTAAAATATTGGGGGTTATTTTGAGTATTTTTAGTCCTTGTGAGGGAAACATTTTTCCCTTTGGGCCGATTTCGTCCAGTTTCAATCCCAACCGATCTACGACTAAAAGACGTATTTATGGCCCTTTCGTTTAGATGCTAGCGTGCTTTCAACAGATGGATGGACATGGCTAGATCGTGTTAGAATTTTATGACGATCAAGAATATATATACTTTAAAGGATCTCTGGTCGATATTTTTAGGTGTTACAAACGGAATCACAAACCCCATCCTGTAGGTGAGGATATAATTAAATTGTTTGTCAACTACGATGAAATAAATAATTTCTGAACCGCCCTCGTTGCTGTCAAGCACATTATCTTCGGACTTATTTTCCCACCCAACAAGCGGCTTGATTTGTTTGTTTTTGTATTTTTTTGTACATATTGCATGCACCCTTTGCTCTGATTTCCCGAGGAAGGCGTCAGATTCTAGAAATGATTATTTGAGGTTATAAACTAGTTTATTTCAAATTAGATTTCATATCACACAACAACAAACAAGCAGATCAGAAATACCTACTCGTACTACGATCAGCGGTAACTTCAAAATTCTCTGTAATTGTTTGTTTACCTTCGCCAACCCGGAAAAAATCAGGAAATGTCATTTTAGAGATGCTTATCAGCGGCATGGAACACTGAAACCGATCGCCATTTGGAAGCTATCACCATGCGCGAGAATAACATGGCATGGTGGCAGCATGTAGGTCAAGACAACGTGTTGTTACAATTGGAGCATAAGCGCCTACAATTTCAATCTCTGAAACATTTCAAAATAGAAACACGCAACAAAAACAAGTCAATCAGAGAGATCTTCTAATCACTTGAGGAGGGTGAGGTTTGTACTAGTCTCACAAACAAGTTGATGTTGGTATTATCAGTGTAATTGCAATTACATAAACTCAACGATGAGCTGGGCGATGAGCTGGTACCGGAGGTGATAGTGAGTGGCACAGGTCACAGACCCACACTTTGTTCTACAAATCGATGCAGTAGAGCCTACTGATCCCATCGATCGAGTGATCTGTTGTATCGGTCAATGAATTCAAAGATCAATTTAATTAATTGACAGATAACGAAAAAACACTGTTGAGCCTTCGCGTGTTGTTTTGTTGAAGAAAGATACATTCGATATGCAAGGCCGGTTCAGTCTATGTTTTTCCGAATTATTATCTGTTATGACTTGGAATATTCGTAATGTTCCTTTTGGGGTCTCGGAATTGGAATCGTGATTGTCAAAATACAATTTAATTCGCAAACATGTTATTATTCGTTGTGGGTCTTTGGGCTGAAGGTGTCATTGAACCCTACTTATTTGATAATAAGACTTGACTAATGAACAATAATATAGCACAGAGACCAGACCGCAAGTATTTATCTAGCCAAATAAAATTTGAAATGTCGACCTACTTGAATTAATGAAATCGAATCGTTCTTACCAATAGATATGTGGAGGCGGATAGGACATTTCTTAAGATTTTTGAAATTCCCGATAAAAATAATATGGCTTAATAAATAATTTGAGATTAATATATCAGCTTGTAACGACCCACCATTTCAGGCCCTATTTCTTCTGGCAGTGGCTACCTCCTGACCCGGCCGTGTTCAGTCATGGGACGATTCTTTTCCATTACAAATAGGCTCAGGTGCGTTTCCATAAAAGAAAAATAAGGTAGCTCTCAACTCAAGTAGAAAGAGTGTGAAGAAAGTGATTGCACGAAAATGAAAGCAGTGATAGGAAGAATAAGTTGACGATATTAACTGAGGTTGCAGGCATTAGATGCTAGTCTGCCGCAAATCGTTTACCCACCCAACCAGCGTAATACATCCTAATCAATCCCTTTCCAAATTTGGAAACAATCCAGCTTCTTCAGTTGATCCATGTTAAGCACTATCATTTTCGTTACAGAATCATCGGCGCTAACTTCACTAACTACATTTCAATAGCATTAGAAATTCAAAACTTCTTCCAAAAATCTATGCCGCAAATAATATTCGGTTGAATCGTCGGTATTACTAAAAATTCAAAGTCGCATTTCCGATTCTGAAAACCAAAGGACAAGTCTACGATTCCATAAATATTCTGTTTTTGTCCGAAAGCTGTTCTTATAAGCTCAACAATCGGGATATAATAGCTTACTGTTTTTGTTAATTAGTCATTAAGTATCAAATCTAGGGTTTGGGGTTTCCCGGACTTTTTCATTTCCCGGGAAAACGGGAATGAAAATTTTCATTCCCGGGAATCCCCGGGAAAAAAAATAATTTATTTTAGGTATGTCCAATATGGTTTAAAATATCAAAATTTAGTAACAATTGTGATTTTTAACCCATTAATGCCCACCGTACACGTCCGTGTACACTATTGAAAGGTTTTCGTATTTTTTGTTTATTTTCAATATGAATGCAATTCTTGATTAATAAACTATATGGCACAAGTGATCGAGAAGAACAAAACAAAATAATAATAATAATAATAATAATAATAATAATAATCTAAAACTAAATATTTTTTATTATTGTAGTTGTTATTAAAATAAAAATTATTAAAATTATTAAAACAGTTTAAAAGATATGAATGATTGTTAATGGTTCACTGACATATTACAAGTATAAAACGAATATTTTTGGTAAAATATTTTAGAAATTATTTTTCATTTTACAAATATTTTACTCCAGACAAATAGTCAGAATCGAAGGCGTCATAATATTGGACATTGAAATCAGAAGCACAAGTGAACTGACACATACACTAGATTGAAAATTAAAAAAATGTTTATAGAAACAAAGAACCCATTTGGCTGAGCATGTTATGGCGCCTAGAAGAAGATTCATTCGTCTAGAGAGGAAAATATTTTACAGAAACAGGGGGAAAATATTCTTAACTATAAATGCAATATAAATATTAAAAACTGTTCATTTCAATTAAATAAATCCATAAAAAATAAAAACTTTGAAATAGTCATTATTTCTTACAAAGGGTAATGTAAATATACCGTAGGGTATATTTCTATTCATATTGGATTTCTCTTGAAAGTTTCCAGGTGTCAATTTTAATAATATTCCTATTTTTAGATCATTTCTTAACGGTTTCATATGTAAAGTAAATTCTTTGGGAAGATTTTCGCCTTTTATTTCGTCGATTTTTCTGGGAAAACAAGAAAGTTAAACCAGATAGCACGAGGGGTTACATATTGACACTATGTCAGCCATATTATCAAATGGTCATTATTATTGTCAATAATGTAAATATATGCATTTGAAATATATTTACAATTTCCCATTCATATATTCAAAATAAACAAAAAAATATTTTTTTAATATTTCCCGTATTCCCGGAAAATTTAAAATTTTTTCCCGGGAATTCCAGTCCAAATTTTTTCGGGAATTCCCAGGAAAAACGATTCGGGAATTCCCGGACCCCAAACCCTAATCAAATCCTGCCTAGTCATTCCACTGGTTGTCCATGTCGAGCCATGGTAACCACAGACTTTCTAAAAGGAGGTTTCAAAATTACTATTTCCGATTTATGTATATCAATCAAAAGAAAATTAAATAAATACTCACCCCTATCGCGAATAAAATTTCCCCGGGAATGAATTGTTCCCTTGAAATTGCAATGGGAATTTCCACTAAATTTTCAAGAAATTTCTGCCTTTTTACTTCGAATTGATGACCTCATTTCTGTTAAAATTCAAATAAGTGAAAGATATTCCCGCATTGTATTCGTTTTACCAATTTGCGCCTACGTGATAATAGAAAATTCCACGTGAATAAATTCCCCTTTTATTCGCGATAAGCGTGACTATCTAAAAACAGAGACGTATACAATTGATAACAAATAACTATCTTTTTCGCGAGTGAAGTAACGAGCACTGCTAGTTATAAAACCTCCAAACGTTTCATGGAGTGTTATGATCTACATGTAACCTTTCACATTACCATTGGCTGTAGACTGAGAAACCTGTATCGCATTGAAAACCCACAATGCGATACAGGTTTCTCTCCATAAACTTATTAGACAACCACCCACAACAACAATGAGTGGTGAAAATTCCATGAGTTTATTTTGTTTGTTGAACTTTCTGTTACATCTTTTTCATTCCATGTGCCTTTTTATGCACCATCAAGTCCTAGTGCGGAGCTCAGAACGTCCGCACTAGGGTATCCAATTGTTCGTACTTTTGGATTAATCGTTTATTCGAAAATACAAAATTTCTAATTAACCGAATAAAGTCGATAGCTCTTATTCGATTAATCGAAAAAAAAATCCTGTAAATTATTTAAATTTTGATAGGAATATATAACACATACTCAAGTTTCATCGTTTTATTTAGGGCGATTATTTTCCTTTGTTTTAATAAGCAATAGAAAAAATAGCATGTAGTTAAGTTTTTGTGTTCTTTTTTCTATATATATAAATATAAAAATTCATCTTGTATGTCATTCGATTCTACTTTTGTTTTTTTTTTTTTGCTGGACAAAAGGCTAATTTCAGCAACAATATTTTCATATTCAGTGACAAGCTGAAACCTCTTCAACTCCAAATAGTCTTTTGTATAGTGAGCTAGCAAACTCTTTAGTGTTTGCTTTTGTATATATGTATGTATATTTATAAAATACATTTCCAGGTGGAAACACGCCTGAATTGAGGAACAAAATCAGAGTATTTAAACCCTTTATTCTTCTTTCATTGAGATGTAATTTAAGTCGTTCAATTTTGATAACGTTTTCAAAAAATTTAATGATGCCTTCCAAACTTTCGTAGATATAAAGCAAAATCATTCTGTGCAATTATTTATACTTTCCAAAATGATATTTCGTTCCGAAAATGTATGGTAGTATAACATTTCGAATATTCGATTATTTGGTACGGATTAATCGAATTATGCGTTATTCGAAAATCGACCATTTCTGATTATTCGAACAAATATTTGATATTAAATATTCGATTAATCGAATAGAATTTAATCGGTTGGATAACCTAGTCCGCACAGAAACCGAACAACCCAGATTCGAGACCGGGCCAAAGACATCCCATTTTTAATTCTTACTTTTTGCGTTTTTTTATTTACGATCGATTAGATTAAATTTTAGATGTTTTTTAATGTATACATACGAATTTCGAAGGTTTTTCTTGTCAAGAAATAAATTTCGAAAAAAATCATCTGCAGCAATGAATCTTAGCTGACCATCATTCTTCATTAAAAATGAGGCTTGTTAACCAGTAAATGTCATTGCGACATGATAAATTGGATATTCTACTTAATTGATTCTGTAACTTTTGAAAGGAAAATGTATATTTCAAATGTATAATTTCACATACTTATAACAGGTATGAGGACTACTGAGTGACCCCCTCCAAAGTTGTTCGCCTCGGGAACAACTATACTTAACCCATTTTGACCCAGTGTTCCATTAATCGAACAGTTAACCGTAAGAAACAGCGAAAAATGAAATTTGCTGGGCTTTAATGGGTTAATGTTTCAGTAAAAATATTTAATTGAAATCTTGCTTAAATTCTGGGGCATTTTAGTATTAGTATAGTATTTCGATTCGCTAGGGACTATTTGCCAATTTTATCAGGAGTTGTTGTCGTGTCTGGCTTTCAAGTGTTTCACACACTCGCCGAATCGAGAGCTGAAACAGCCGATACGCTGTTAGTGGCAATTCGCAGAGGTAGTTGCAGTAAACAAAACAGCTACAGAACCACCAGATGTATTGCAATTATTTCACAGCAAATAATAATAAAAATCCGTAATGCTTGCCTGGCATGGTACCGATGATACTCACTCAAGTCACTGCAATAAATATTTCCAACCGTGCAACAATAAATACACACACATATCATCCACATGGTTTCTAATGGTGATGGGGAGATAGTTTGGAGGGAAATGATTAATCGCTTGGATTGGATTGAAAACAACGCCACTCGCTCGTGTGAAGTGAACTAATCTTGAAATTTTTGATAAAAGAATTGAAATAAGGAACAGTTAGCGTTGTTGGCATACGTAAACATAACTACGTGAATATGTAAGGCGATGTGTAGGTACGTATATTTCGTTGCTCGTTTGTCTAGCGAAAGGAATAACAACAGCTCCCCATCCACTCACTGTGCGATTATCAGTTTTAGGAAAATTCGTAGTGGCAATATTTTTTTCTTTGTAAATATGCGAAAAAACTTGCAAAGAAAGGTTCTAAACTCAACGTTAACGTTGATACCCTATCTTGTGTTTGTCGTTTCCAAATCAATGACAATTGTGGCAAGATAGGGACAATTTGAAAAGGTATTTGGAATAGACTTGGTCAAAGCCTGTACACGATAGGAAAGCGTAAATTGTGCTTCAATTAAAATATAAATTATCTCAATTAATAATTATTTAATTGTGAGCCTGTCATTTATTTTAATATATGAATTAATATTTCAATTCATACAAAAATATTTGTTTAATTGAATATACGTTATATTAACAATATTTTTAGAAAGAAAGTTATTACAAGTAACTTATTACCACCGAAAAGATATTGCAATAGTATTTTAGATATACATACTGTCACATTTTAAGAAAATTTCTCGCACATTTTAAAAGATTTTGCTCTCGAATTTGTTTAATTTGAAATTGTTATTTTTTATGGCGCCAAAACTGTCTTCGTGTCAAATAAAGTTTGTTTGTAATAAATATTACAAAAATACCTATTTTGAAAATAATATGACTTTGGGCCAACGGGTTTCCCCGTTTTTGCAGGATATCTTTTACCTGCACGAAATTTCATCCATAGAAGATGAAAAAGTCTGAAAGATGCAAAAAGTCTGAATTCTTAGTTCCAAAACGCGATTTTTTTCCAATAACAAATAAAAAATAATAAATGTTAAAAAACATAAAAATACTATTTTTTTAAATCGAATAATACGAAAAGAGTGTAATATCTGAAATATATCCGATTGCCCGATATTCAATGTAAATAATCATTGGGTCCTTGTAATTTAAATTTTGTACAAAACTCAAAAATCTTTAATGAAGCAAAAGTTATTGAATTTTCGCCGATGGATTTTGATTCTGAACCACTGTGCGTCAGTCAGAAAGTCTTAAAAATTCGGAACGCTCATTCTGTATTTTATTTTTATATTTTAATAAATAGCAGTAATTTTTAGCAGACTGGAAACACATCAGCAATTTGAATGCTGAAGCTAAAACTGTCTATAACTGCAGTTATGGCAGAAAAACTGCTGTAATAGCAGAAAAGTACCTGCTGATAGGTATGGCTGATTAGATGGTGTCGACATTACATACAAGTGTAGTCAAATTATAATATTTCCATTCTATTCCCATCCATATATGCGCGGGAATTAACAAATGTTGCACAAAGACTTCATTTTTTGTGGCCGGAGATTGAATGCATGAACTTGAACGATCTTTGGTTTCAATATGGTCACGCCACACAGTGGGATAGCTTCATATAATTGTGTGCTAGCAGGGAGATGAAACTTGGCGCCGAGCATTTTCTAAACATAATTAAGAAAAATATGATGTTTTATCATCAGCCACGACCATTACATACCGCCCTTGTAATTTATCCGTATGTGGAATCGACTTCCGGCAGATATCTTCCCAGCTAATTATGATATTCAGAAGTTTAAAACAAAAGTCAACAAACACTACTTCCTCTTTCCTCCTTCCAATACCGTATCTTCCTTCCGCCAACGCAATGCGCTGCAGTTATAGGGGACATCCCCTGAGTGTTGGTTCAGTGAAACAATAAAAAATGTTTTGAAATTTTGCACAGAGTTTACAATTAACGAAATAAAATGGTTCTGAAAATTTCATTAAAATCGATCACGCCCATCACATACCGCCCATATGACTCAAAACGATTTTTTTTTATACAAAATTGTTTGTTTTGGTCCGAATGTCTTGAAATTTTGCATCGAGTTTGTTCAGGGATTGGTAAAAGTTGGTAGATTTTTTTTGCATAAATTTAAAGAATAGATTCACCCGCTTCATTCTGCAGCATTAAGAAGAACTAAACTTTTATAAAACCATTTTAATTCGCTCATATCTTCTAAACTACACATGCAATCCAAAAACAATATTTTTAATTAAAAAAAGGTCCTGTTTTTCAATAAAAATTACATTAGTATATTATCAGTGAAAATATCGTACATGCATAAACTATAGAGTTGCTTGAAATTTTTCATCAGTCTTCGCGTTAGGATAATTAAGTGATTTCACAACATTTTTTCTAAGACAAAATATTACTTTTTACTAAAACTAGTTATGGAAAATGCTTAGCACTTTTCTATAGAACTGCATCATAAAATTTTTGAAAATTATTGGTTGAAAAATGGCTTTTTGCCAGCAAAATACAACTGTGCACCACACAGTTGCGATTAGGCATAAATTGTTCCTTCACGGTATCCTACTAAAAAGTCTAACGGCACTTTTTACTGGGATACCGTGAAGGGACAATATGATCTATGTCCTTAAGACGAATATCGAACAAGCTTTTCGTTAGGTCGAACCTGAAACCACCACTTTTTTTAACTTCTAACGTCATAATTTCCTATTACGCTCGTGTTCCATAGTTACTAACCATTTTGGTGTAGGTCGTCATCGGTTCGATCTGAAACGACATATTTTTTTAATTTGATTAATTTATATTTATTTTTCACTGATAAGAATCATCTTCTCCCTTTACGATCACTTTATTGAACAGCTTTTGTTTTTGTGATTGTGAAAAACAATGAAGCCGACCTCAGGGATGACTTTTACAAAATGGGTCAGCGCCCAGTTAATAGGTATCAAAAGATTCTTCCTATGGGATGGGATTGAAAACAAATAATGTAGGCAACTTATAGCATTACATGCACTCGTACATATGTACTGAGCTTGATAATAGTAGATTGCTGTACCCGTTCACAAATGCTGACGAATTTCTCAGCAGTGTGGAATATGGACTTTTGTCATCAAATTAATACGTATATTGCCTACTCTTACACATAATTGGTCCTGGCTCTCTAGACTGTACGGTGTGTGGATTATACACTGAAGCAAAATAAGAAAAATAATTGCAACGATTTGAATATCCATGATTGTGGAATGTGTTCATAAGAAGACTTTTCAGATCACTTTCCCGTCCCCTTCTATGTAAATAAAAGTGTAGTTCGTTCATCTCATTGCCAGAGATGTTCCTAGCTGGGTGGAAAGAGAAGCATGTCAAATGATGAACTGTAAGGCTGGAAAATCTGCCTGGTGTGGGCGAACGCATATGTCAAAATCAGTCTCTTTGTTTTGATTACACCGTGCGACAATTTTACATTTATTTTATTGGACCTGAGCAAGACACATATACATGTGAAACTAAAGTCTGTATGTAGAAAACCTGTGTACTCAATTTTTCATTTGGATCGCACAAATGACTTTTTACAGGACTTTAAACTTCCAAACGATTTAATGTTTAAATAATTTATTTTCATACTTTAATGAGTCAAATGAAAAAGTAGAATATCTGCTAAAAATACTTTAAATATAATGCTTATATCTGTATTAGTTTAGTATTAACAACAATTTCAAGTTTTCCCCCTTATTTATTTAGTTTATTCATTTTTTTACTATTTAAGGGGGAATGGATTTTTTGTTAATTCTAAATTAATACAGATAGAGTCATGTTATTTTTAGTATTTTTAAAAGACATTCTTCTCTTTTATTTGATACCCAATTCGCCTACGTATGGCGCTCGAAAGCATGAAAATAAATTATTAAAACTAGTATAACCTTTGGAAATTAAAAGTCCTGTAAAAAGGAGAAAAGATCGCCAAATGAAAAACTGAGTACACAGCTTTTCTACGTATTTTATGGTATGGTCTTGTTCAGGACCAAAAACTACTATAGCACTGTGTTATCATTTCGGTGTAAAATAGGATTTTCGGCCAAAAATGATAAGATTTTTGTTACTAAATATTTTACATGTGGTTCATAATTTATTCTTCTCTCTCTTTTTATAATTTCGCATTTATGTTTGTGATGGCCAAAGACGCAATCAAATGGCGTGTTTTATTTCTCAGAAGCTGATTTCCCCTTTAACAAGTATTTTTTAGATAATTTTCTAGATTTTAGACTGAGGAATATTATTTTTTTCAATTTGAAATTTTCAAATTAATAGCTTTTGGTGTAATTAGTTAGCTCTTAAAAAACAAATACACTTAAGAATTGGGCATCCCTACAAAAAGAGAGCACCCGAAGAAGTGGAAAAGATGTCCATCTTGTGATTCGGAAGTTATTTAAAACAACTTCCTCAAATGCGGTATAAATGCAAATTGATGCGATTAAAATGTGCTTGCTACGGAAGTACTTCCATTTTTTTTGCTGGGATACCGAAGCGTCTGTTACGATTGATGCCGGCGTCTACAAATTGTTTTTATGGCAGCCATCCGCAGCTTCAATTCAATTATATCGTCAAATTTCTTGCTGTGTTCTATAAAAAACGCTAAGATATAGATATACTTGATAACTCCTTCGAAACAAACAAATCTTTTTGTTTATTCCTGTTATTTATACATATATGTATGTACATTTATACGTCAAAAATTGTTGAAATAATTTAAATTGTATACATTAAAGTTTGTAAGCGTCTACGTCAAGACGTATGTCAGGTTGCGCCCAATGGAAAAAACGCTTGTTGCAAATAAGTCAAACTTAAAATACATATGTATGTTTAACCTTTTGGTGCATACTTTTGGGATGCATGTTCATACAGTGGCTTCATATGAATGCATATCGAAGGCTTACCCCTCAATTTGTAAGTCGCAAGCTTTCGCGTTTCGTTGGTTTTCCATGTAAATTGTTGCAGAAAATAAAGCGTGCTTTTCTGTTGCGTTTTTCCAACAGCATGAGGTTAATATAGAAAGGGTGTAACTTGATTTTTCCATTTTTTACAGGAGACGGAAAAAACAAAAAATTAAAATCTTAAGAATAAAAAATAAAACAATTGTAAAACATTTTTAATAAATACACATAGAAAATCTAATTATGAAACGTTTCTCTTTTTGTATGGGTTATTTATTAGGGAATAATATAATGTGTAAAGAATCTCATTTTGAAAATCCAACCATACATTTCAAATGGTACAGGCATGCTACAAATTATACGTAAAAACATATATTGAGTTCTTTGTGTTTCGGACTGTACTGCCTCAGGGTAACAGAATAAAGGCCCAACATTTAGAAATTCTAACTTAAAACATAACGAATGTACGTACCCAGCAAAAACTCTCATTACCAAGTAATGTGGGGGAATAAGGCAAAACCAAAAACCTTCACTACTTATTTTTCTGATCCGTTTCTAATTATTTTTATAAAGGGATTGTAAATAAATAAGTACTTCCATGCACACTTGCAAAAAGTTGAGAAATAAGTACTTCCACGCACGCTTGTAAAAAGTTGAGAAATAAGTACTTCAACGCACGCTTACGAAATGTTAATGTATAAGTAAGTACTTCTAAACGAGATGTAAAATAAGTGGCAAAAAAGTCCTTATTGATACCTAGCCAAATAATATATTATCAATAATGGGCTTAATAAGTGATGAAAACAACATTTTTATTAAATTATATATTTTGTATCGACTTCTTAAGAATCTGAATACAGAATTTAGGGCTGTTTTTCTTTAAGCCTATATAACTAAGCTGCGATAACAACAGCATTGCTATTCTCTGACTCACCACAAAAATGTAGAAAATTAATTTTTAAAATCAATGAAATTTAACTTACAAATAACCACTTATTTAAACCATTATATGGAAGTAATTATTTCATACTTCAAAATAATGAAGGGCGTAACGAGCTGTCATTACTAGGTAATGCTAAACATAAAGAGGTGTCATTACCAAGTTTTTGCTGGGTACCAATTAAGGTGGTCCCCACACATTTTTTATAATTTTTTTAATGAAGGAAAGACTCAAAACAGCCCCCTTGTCACCCCTAGAGGAAAGACATGTAAGACTGGCCCCCCTTAAATTTTCTCTCCTCAACATTTTCCCCAAACATACCCGCCACTATTTCCACACCGTATTGTGTGGAAAATTATTATACAAAAACTACATTTTTAAAAAAATTGCTCCCGCCACTCTAACTGTCCCAAGGAGGCCCCTAGTGGAGTTAAATGTATGACTAACTCCCCATTTTTTCAGCTCCAATATTTTGTCAGAACACACCTACGCTCCAACTGCCGCCCCCATAGATTTGCCTATTTTGTATGAAAGAAACGACCCTAGAGGGAAGTCATGTAAAACTGACCTCCATTAATTTCTCCCTCAATATTTTCCCCAAACATAACCCCTATCACCACTCCTTAAGGGAAAGTTGATACTTCGTTAATGCTTAAGTTGACTCCCTTGCAAAAGCAACATTTGTATAAAATTTGCTCCCACCACTCTAGGGTCAAATGAACCAAATGTTACGGCACAGGAAATTGTTATAGTCATCAATTAATGCAACGGCTCATTCGGTAGAATCATTGCCAATATGTAATTTACGGGGGTAAGTGGGTGCTCTTCGGGGGAAAAGGGGTAATAATGCACAAAAAGCTCCAAAACTGCCTCGGAGTCGCCCCCAGAGGGGTTAAATGTTAGACCGACCCCCATTAATTTTCACTCCATAAAATTTTTACGAACACATCACCACTCCTTAAAGGAGTTCCCAAACAAAAAATATTTTTTTATAAAATTTGTTCCCACCGCTCTTACTGGCCCAATGAGGCCGCTAGTGAAGTCATTTTTTACATTTTTATGACAATAAGGCGCAAAACTGCCCCGCAGTTGCTCCAACCGCTCTAACTGCCCCAATGAGGTCCCTATGGGAGTCAAATGTATGACCAGCACCCAATATTTTCTCGGAACATAACAACTCTCTATCTTCAACCCTGAAGATTTTTTATTTTTTATATTTTTTTTAATATGTCCATATGTTCGCCATCTTTATTGTACGAGTCATTTTCCCGGACTTCCGGCTTGCAGTGAAAAGAGTTATGTTAAATATCCCAGAACTCAAATTTAATTTAAACTTTAGTTTGTTTGCATATGAGGTCCTGCATTTAAAATACTTTTTTGTACTTTTTTAAATACACTTTTGTACTCGGGCTATTAAGCTAAATGAATATGAATGAATGAATATTAATTTCATCATAAAAACAAACAGCGCAAACCACACACGCACCGATACTCCGTCTAAAATAGGCATGAGGACTAGAACTGTATTCCCTTTGAGTGTTATCTTGGCCACATTCTACAAAAAGCCAATGTTATGCAATTGTTAATTATTAATTATTTTATTTTCGGTATCTTTCGAATGTGCATGGAAACCTAGGGGCATACACCTCCACCGTTTTGTTCGCTGCTCGTCATTTCGCGCCAGAGTGCCCGAGTCCTCCACAATTGTTGACAGAGATTCATAAAAGCAAATAAAACGTATGTTTACGTTCAAAGCAAGCAGCAAGAGAAAGCAAAACATGGGCAGGAGTTGTGCCGCGGATGCTTTAATTATTTCAATTCGAGTTAAGCAGAAACCACCGCCAACCGACTGATGACGTTTGAGAGCGCCACCGCCACCTCCAGCTCATTCGTAATTGATAAGCATATCTTTCCTTTAAAGGGTTATGATTTAATTACTCTCATTAAATACGTCCCCCTCGCCATCGAACCCAGGCTATTCAACGAATTAATTGCCTCAAGGTTTTCGGCGCTCAAGTACGAAGTGTACGACGAAACTAGAGAATCATAATAAAATTTGGTGTTTGTCCAACAAATATGTATAAAATTTACAGTTAATTTATGCCATAGTAATGAATTTGTTATACAAATCCCATGGTTAAGGTGGTCAGACGATGTTGATTCCAGATATACAACGTGAGAGAGAGGGAGATGTAGAGAAAAGTTTCATTGAAGGATATTCCCTCCACAGCTTTATGTTAATTATGTTCATTGCAAACCAATGAAGTCAGTCTAGCTTGTAGGCCACGAAACAATTGCCATATTGAATGAGATAATACAATTACTAATATGATTATTATGTTTACTTAAACGTTAAATACTTATTTTGATTTTAATATTTAATTCAAAATATCCGTTCTGATAATTGTCGAGGAAACACAAATAATTCCTCCTTCTAAAAATTTAAATCGTTCTAAAAGGCCAATCAAGATTTAAAGCGTTGCTGTAGAAAAAATGCAAACAAAGTATTCCCAAACATCCCTAAAGGGTCATGGGAGTACTTATCTCAATTAATGAACTGCGCGCGAAATAATTTTTTATAAAGTGACACAATGCATTGAGGCGTCTCTATTTTTTAAAGATTAATTTTACAACGCTTTGTACACACAAATGTGAAGTACAATAAGTTTAAAGCACGCTAGTATCTAAACGAAAGGAGCTAGGACTTCCAAATTTTCCATAAATGCGTCTTATAGTCGTAGATCGGTTGGGATTGAAACTGCCCAAAAAAATCCCTCACAAGGACTAAAATACCCATAATAACACCTAATAATTTAGACTATTAAAGCATAATTTTTCAATATGTATGCTTGATATTGGGTATGCGCATTTCCCCTATAACAAAAACGTGCATCATAAAGTGATTTTTATTCGTAGAGGGTAAAATAGGGCAAAAAGGGATAAAATGGTACATATCAAACGACAACAGCTAGAAACATGAAATACGGTGTGTACATTCCTCTAATTGAGTAGATAAATAATATAAAAATATTTTTTCCAAAATCGTACTTGTAAGGGGTAACATGAGAATAAAGGGATAAAAATAGTACCAGCCGAACGGCTGCACCTAATATAATGAAATGTGGTGTATACATTCATCTGATTGCGTAGACACGTAAAATAAACGGATATTTCAAAATTCGTATGGAATGGAAAATTCGTATGGAAAAAGGAATGGAAAAATTGTACCAACCAAATGAAATTCGGAGTATACATTCCCCTGACTGCGTAGACACGAAAAATAAAAGATTTTTTCCAAATTCGTACTTTCAAGGGATACACTGGCAACAGAGGGTACCAATGGCTAAACGACTACAGCTAGAATTATGTACATCCCTCTTATTGCGTAGACACGTAAAATAAAGAGATTTTAGAAAATCGTACTCTTAAGAGGGTAAAATAGGAAAAAGGGGATAAAAATAGCACGAACCAAATGGCCACTCATGGAATTCGGTATATAAATTCATCTGACTGCATAGACACGCAAAATAAAAAGAATTTTCCAAATTCGTACTTTTTACTTTTACCGCAAAAATTGGCTGACGTTAGGTTGTCTTTCATTATGTACGTGAGATAATGGATTTTCAAAATTTGTACTTTTGGAAATACAACCAACTGCAGTACCCAAATTTTCGTCGAAAGTACGTACCGATTCCGAGTACAGAGCCTGCATGTAAAATATGCACATATAAATGTAGAAGTTATATTCCATATTTTTTCAAATATTTGCTTAAGTAGCGAAAACCGCTTTGCAGAATATTTTGTTTTATTTTATAATATCAGACATTTGAACAAAGAAAATACGGTATTTTTGAGGAAAATGTATGTGTAAATGTAGAAGTTTTCCCGGATAGTTGATAAGAAATTGCCCAAGTCATGCGGTTTTATCTTTGTCAAGAATAGAGGCGGATATTTCAGGTCGAAAACCAATTCGACCTAAATTTTAATACTCGGCAGAAGCCAAATCTGAATATTCAACTTTTATATATTTTCATTAAAAATATTAAATATAATGAACAAAATATTAGAGTTTTTTTTCACAATTTTATTGAAACAGACAGAAAATGAAACATAAAAAAGTATCATATGGATTGTATATAAAAACTAAATGAATGAATTCCAGCAAAATAGTGCAAAACCATCTAGATGAGTCCAGAAAATAATTATATAGTTTTTTTTTGGTTTCATGGGGTAAGGACTACTAATTGATTTTTGGCAAACATTTCAACAATGTTTTTATTTTATAGAGTGAATCTGTTTTTTAATTTTATTTTATAGAACAGAGTCAGAATAATACCCATTAAGTATCGGATGATTCGTCGTGAGATTTGATTTTCAATAGGCTTACTTTTTGGCAGATCACACATGACTCATATCAAACTGCTTGGTCATGTTTGTTCAGTATCGTTTGGCAAGTCATCATGGAAAGATTCAAACCACAACAGCGTCTCCAAAGCTGTATTACGAAAAACAGCGAAGAGAATATGGCAGGTGTAACTGAGAGAGTAGCTTAGCTTTACGTAAGGATCTCAACTTGTGCAAGAATTAAAACCAGGTGACTTAAATTTGCGTGTTATATTCAGTGAATGGGAGATAGTCGACAGTCGCTATGCTCGAACGAATCGCCCAAACTTGGACCTTCCGAAAGGACCACCTCAGACGTAGTCGTGGCCAATATTTACATGCTATCAATTGTTCTTTTAAATGATAATAAAAATTTTAAATTCACTTTCAAACTTTATTTTACATTATAAATCAAACCTCAAACCCTGAATCGCCCGTTATATGCTTTTATTTTATTTCGAAATATGTCTTAATATATGTACTAATTATATCAGTTCATTCAAACATAATATTGCAAATCTGTGGTTGTTAGTAATAATTGCTTATCTCGAATTTGGGGGTTATATTTTGGAATTTTTATGTGAATTATTCAGTTATGTGTGCATTAAAATAATTTGTAAATAAACTATTTAACACTTTCTTAACCCATTAAAGCCCAGAAAATTTAATTTTTCACTGTTTCTTACGGTTTACTGTTCGATTAATCGATCACTGAGTCAAAATGGGTTAATAACTAAGCTGCGATAGCAAAAAATAAATTACAACTTGAAATTTCACTCTAAATAAAAATATATATTTTTTAAATTGTCGCCAACAGCAAAATCAACAATGTGTTTATGAAAGCAAATTTCGAAAAATAATTTTGTGTTAACAATGTTGGACTTAGCCTGGATAATTATCCAGTGTAAGTCAAATCAAGTCAACACAAAATATATTTTTGGAAAATTTGTTGTGATAAATATATTTATATTGTTGTCGGCGAAAATATTATTTATTTTGAGTACAAAATGAACTCTTTATTAAAGAAAAACAGCCCTACTGAGACATAAAATCTAGACAAATTTTTTGTGGATATTTTTTATTTTTAATAAAATTTAAAATTTTCTTCGAACGTATTTGTACTCTCATTTTGGAAGTATAATAATGATCTCGTAAATATTTCGAATTTTACTTTTTTAGCATAGAAACAAGAACAGTCTTCTAAAAATTAAAAAAAATGTTTTTTCTTATTTAAAATGTCGATACAAAAAACCCATAAGAATAGAAAAGAATTTAATATTTAACCTATACACGAAGAAAACAGTATCATCTACGCGTTAAAAATAAATGTAATCAATGTAGTTAAATAGCGCGAAACTGTTTTACCAATTAGAAAAAACAGAAAATTTAGTTTTTATTTTAATATCTGACATGTTAATGAAAGAACACGGCATATTTGAAGTAAATCGTGGAATTTCAAATATGTATGTATGTATTTTTTAACGAAGTTTTTGCAATAAGGGTATGACTTCTACATATGTTTATCCGTAGATTCTACTATTATCCATAAATCTGTAGACACTGTTTTCTTCGTTCAAATAGCTAGCTATTAAAAAATAAAACAAAATATTTTTTTGGGATCTTCTACTATTTTTTTATGTTTTTTTTTTGTGCCGGGTACCGTGATATTTTACAATTTATGAATATAAAGTAAACTACGTTAATTATAAAGCAGCACAACAATTTTGAATGTTTCCGATATTTATACTAAACATAAGAAATATTCAGATCTGATATACATAACATTGTAATGGAATCTTTATTTTGGTTTTGCAAATGGTACTTCGTTCAATTCTAATCGATGAACAAAATAACATAGCAATGTTGCTTAGCAATAGACAAAAGTATGACAAGAAAGACATGGAAAGAGATTTTCGAATTAGCAAGGTTGAATCGCTTATTGCTTAATCCAAATAAGACTAAAGTAGTTCGGTTTAGACCCCACCCTGCAAGTAATAATGATAATTTCTCGGTGTACGTCGATGGTAAATGAATTAGTGAGGATCACACTGTGAAATATTTGGGAGTGACACTGCAAAACAATTTGAACTGGGATATACATATTGCTGATATCAAGAAGAAAATAGCCCCAGCAATTGGTGTATTATATAAATTGAAATACAAGTTAAATGAAAAATCGAAGCTCATGATATTTCAATCGTTAGTACAATCGCATTTGAAATACTTAGCGATTGCCTACGCCAACAATAAGAACAGTAGCTCTTTGAGATCCCTCCAATGCATGCAAAACAAAGCTCTCAAGACGATATATAATTTACCATTGACCTATCCAACGATTTCATTGTATAGGGATGTGGGGAAGACTATACTGCCAGTATATGGATTGTATGAGTACCAAGTTGTAATGTTCGTGTTTAAGTGCATTAATAAGATTGGCTATCACACCATATCATTTTTCCAGAACCAAACAAACTATAACACTAGAAATCGAAATAATTTAAGAGTTCCACGTTGTAGACTTGAAAGGACAAAACAACGTATTGATTATGTGGGTGCTATCACATATAATGACCTACCAGAATTTCTACTTTTAAAACTGCATTTAAGACATTTCTATATAATTCATTTGAAACGCTTCTACCTTCAGTATAAAATTTGAATTTTGTAACACATTTTTTTTGAATTGAATTTGAATTTGTATATAATTGTATATAAATTAGAATAATATGTTGCCGGCTTGCCTCAATAATGCCACTATGGCGCTGAGGCCAGGAAAGTTATTTATATGGAATTTGTACAAATAAAATAAAATAAACAAGTAAGAAGGCGTTAAGTTCGGCCGGGCCGAATCTTATATACCCTCCACCACGGAGTGCATTCCACAGTATTACCAGCACATTAAAGGATGTCGACTTTACATAGAAGCACAGTACCATATTACGAAAATTGTGATACTTGTATGCACATTACTATATTTGTTTACTATTTCAAACTATAATGTATACTTATGCGCACTGTTTAAAATCTATTACGATAAATAAATACAATGCTGTAATTGTGAAAGTGAACATGCCTAAATATTAGGGGATTGTCAGTTGCCATTAGAAAGAAGCATTTTCAGATACAGACAAAGTGATAAGAAAAGTATACATTCTCCGCCCAAATGTACAAATTTCGAAAAACCCTTTTTCAAGTCTTCATAGTCAGAATGTATACACCGAATTTCATGATTTCAACTTCAGCGGTTTGGTAGGTACCATTTTTATCCCTCTTTTTAATTATATCCCTTAAAAGTACAAATTTCGAAAAATCCTTCTATTTTACGTGTCTATGCAATTAGAGGGATGTACACACCGAATTTCATGATTCCAGCTGTTCTTGTATCATTGGTACAATATTTTATCTCTTTTTGTCCCATGTCGTCCGCTAAAACTTTTATTTTCTTTGTGGTGCTTCCAAGCTACAAGAGGAATGCCCGCAACAAATTTTAACTGTATGAAAATAAGAAATTAAATTAATAAGCCAAGGCTACCAATATTTGTATACTATATATATAATGGAGCAATCATAAATACCCTAAATATTGGGGGATAGAGAGTGTATTTTCAGCTACAGTCGTTTGGTTGGTTGTATTTCCATCCAAAAGTATAAATTTTGAAAATACCTTATCTCTCACGTACGCAGTTAAGACAACTTCATGATTCTACCATTTTTTGTCGTAAAAGTAACAAACGAATTTGGGAAAAAATATTTTACGTGGCTATGTAGTCAGAGGAATGTACACACCGAATTCCATGATTATATCAGCGGTCATTTTGTTGGTACCATTTTTATCCCCTTTTTCCAATTTTGCCCCCTCAAGAGTACGACTATCTAAAATCTCTTTATTTTACGTATCTACACAATTAGAGGGATGTACACATCGAATTTCATCTGTATTGTTTAGTATTCGTTTAGTTGGTACTATTTTTATCCCCTGTAGCCATTGTATCCCTTGAAAGTACGAATTTGGAAAAAACGTTTTATTTTTCGTGTCTACGCAGTCAGAGGAATGTATACTCCGAATTTCATGATTCTAGCTGCTGTCATTTGGTAGGTACTATTTTTATCCCCTTTTACCATTTGAACCCCAAAAAGTACGAATTTTGAAAAGTAATTTTATTTTACGTGTCTACGCAATCAGAGGCATGTATATATCGAATTTCACTATTCTAGGTGCAGCCGTTAGGTTGTTACTATTTTTATCCCTTTTGCCCCATTTAACCCCTTTAAAGTGCGATTTTACAAAAAATACCTTTATTTTATTTATCTACTCTATTAGAGGAATGTACACGCCAAATTTTGTGTTTCTATCTGTTGTCGTTTGAAAGGTACCATTTTTATCCCTTTTTGTCCCATTTCGCCCCCTACAAATAAAAATCACTCTATGGTGGCCTTTTATGCTATAAAGGGAATGCGCATTGCGAATATCAAGTAAATACAAGCTAATATGTTCAAAAAACATGCTGAAATACACAAAATATTAGGGGTATTTTCAGTCCTTGTGAGGGAAAAATTTTTCCCTCTGGGCCGATTTCGTCCAATTTCAATCCCAACCGATCTACAACCATAAGACACATTTAGGAAAAATTTGAACCTCCTGGCTCATTTCGTTCGGCCGCTATCGTGCTTTCAACAGACAGACAGACAGACAGACAGACGGACAGACGGACATGGCTATATCGTCTTAGAATTTTACCACGACCCAGAATATATATACTTTATGGGGTCTCCGATGAATATTTCAAGGTGTTACAAACGGAATGACAAAGTGAATATACCCCCATCCTGGAGGTGGAGGGTATAAAAAGCTTTGATTTTAATGCAGAAAATTGTAAGAATTAAAATTAGAGAAATATATAAAAATCCAGTTTTTCATTTCGTCCATGAAGCCTTCAATTTTACGAATAGATTATCGTGTTTTTATGTCTTTCAATACTGTCATAAGTTATATTACGCTCAAGAAGAGTAAAATACAGTTTAATGAACTACTGATCCATTTCAAAATGTAGTTCAGAAAAAATCAATTGAAATTCAGAAATTCCAAATGAAATTGTAAATATATCTATTGATTTTCAGAGATTTCATTTGAAATTCCAAACACTTCATTTGATATTCAGAAATTTTCATTTGAGCTCTTTTGATATAAATTGTGATTATTGTCTTTTGATATAAATTGTGATTATTGTAACTTATATTCAGAGATTTCATTTGAAATTCCGAACACTTCATTTGATATTCAGAAATTTTCATAAGAGCTCTTTTGATATAAATTGTGATTATTGTCTTTTGATATAAATTGTGATTATTGTAACTTATAGGTCGTATTTGGTGGTAGTATTTTTCAAAAGTTAAATAGCTGCAGTCAATACCTTTCGAATGATTTCTAAATGATGAACATCGGTTGACACCGCAGCGCTCATTTTTGTAAAAAGATTTTTGAACATTTTCGTTCTGCATTAAATTATTTCACAAAAGTGGAGTCAATGACGTTAATTTTCGTCCGATATTCATCATTTAGGCATCATTCGAAAGGTACTGACTCCTTTTATTTATTTTTCATTACACCACTTACAAAATGCTTGCAAGAGATATGAGTTTTTAGCTGTCACCTTGAAGACCCACAAAAATCAATATTAACGTCCAATAATTCTACCACGGCAAGAATAAAAATTTTTATTTCAAGTGCTTCCAAGAGTCTATTAATTCAGAAAAAATTCAGGAGCGTTTAGCTCACAGACGAAATATTTTGTAGATCATCATTAAACAATCCAATCTTCTTTTTCGTGATTGACCGCAGCAATTTATTTTCGTGACCCATCCTAATGTATATGGGCTTCTCCTAAAAAAAGTCCACCAACAAAATTATAACAGACCGTTTGGTCTGATTTTATATTTATTTTATTTTAATAGCTTGTTGCTTTATTTTTTCCTTATTTTGATAATAGTTATCTACTTACTATTATGGAACTTCAAGTTGACTTGCTCTCTTTTATTTTCATTAAAAGTTGAAGTGTTGTAACGAGTTCTGAATTTTAAACGCAATTTCTGAAAATCAATTTAGGAGTTCTGAATTTCAAATGAAATTTCTGCATTACACTTGGAAATGGTGTAGACTAACTTGCTAAGAAATTCTCTATGACAGTTTTTACGTTAGGCTAATTCTATTTTATTGTTCTATTGATTTTATCAAATTCAAAAATGTTGGTTTTTATAAATGAAATTGTCATTTAAATTCAATTTCACAATACTGCTTTGTAAAGTTATGAAGCCTGGAATTCAAACTCTTCTCCGGTCTATTAATAATGGATTTCACATAAAAATCTAATCTAAGACAGATTGCTAAAGATTCGTCATTTCAAATAGATATTTATAGAAAATCAATTTTGAAAAACTTACCAATCTATTGAGCTTCGAATTTAAAAAGTTGTGTTTTTTATTTGTTGATATTATTGTAATTTTCTAATCACCGGAATTTCCTGGGGCTACACACACGTTCTTTTCTGTTTCTCAATTCGTTTCGAAACGATTGCACTTTCAATATTCTATTCTATGACGAACGACGGCGAGTAAACACAAAACACTGGCGTTTCTTTGTTTCGATTGTTTGTTGTTTTTCACCTTCAAACGCACACTAATACACCTGAGGACGAAGTGTCTTGACGCAACAACTGTCAAATTTTGAATGACTGCTGACTTGGGTTTAGCGCGTATCTTTATATATAGAGGCCGCGGCGCGGCAGCGGCAGCAGCAGGATTCTGCAAAAGCTGTTTTCCCCCGTTACCTTACGTGTCGTTGTTGTTGTGACTGCCGAATGGTTAACTTTCCACAACAACCAATCAGAAGAGCAGAGCTTTTACGAACACCTCGTGAGTGGTGTTCGTTTGGTTCGTTGTGTTGTAATCGTTTGATCCCCACCCACCACTTCATCAGTGATGGGTAGATATGTGTGTGTACGTGTGTGTTGTTGGATGCGAAAGGTGAACGCGTGGGTTTGTGTGATAATTTTCAAGGTGCACCTGTTGGCTGATGATGTTGCCATTTCGGCCATCAGTCCAGAGGGATACTTCTGGTTAGTGGTCGCTGCCGTTGCCTTTTTGCCGTTTATTTGCGAATCTAGGAGTCGATATTTGCTCTTCAAATGCTCAGCTGCCCTAATTGGGGCCAAGTGTAGGAGGTTTATTAAGTGGTTTAACTTACTTTTGTTTCTTTTTTCGCTCTGTTTCAGGCCAAAGTTCTAATTGCTGGGAAACACTTTCGAGACCGACCACAAAGTTTTTCGTTTTCTTTAAGGTTTTTCTAATAATATAATTGGCATTTTAATTGCCTTGGTACATATTTTATGTTTTACCTAAAAATTTTTAACAAATATTAGGCATATTTACAATAAACCGGGTCGTTTTGTATGGGATAAAAAATGGCGGCTGTACGATCCTAAAATAAAAACTTGGTTTGTTCTATGAATGCCCCCTAAATATTTTCGCTATATCTTTTTCCCTCAAGTAGATATATCGATTTTACTTATCCTCTGGATTTCTGAAACGATTCTGTCACAAATATTCTCTATTTAGTCGGCAACCATATGCCAAAAAATAATTTCATACTCTCTGTATGTTGAAAAGTTACGCGGGTTTTTCTAAAGGCACTTTTCACAATTTTCGACTATACAAACAACCGACTGTTAGCTATACGCACCTGAAAATGCCTCTAAAAATCATGTTTTTCCAGTGTAATGTTTATTCTTGTAAAGGGTGATTTTTTAAGAGCTTGATAACTTTTTAAAAAAAAAAACGCATAAAATTTGCAAAATCTCATCGGTTCTTTATTTGAAACGTTAGATTGGTCCATGACATTTACTTTTTGAAGATAATTTCATTTAAATGTTGACCGCGGCTGCGCCTCAAGTGGTCCATCCGCTTAGTCCAATTTTGGCATTTCCACGTTTTTGAGTAACAGAGGCCCAATTGCTGCGAACGGCGACGAATCGATAATTGATGGTCATCATTAACATTGGCCGATACAGCTGCGATATTTTCTTCAGTTCGTACTCTACGTAAGCGTCTTGGTGGTTTAATGTCCAACAATGTAAATTTGGTGCGAAATTTAGTCACAATAGCCCGAATAGCCGCTTCAGTGGGTCGATTAAACTGACCATAAAATGGAAGCGTGCGATGAACTTTCTTAACAGAGCACGCATTTTGATAATAAAATTCAATGATTTGCAAGCGTTGCTCGTTAGTAAGTCTATTCATGATGAAATGTCAAAGCATACTGAGCATCTTTCTCTTTGACACCATGTCTGAAATCCCACGTGATCTGTCAAATACTAATGCATGAAAATCCTAACCTCAAAAAAATCACTCTTTATAAGTTATTGGACGTATATATAATTTTTTGTGGCTTTTGAAAGTGACACCTAAAAACTCATATTTCTTGGAAACATTTTGTAAAAGGTATTACAACAAATTAATAACTGCAGACAATACCAATCGAATAATTTATAAATGATGAATATCGGACAAAAATAACGTCGCTGATTCTATTTTTAGAAATAATTAAATACAGGAGATTTCAGATCCAAAATGTTCAAACTATTTTTACAAGAATGAGCGCTGCGGCGTCAAATTTCTTCCGATGTTCATCATTTAGGTTTCATTCGAAAGGTATTGACTGCACCTATTTTTTTTATAAAATACCACCACCAAATACGGAAAAGTTTTCAGTTGTCACTGTGTGTGTGGCTAAAATATTAATGAAATTGAATAAATGTAAATATGTTCTATAAGTTGATGTGTAATTTTGCTATTTAAGCGTGAAGAGCTTTATTTACAACTTTGGTGTCTTTGTTGACCCTCACTGAAATTTTCCGACAATTCTTTTCGTAGAACATTTTAATTCTAAAATATCCCTTTTTGAAAGGACTTCTTTTGTCAGTGGAACTTACACACCACATTTCACGGCTATAGCTCCAATACTTTAGTTGGTACTACTTTTATCCCTTGTTGCTCACCCCCTATAAGAAAATTTCGAAAAATCCATTTAGATTGCGCTTTACACACAGTTTACACTCCAAATTTCCCGACTATAGCTGCAATTCTTAAATTGGAACCCTTTTTGTCCCGCCTACCCCCTAAAAAGTACAAATTTCGAACAATCCAATTATTCTGCGCTTCTACATGGTCAAAGGAATTTACATACCAAATTTCACGAATCTAGCTGTAACACTTTAGTTGGTACCATTTTTATCCCTTTTTGTCCCTCTCATCCCTTAAATGTACAAATTTCGAAAAATCCATTTATGTTGCGCGCCTACATGGTCGGAGAAATCTACACGCCGAATTTCACGACTCTAACTAGAATAATTTAGTTGGTACAATTTGTATCCCTTTTTGTCTCGCACACCCATCTCACAACTTTTATCCCTTTTGTCTCGCTCGCCCCTTAAAAGTAAAAAGTTCGAAGAATCCAATTTTATTTCGTTTCTATATGGTCAGAGGAATTTGCATACCAAATTTCACGATTCTAGTTGTAATACATTAGTTGGTACCATTTTTATCCCTTTTTGTCCCGCTCTCCCCTTAAAAGTACAAATTTCGAAAAAATCTAATTTTACTTTGTTTTTATATGGTGAGAGGAATTTACATACCAAATTTCATGTTTCTAGCTGTAATACTTTAGTTGGTACCATTTTTATCCCTTTTTGTCCCGCTCGTCCCTTAAAAGTACAAATTTCGAAAAATCCCTATTGTAGCTCGTCTGCATGGTCATTTCAAGGAACTCACCGAATTTCATGTTTATAGCTACTGCCGTTTAGTCAGAACGAAGGTTCGATGTTTATCCCTTTTTGGGCCATTTTACCCCCTAAAAGTACGAATTTCGTAAAACCCGACGTCTACGTCATATTTGGGAACTACCCTATAAATTTCAGCCGTTTGGTCTGGGGACTGGTCAATGATAAGTCAGTCAGTAACGCAACTCTACTATGTGCCAGTTAGTATGATAGTGGTCCATGTCCCATGTTTGAGTCAATTGAAAAATATTTTTCCAACGAAGCACATAATTCTTTTTCTTAGAATATACTGCTAAATTGACAACGTAGGTACCTCTAAGGGAACCAATACTTTCAGAGGATGCACTGACTTATACCACTTCTATTCTTCTCAAAATTGAAAAAAAAGAAACCAAAAATATATTATTTAAATATTTTAAATATCAGGTTATTCGTCTACAAACTTTTTATTGAAATTATTATTTACTTTTCAAATAATTTCATTTTATATGTTATTCAATAAAAGTGGACATTATAAATAAAAAATGTTTCTTTACATAATCACACATCAATGTCAGTGGATACATTATGACTTAGACCACTTTCAAACTAACACTAAAGACAATTTTGGTGTGCATAAAATGATAAATGTCATTGTAAGGGTACATTTTTAATAAATGTCACAAATACAAGTTCTTAAATTATAGATCTAATCAAAGTAAATAGAAAAATTTGCATATCTCACTTTTTTGGATTTTTGACTTAAACCACTGTCATACTAACTGGCACACTCTGTTCCAAAAAATGCTGTTGGACAGTGTAATCAGAAATCAACATTTAGTTATTATCATGAATTTTGCCTTCCTGAACTTGAATAAGATATTAAAAAATATTTATGGATTTTTTTTATTTTTACTAAAATTCCTATTTTTGTCGAATGTACCTTTAATAATTATACTCTTGATTTGGAAATGTAAATCCGATAACAAAGATAATTATGGTGGGTAAAAATGTTGCGAAAAAACCCATAATAAATATAATAAATATTTGGTACAATTTCCAATTCAAAAACAGCTCTAAAATTAAAATTTCTAATATTCCATCAAGAATGATTGGGCTGATTTAACGACAAATACAATCAAGCACTGTAAAGAGAAGATGTGTATTGGCGAATCTGCATAATTTGTTCAGCAATATTACTTAAAACACTACGTGGAATATTTTAACCCTCTAGCTCATGTAATATATTTATATTTAGGAAGTTCTATTGCCTCTGCGATTTTGGGCTTCAGTACATGCCAATTTTGTAAAACATGGAAAAATCTCACCTTAATGTATACAGTATTATATATTTTGGACATATACCCCACATTAAAAAGTGTATTAGCGCAATAATGCTCGGAAAAGTACATTTTAATAAGGTCGATGTTACAAATCCAAAGGTAGCATTTTTCATCCCTGAGTTAAAATAACGAATTTCGGTGTATACATTTATCTGAGTGTGTGGACGCGAAACATAAAAAATGTGTACTCTTAGGCGGAAAATCGGACAAAGGGAGATAAAAATGGTACCAACCAAACGGCTGCAGTTAGAATAGTGAACATTACTCAGACTGCCTGTCCACAAGATCCATCCACATCGAATCTCTGTTTGGTGTGGATTTTGGGCTGATTGGATGAGGTACTGTCGAGTCAGTTGAAATATTAAATACTATGATATCGTAATTTACAAATATCACAATTTTCATAATATGGTTGACTTTTACGTCAACGGTAATACTATGGAATGCCCTCCAGGTGGAGGGTATATATGATTCAGTCGGCCAGAACTCAATGCCTTTTTAGTTGTTTTTCAGTACTTGCGTCTGTTTAGAGTTTATTTTTACACCATCGATCTTTCGTTGCTTATCGCTTGCGACCCGACTTAATGTTTAACTTTGATGTAGCATTTATTTTGCCTACGTCTATGTACATTTATGTCATGGGAAATGAATGGAGTTTTCTAATTAATTTGAATATATTTCGTCCTTGAGTATTCGCATGTACAAGACGGGTTAGTGTGGATCGCATATGCCCTCCGCTTCTCATTCCTGCAATAAGGGATCGAATAACATTTGTTGATGACATTTTTATTCTGTAGATTTTGCTGAGGGAACTAAAGGATTATTACACCTGGAAATTTGCTTGGAAATAACGAACAGACCTTTCTATCATATTCTGCCATATTTTTCAAAGATTCTCTGCTATACTTTTTTGCCTTTGGTCCAGCTAATAATCATAAATATAATGTTAACACTTTTTCAAGAGCTACTCATCCAAGATATTTTTGCTGAATTTAGGGCTGTTGGAAATACAAGACTTAGAGCAGACCTCGAAAAAGTGTATGTGAATAGCGAATAGTGGGAAGAATAGAATAGTATAGTATAGTGTTCAAGTGTTTTTTGAAATTTGCTGTAGCGTTCAATTCAATTTACAAGAGTGAAATCGAATTTAGATTATGCCTCAAGTTTGACTAACTATTTAAATACATTCGATTTACTTTATTTTCAGAATTATTTTGTAATTTTAAGGAATTTCATTACATAGACTGAAACACTAAATAAAGGGATACATTCATTAATATTTATCTTCTATCCCAAGAAGTTCATTTAGCAAAAAAACCTTATTTATAAATGAAATTAGTTTGTTTTTTCAATCAATTCAATATTTGTTTGTGGATTTAGAAAGCTGACGTATTTTATTCAAAAGAGAATAAGATGGTCTAACGTCATCCTGTTTGTTTGCACAATTGTGGTTTTTATAACGAAAACAAGAAATATCTACAAACGTAGCAACATACAATTTCCGAAAGCCGTTAAATTCGTTGATTCAATTGGAATTATAAATGATATTGTTGCAATCACCAAAATTGTAAATCCAATTATCAAAATTGTTGATATGTGAATATAAGCTACAAGTTGTAGGATTATTGACCTCAATAGCTTGTAATGTTTTGGAATTTGGTGAAAAAAGTAAAAAAATGTTTTTTTCACTGGTTATGACCAATTTTATAATGGTGAAATTACATTTTTTTCTAAAAGGTATGTTCATTTAATACGTGAAATACGTTACCGATTTTAATGTACAGTGAAACCTCTCACGGGCGGCTACTCCCTTAAGCGGATACCTCTCTTAAGTGGACACTTTTTAACAAATCAATCAAAATTTAAAAATGTCATTAACCTTCATTAAGCAGACACTTTTTTATGTGAACATGTATATAAAATATATTTTTTTATTTTACCCCTTACGCGGACAAATTTTCGATGGCAGGTTTTACTGTACTACATCTTGTTTTGAAGGTAATTTCAATTACTTTTAAGATGTTGAAGTGGTATATAAACGCCTCGTTACTTTTTTAGAGTTTTTACAATTTTATTTCTCTTCTTTTCGTTTTTCGAAATGATTACATTAATTGATTTTTTGAAATAGTAGTATTCTAGATGTATTTCTTAGCGACTGTGTGAGTTTGAAAGTGGTGAATAGATGGGTTCTACTTTTAACGACTTTTGCAAAATCAACGAACAAAATTTCAATGAAGAAGTTTCAGTCGGTTAAGCCGGCTTACATATATGGGCAAATCTACGGTATAGTACGATTCCATGTCACTCAGGCTTCTAACCGCTTTAAGAGCAATATATAATATTTCTGAGAGTGTCATAATTTTCAAAACGACGAGTTTAACCTCGCCAACATCCTAAAGTTTTAAAATTATGCTGTTAATGTAGTCTACTGAGCTAAGGTCTACCCTAATTTACCCTATTTTTGCTTGTAACTTTCGGGAGTTGTTCAACTCTTTTGGCTATAACTTTTTCAGCATAAGATAAAATCATTCTGATCTTTTTGTGAATGATAGTAATGATGTTGCGGAATCTTCTATATGTTGAAAAGGGCGTGTGCCATCACTGAGGAATAAATGGTAGCTCTTCAAAATCTGTCACTCTGTTTTTGCATAAAACGAAAATTGATACAATTTTCTTTTTTGCGCTTTCAGCGTGAACGTAATTGCAAATTTTTTGATATTGGATTATAAACGACAGAGATACTAACAAAAGGCGACCGGACGATTTGGTGTGCCTTCAGCGACAAGGAGATTATGACAGTACGAACATCATCAGGTCGATGCACGCAGATCATTAAATTTCATATTTTTTGAAGAGCACATGCGCAGTTTGAAAAATAACTGGTGGCAACCCTGTGTGATCGGTGAATATGGGTACTACTAATAATGTGTGTAAGTGCTAAATAGATCGAATTATTATTTTGGTACCGAGAGCCATTTTAGGTTAAATTTTGTTGATTTTCATAGGGTTTTCAGGCTTAACTTGCAATAGAACCAAAAGGGACAATCCGATTATAACTTCTTCAGCACTTGAAAAAAATGATGCACGCGAGCACATTAATTATATTTAATGTATTTTTAACAAGTTGACGCTAAAATAAAACGTGACGCTAAACTTGCAATAGAACCAAAAGGGACAATCCGATTATAACTTCTTCAGCTCTTGAAAAAAATGATGCACGCGAGCACATTATTTATATTTAATGTATTTTTAACAAGTTGACGCTAAAATAAAACGTGTGCCTCTAATTTGAAATTTTTAATTTTTCAAAATTGAAATCGGACTATTTGTAGATTTTCCCATATATATACCCTCACGCTCAGAGAACATGTTAAATTTTACTTAGTGACGGAGACACTGGTTTGTTTGTGACAATTGGACCCAGCTCCACATTCGTAAATAATTGTAAAAACAAATTGAAGTCATGCATCGGTATACGACTTATAAAGGATTTAATTTTACCTAGGGTAGAGACAATTGTGTAGGAGGTACTAGAAAGGCTAAAACATAAATATTTTTTAGGTTTAATGCAATTATAAAAACACTTTCATATAAAATTGCACCTGATTTAGACTGCCCGTATGGATGTTATATCGGTTTTATTTTAACCAAGGCTTATGCCACTTTGTGTGGGAGGTACTGGAAGGAGTGTGACAATATCGCCCACATTTCAAGTGTATCAAAAGTCCATAAAAACATTGTCTCCCATTTTCAAACTTAAACTAAGTTTGGGTAAAATATTACCATGTACAAAGTTTGAAGTGGATCCTTAACTCCTTTCGAGAGTTATCGTGTACACTAGCCAGAAAGACGGACGGACATGACTCAAACATATTGATCGTGTTGACCAAAAAAGTTGGGCTCGAAAAATAGCACAAAAAGGCAAAATTTCTGTACATGAGGGGATGTGGCCAAAAACGTAAAATACATGAAAAATATTATAATAATATTTAATATGATAGATATGGTAAAAATGGGCTAGTTTTCCACAAGAAAAAATAATGTATGAGCTCTATAAAAGAAACTAATAAGGGTGCCTATTACTTTCACGATGAATAACAACTTAACTCAACATAGGTTATTTCTATAGAAGAATCCATTAAGAAACAATATTGTAAAAGACTTTGAGCGTAATAAAAATTCAACATTGATTCAACTTTTGGATATTTTTGTTTCATTTGGAAATTATTGTTAATGGAAATTTAAAATATACAAAATACTAAATGTTTTGCTTGGAAAGGGGACTTGTCCTTTATTTTCAATTATAACCTCTAAACATAGTAATTGGCTTATTTTTAAGCCTTACTGGGTGAGTGCACCATACAAAAAAACATTTCAGACCCCAGGTTCTATTTTTTTTTAAAGAAAAAAAGGAAATTTTAAACATAGTCTTTCGAAAATTCAGGAAGTTGCACATAAATGGTTCAGCTAAATTATTTTTTCCGTGAACAATTTTTATGTTACTGTAAACAAGTCAATAAATCCAGGAAATCAATGACCAAATTAAACCAACAATTTTCGTGTGCTATTTTCGACATCTATCTTAAGACCTTAATATTCGTTTTAAATGTTTGTTGATACAGCCTAAGCATTTCTAAAGTCCAAAATGAATTGACACACAGCTGCAGCTAGGCTAATAATATGGAAGTCAGTCAATACCGTGATATCATACAATGCCTAGGATGATGCAAAATGCGATAGCTTCGCTTCAAATGAAATTACAAATATCTTAAAAAACTTACAAAGTGATTTTCAAAAATGCTACAGAAATTACTTCAAACTATATCTTTAGTTTATACTACAAGCGCATTTATATCATGCTTTATAAAGAAATTAAAAAAAAGCGTTTATTACAAAATTATTCAACAATTACTCAACAGAAATTTTACAATGTTTCAAAAGGTAGTGAAATGTATTGACAATCAGCAAACAAACTAAATTTCAGAACAACAACAATTACACTATGGAACAAAATGAAACTTTTTCAAAAATAACAATGTTCTAACTACGGATTCTGATAGAGAGGGTAAAATAGAATATACGTGTATCGGTATTTTAAAAGCTTACCTATGGAGGTTGTTTTAGAAACAGTTCAATATTTCCCCCCTCTGTACATTCTTCTTACTTTTTATGTACAGGATGTGTTATGCAATTTGATCTAGAATATTTTCTCCATTCACACCACCCCCTAAAATTGTTTGTGGGACAGTTAGCATCAATTCGGAAAAAATACTAAATTAACTATAAAATGAATTTTAGGTTTTGACTTATTTTTGGCATTGAAGTTGAGTTTTGGTGTATTCAGAGACTAATAGTAGAATTTTACGGCAAATATATCTGTAGAACATTTTGACGCGTTAAACTCCTGTTTTAGGGGTGTTTTACCCTTTCTCACAAAAGGGGCCAAAAACACCCCTACATTGAGTAACTAGAAGTTTAAAATGTTCCATAAAAATGTTCCTCGTGCAGTTTTAAGTAATATTGCTGAACACATCCTATACTTAAAATGTAGGGATCACAAGGTTTTCCATGCCTATTCATCATAAGAATGTGCAAAACGAGGTAAGATTGAACCGCCTCTAAATTGATCTCCATACGTAAACTTTCAAAGCGCTGATACACATATATTCTCTATCAGAATGTGTTGTCAGAACATTGTTATCTTTTTTTGTGTTCCACAGTGTTATAATTCCACTTAAATTTTTTAAAATGTTTATGTGATTTTCCCTTAATTTGGTTCTTTTATACGTTACGTCCAATTACACAAAGTGAAAAAATACTAAAAAATTGTTTTAACATATTTGCAGAGCTTTTCTATAAACGACGAAATTAATTTATTTTATTAATATTGTTGCATGTATACGTAGTAAAGTATGTTCTTTACACTTTGAATTACTGCAAATCAAGAATGGTTTGAAAATTTTACCGAATATAAGATTCTACTCCTTGTAGAATGATGTATACCTTCAGAGAATAATATATTCATCCATAAAAATAATAACACTATGCAACAAAAGAAATAAAAATTGTAAAATTTCTTTTTTGATTCATTAATTCGGCATATAAAATTGTTTTATGGATATTTATTTAAATACCAATTTTGCTCTCATTTTGGAAATATATATATGCTCAACTGAAGGTAATTATGATGGCTACTAATATTGCGAATTGCTCTTCTCTTGAGAAAATATGATTTTTTGAAAAAATCTTTTAAATATATAAAATAAAAAATAAATAAAATAATTAAAATAAATAAAATAAATAAAATAAATAAAATAAATAAAATAAATAAAATAAATAAAATAAATAAAATAAATAAAATAAATAAAATAAATAAAATAAATAAAATAAATAAAATAAATAAAATAAATAAAATAAATAAAATAAATAAAATAAAATAAAATAAAATAAATAAAATAAAATAAATAAAATAAATAAAATAAATAAAATAAATAAAATAAATAAAATAAATAAAATAAATAAAATAAATAAAATAAATAAAATAAATAAAATAAATAAAATAAATAAAATGAATAAAATAAATAAAATAAATAAAATAAATAAAATAAATAAAATAAATAAAATAAATAAAATAAATAAAATAAATAAAATAAATAAAATAAATAAAATAAATAAAATAAATAAAATAAATAAAATAAATAAAATAAATAAAATAAATAAAATAAATAAAATAAATAAAATAAATAAAATAAATAAAATAAATAAAATAAATAAAATAAATAAAATAAATAAAATAAATAAAATAAATAAAATAAATAAAATAAATAAAATAAATAAAATAAATAAAATAAATAAAATAAATAAAATAAATAAAATAAATAAAATAAATAAAATAAATAAAATAAATAAAATAAATAAAATAAATAAAATAAAT